>CM041813.1:3264786-3402286 GCA_023376895.1 Aspiorhynchus laticeps
GAACGTTCTTAGAACGTATTTTGTTACCTATTGCTTATTAATTATCTACCACATAGGTTCACCAACACCAAACCAGCCTGGAATTAATATTCATAATGTGGTTAGAATATAAATATGAATATACATGTCTCACCTTCAACCAGCAATAACGCAGAGAAGAAGAGCATCTCCATCACGCCGAGCGCAGATCATGCGCCTCACAGGACAGCGAGGATCTTCATCAGATCGGTTCTGGCCCGTTACGCGCTGGCGTGTGGGACACTGGAGCTGCGGGTGTCGCGTTGCGCGCCGGGTAACCAGACGCGCCGCTATTGAGCTGTCAATCACGCGCGCAACAGGTGGGCTCGCGGGCAGGTAACGGAGAAGATGCGGGGATGGAGACGGAAATGACACCTTTATCATTACATCGTGTCCTGAACTGACACGGGAGCGAAATGCAATCTGGGTCATTTGTCTTGCGCGCTTTTGGCACAGGGTTGAGTTTTAGATGATAAAAGCGCGTGTTAACCCCGCCGTGAGATCTGAGGGTCATTTGATGACTGAGTTTATCCTCCTTTCAACTTTAAGCACCAAGATACGTATCTAGCCAACAGAAACACGACAAAACGGACAGAAACCGGAGAGGCCTGATCAGTCTGGACTGGAACCAGAGGACAGCTGACCAGAACAACACAGACACACTCACAAAACCCAACACAACACATTACCATGCTGCCATGTGTCCGAACAAAGTGGGTAATATTATATAGTTGGTGCTGAATGATGCCCAATATAAATATGTCACTTCTAATTGCTTCACAATGGCCTAATTAATCAATATACATACATATATAAATAAATACCCAAACATATTATCACTGTGGTGCCATTTCTGAAAATATCATAATACATGTGTAATAAAGTGGTAATAGCAACCTAGAAAACTTCACGCATGTTTACGAACGTTTCTAGTAAATATTAAATAAAGTAAACAATTGTTTATCCAACATATCATTACTCTCAGATACACAAAATACTAATTTTAATGATTTACACTAAATCACACACACACACACACACACACACACACACATGAATAAATACATAAACAAACAAACATACATACTGAAAAACGTTTGTCATTTTAATTGTAAAAGACTAATAATGCTACCGCTAAAAGACAAAAACATATTTAGTTAACTGCAATTATTTAATAATTTGTGAACTGTTTAAATGTTAATTATTTCTGAAAATAACCAGCCATTTCTGAGTGAAAATTGTTAAAAAACAACAACAAATAAATTTCACTGTATGGCGAAAAACTGTTGTCCATGTTATACAGGTATAAAACAAAGTATTCATATATAATATTACTAACATTATATTAGTTAATATACATTATATATTTTTTTACTGTTAATTTCAGTGAAATACATTTCACAGATTTATTATTTATTGGCTACGTTTAACTTAGGACACTCTTATTCACATAATTTCACTTTCATATTTGATATGTCAGTGGGGTCTAAAAACCTGATATCACTCAAAACAATACTTACATTAGATATGATCAAAATCAGCTTTCACTTTAACTGTAATGTAATGTAACATAATAAAGTGTTACTGCTCTTATAGTTATATATATGTGTCTACTGGACTGTAGTTTCTTCTGAAGTTCTAATTAACATTTTCTCTAATTAACATTTATCTCACTATATATTATGCCAATATCGGTCTACATTATTATATACTCAGAAAGATTTTTTATGAATGTTTTTGCACTCTCAGAACCTGCAGTCAACGCAAAATACAGATGATCCAAACATCACGTGCTCAGCCATGAAACTGGTGTTTATTTCACTATTCCACAAAGCAATAATAAATAAAGGCTTTGCCACATTGCTTTAATTTATACAGACTTTAATAGCTTTATTTACAGATGAACTCTCGTCTTTCGTTTATTTGCGTGTGTGTGGGTTTCTTCCAGTCTTGACTGTTTGAGATTAACATCTATGAGTGAAGTTTGACACTCGGCTTTAAAAACGGAATCCAAATGTTTTCCAGATGAAAGGGCCAATGATTGTGCAGGAGGGAGTACAACCGCAGTGCTGATTGGGCGTGTGCATGAGGGGGCGGGGCTACAGTCAGATTGCAGAACCAATCTGAGGGAGATGATGATGATTATTATGAAAGAGAAAGAAAAAAGGCACATCCAAACCAAAATAAGTAAACAAAAGAAAAGAGAGAGAAAGAGATCTAGAGGGAAAAAATGGTCAGTTCACCCAAAAATGAATGAAAATGTAAGTTTTTCCCTCTCTCGTGTTGTTCCAAACCTATGGAGGGCCATTTCTGCCACGGAATAAAAAAAATAAGATAATTGTGATTTTTTTTTATCTCACTTTTTTTCCTCACAATTCTGAGTTTATATCACACAATTCTGACTTTTTTTCAGAAAAAAGTCAGAATTATGAGACAAAAACTAAAAATTGTGAGATATAAACTCAGAGTTATGAGACAAACTCTGAATTATGAGATACAAACCCAGAATTATGCGATATAAACTCAGAACTATGAGACATAAACTCAGAATTGAGACAAACTCAGAATTATGAGACATAAAATCAGAATTATGAGATACAAACTGAGAATTATGCGATATAAACTCAGAACTATGAGACAAACTCAGAATTATGAGATACAAACTGAGAATTATGAGATACAAACTGAGAATTATGAGATACAAACTGAGAATTATGCGATAAACTCAGAACTATGAGATATAAGCTCAGAATTATGAGATATAAACTCAATTTAGAGGAAAGAATTCTGAATTGCGCGATATAAAAATAATTCTGAGTTTACATCTCGCAGTTCAGATTTTCGTTTACAGAACTGCGAAAAACAATGTCCGAATTATTTATTTTTTATTTCATGGCGGAAACAAGCTTCCATACCAATCTGCATTATACAAGGAAACCGGCTGGAGGTTTTTACTGCCAAATCACCAGCCGTTGTTTGTACAGAGACAGAGCAGCGTGAACATTCAGCTGAAAGTCTCCTGTGGAAGAAATAAAGACAGAAGTTTAGAACAACAAAGATGATGGCATTTTAGTTTGGGATGAACTGTTCTGAACGGAGGAATGGTAAAAGATGGATAAAGAAAGAGAGATTCAGAAAGATGAAGGTAGTGTGGACCGAGGAGGAGATTTGGGGTGGGATTGTGTCAGATAAGGTGCTTTGGCCCCTCAGGTTAGACTCAATTACTAAGCAACAGTTCTGTGGCCGTCTCCACGTCCCAGGATTTCGACGACAACGCCACTATTACTGCGTTCTGAGGAGAAGAGAAGATCCACGTCAGTGATTCTGAGAGGAGGAAATACTTGCTACACAAACGTCATCTATCATAACAAAATCATAAGCTGCATCACAATTACTCTCCTTCATAATAGTGTGCAAAATCACAAAATCACAGCACACATATAGAAGTATGTGCAATGCTTTTTTGGACAAATATTTGGCACAGAAGAGCTACAGAAAGAGACGTTTGTGATTATTATTTTCCAGCTTTGAAAAACTGCAATAAATGTGATATACACAAACGTATGGAAGATTGTTTCTGCCACAGAAAAAAAAGGTAACAGTGATTTTTTTTTTTTACCTCACAATTCCAATTTGTTCTTGCAATTATGAGTTGATGTTTTACAATTTATAGCACACAATTCAAACTTTTTTGCAATTCTGAGTTTATATGTTGCATTTCTGAGAAACAAAGTACAGGTTGTGAGCTATAAATTCAAAATGATGAGAAAAAAGTTAGAATTGTGAGTAGGGGTGTGCGATATATATCATATGCGATAATATCGTAATTGTTGTTTTAACGATGTGCAATTTGACATTATCAAGTATTTTGCAAAAACCAAACAGAACACCTACGGAGTGCACGCTTACATTACGTGATGAAGTCTAGACTACAGTGTGTTCTTTCACTGCATCATTCAGTTTAATAAAATGCATTAAGAATGATCACAAAATTCAAGATATGGGAGCAGAAAATGTGTGTGTATATATATAATTTCATATGGTTAAAATCACATGAAGAGTGCCGTTTTTTCTTCAAAAGTAAGCATGATTACAAATGTGATGTTGATTTTATACAATAGTTCAATAAACAATGTTAATATTAAAAGACTTACGTTTTAGACACCATATTGCCTGTTTTTGCTCCATTTCGCCAACAAAAAATAATTCCAAACAGCCACAGCACTGTTTTGCGTCTCTGAGCAACATGACGGTGATTCGTTCCTGAATGAATCAACTGTTTAAATGAATCGGTTCAGTCGCAGTGACTCACTTATTACCAGTCACTTGCTGCCACCTGCTGGCGGTTTTAATTTCACATTCAAAGTATCTTTTCATTTGAAAATAACTTCAAATATCAGTATTCAATGTTTTATGTTTAAAGTATCAAAACATTATTCATTTGTAACTGCAGGTTAAAGCACTCCATGTCCCTCTGAGCTGCATTAAACCGTGTATAAATACATCTAAATGCCATTCAGATGCAAAGATTCATTTTGTTGCTACTAAATGTCTAAATGTCTTATTACGCTAATTGACTGATTAAAAGTAACAATTTGATTCAAAAGATGCACACTTTTAGGAAAAAAAACGCTTTATTAAAAGTAAAATTGCCCATAAAAGGTAAAAATCTATTTAAACTTATGAAAATATTAATTTCTATCAATGATGTGAAATGACCACACAGAATATGAAGAATATTAAAAACTGCAGCTGTCCACGGTAGACAGATATCAGCACAATAACACACTCAGCAAAATATCGTCTAATTATCGTTATCGAAAAAATCCAAAAAAAAAAATCGAGATTTTTTTTCAATATCGCACACCCCTAATTGTGAGATAAAACATCGCAATTCTGTTTTTATTTTATTTTGTAAAACAAGCTTTAAATGTGATGTCAATGTGTGTGTATTTACTCACTTTCTCAAAGCCCATAGCGCAGAGTTTGTCTATTTTGCGTGTGTAGTCCGGGCTGGAGACGGGCGCTCCTGCGTAAACATGTGACCAGAGTCGAGCCGTCTGTTTGAACATCTCTGGATTCTGTTTGTACTTACAGACAGGAAATAAAGAATGTTAAAACAGGAAGTGACCAATTCAGACTCAAAACATGCTTATTTATACTAGCAAGTCATTTTATGTCTTTCTAGTAGTGAGGGAAACTATGGTGGTATATATACACCACTCTTCAAAAGTTTGAGGTTCGTAAGTATGTTTTTCAAAGAAGACTCTTCTGCATTTATTTGATCAAAAATACAGTAAAAATGTGAAATATTATTACAATATAAAATATCTGTTTTCTATGTGAAAATATTGTAAACTGTAATTTATTTCTGTGATGCAAAGCTGTATTTTCAGCATCATTACTCCAGTCTTCAGTGTCACATGATCTTCAGAAATAATAATAATATGCTGATTTGCTGCTCAAGAAACATTTCTGATTATTATCACAGTACTGATTATTATCAAAAACAGTTGTGCTGCACAATATTTTTGTGGAAACTGATTCATTTTGTTTTTCAGGATTCACAGATGAATAGAAAGTTCAAAAGAACAGCATTTATTTGAAACAGAAATCTTTTGTAACATTATACAAGTCTTTACAGGTACTTTTGATGAATTTAATGCATCCCTGCTTAATATTAATAAAACAAAAATAAAAAAAATTGAACAGTAGTGTACATTACTGCATGGCTTTTTAAAATTCAAAATCAAATTCATCAGCAGTACATCAGCAAAGCATTTTTACTTTGAAATGTGCAGCACTCACATTATTTTCATTTAATCTTTGCCTTTTGAAGTGTATTAATCATATTAGAATGCATCACGATTCTTTTTTTCTTTCCTGCCCTTTGTTACACCATTTAAGACATGCAAGACTTTTTATGGCCTTAAAATTGATCAAATATAAATGGATGCTTCATAAATGCTACATAAAAGGCATTTTTTGTTGCACACAGGGATGGGTGATATCTTATCGTTTGCGATATACCGGTAAAAATTCTCCCAATGATAAGAATTAGTCTTTCCGTGATAATAATGATAAAGTCTAGTTGTTGACATATTTCTGTGTGCGACGGTGCGGAGCGACATCAGCGGATGTGAAACTGAGGAGTTTATCACTAAACGAGAAGCTTCTTCTACAATCTGAACTGGTTTGGTCAGGGCTGTACAGTGCACAAAAAATCAGTCTGAATAAATGTACTACAGTAACATGATAGTTTTGCATGTGTATGAGCTTGTTTACAAACCTGTTGTCCAACAACGATATCATTTATTGACATGCTTCTTCTCCAAATTAACTTCATAACATCAGTCGAGTGTTTGAAATAACTTCTTTTTGTGACCAGACATGGTTTCATATTACATAATGATAGTATTATATACAGTGATAAAGGCTATGTTGATTAGCAGTGCATTATAAATATACTTTCCTTATAAAAAACACCCAAGATTGCTTGAAGAACACCGATAAACCATATATTTTGTGCAACCGTATGTTTATTGTCTTCAAGTTTCCTCAGTTAAAATTTCTCTATCTGCATTTTATTCAGTGATAACTGGATACTTTTGTCCATATTAGGGATTTCCTGGAGCGTTACTTCTGCGATGCATGTGTGTAGTTTCTGCGCAAGAGCACCCTCCGGCTTCCAGTATGAATTAAACACTCATTACATTACATGTGTAGGCTACTCAGTAATGCTCACAACACCCTATTTTGGGTAAAAATTAAGAAACAGGATTCCCTGAATTACCATCATTGATATCGTTATCGCAATAAATACCAGAAATATTGTAATTATATTTTTAAGCCCATATCGGCCATCCCTAGTTGCACATTCCCAACACGAGCCCAAAACCTCTACCTGATTGGCAACTACTGCGTCCTGTGGATCATCTGGCTCAGCGGCGGCCAGAAGAGCTTGTAGGGACAGTAAGACTGTTCGGAGGGTCATCGCCGCCGCCCTGAAACACACACAGCTTCAGCTCCAGCGCTCGCTGCGGTTCACTTCTCTAGTGCGTTCAGAGAGATCTTACCACTGGTCCTTCAGGATGTCCAAACAAATGGCACCGGTTACTGAGCTGATGTTGGGATGCCAGATCTTCGTTATAAACCGAACCTGAAAAACATCAGTGGACAAATGCTATAATTATTTAATTGTTATTTAAAAAGACACATTGGTCAAAAATAGAGGTGAATCACATGGATTGATTCAGTTTCAATTCAGGGAGTCACAATGTGAGTGCAAAATGATTCTTGATTCATCTAAATTTGAAAATAGGAACAAGTTAAGACAGATCGTTGCCATATTTTGTTTCTTAAACAAACAGAAAATAAAAAGATTTCTGTGCAAACATATTCAGGTCACTTAAAGCAATGTTATTATAATAAAGTAAAACTAAAACCATAAAAAAAACATAAAACCATTTTGATTCTTGAAATAAAATAACATTTTACTAAAATAAAATAAAATAAAATATAAAGAAACTTAAACTTATTTTTTTTCATCTAGCTGCCAAGGCAACATTTCTCATTTTCATTTAGTTTAACTTTATGTCCTAAAATAACTAAAACTAAATTAATTAATAAAAACTATGTTAAAATTAAAAAAATAAAATGACAAAAAAAATAAAATGACAAAAACACAACAAAAACAAGGCAAAAAACCCCATCTTTGTTTAGTTTAAATTGATGTAGTAAAATAACTAAAACTAAATAAAATAAAATGAATACATACAAATTTATAAACTATATAGGCATGCTTAAAATATTCATAAAAAATGACAAAAACACAAACAAAACTTCTAAGAATTTAACTAAGATTAAAGTGAAAAGGAAAATATAAAAATAAAATATAATTAAAAAATATTAACAAAAACTATTATAGTATATCAATGACACTAAAATAATATTGGCTTAAAGTGAAATGTACATAATATATAAAGTGTTTTCTTTGAGATGTTGTAAAATAAAACTTTTTTTTGTCTACTGAAGGCTACTGAGTTTATACGAAGGCTCCTGCATGTATATGTTTGCACAAACACAGCACTGCTAGTCAACAGTACCCTAATATCACAAAACATGTAAATACAGCCCCACAATAGGCTTGCTGCGATAGACGGTGTTGGCGGTGATACCGGTGTTAAGCCACAACACAGGTTGCCACTTGCCCACCGTCTCTCACCGTCATTTTTTTTTTATTTTATTTTTTTAAAATAGAGGAGAAAGAGTGAGGCGAGACAGACGAGAAGAGTGAGCTGAGACTGACAAGAAAAGTGAGGTGAGACTGACGAGAAGAGTGAGGTGCGAGACAGACAAGAAGAGTGAGGCGAGACAGACGAGAAGAGTGAGGCGAGACAGACGAGAAGAGTGAGGCGAGACAGACGAGAAGAGTGAGGCGAGACAGACGAGAAGAGTGAGGCGAGACAGACGAGAAGAGTGAGCTGAGACTGACAAGAAAAGTGAGGCGAGACAGACGAGAAGAATGAGGTGCGAGACAGACAAGAAGAGTGAGGCGAGACAGACGAGAAGAGTGAGGCGAGACAGACAAGAAGAGTGAGGCGAGACAGACGAGAAGAGTGAGGCGAGACAGATGAGAAGAGTGAGGTGCGAGACAGACAAGAAGAGTGAGGCGAGACAGACGAGAAGAGTGAGGCGAGACAGATGAGAAGAGTGAGGCGAGACAGACGAGAAGAGTGAGGCGAGACAGACGAGAAGAGTGAGCTGAGACTGACAAGAAAAGTGAGGTGAGACTGACGAGAAGAGTGAGGTGCGAGACAGACAAGAAGAGTGAGGCGAGACAGACGAGAAGAGTGAGGCGAGACAGATGAGAAGAGTGAGGCGAGACAGACGAGAAGAGTGAGGCGAGACAGACGAGAAGAGTGAGGTGAGAGAGGAGAAGAGTGAGGCGAGACAGACGAGAAGAGTGAGGTGAGACAGATGAGAAGAGTGAGGTGAGACAGATGAGAAGAGTGAGGTGAGACAGACGAGAAGAGTGAGGTGAGACAGACGAGAAGAGTGAGGTGAGACAGACGAGAAGAGTGAGGTGAGACAGACGAGAAGAGTGAGGTGAGAGACAAGACGATGGCAGAAGAGTTTCAAAGAGTGAGGCGAGACAGACGAGAAGAGTGAGGTGAGACAGATGAGAAGAGTGAGGTGAGACAGATGAGAAGAGTGAGGTGAGACAGACGAGAAGAGTGAGGTGAGACAGACGAGAAGAGTGAGGTGAGACAGACGAGAAGAGTGAGGCGAGACAGACGAGAAGAGTGAGGTGAGAGACAAGACGATGGCAGAAGAGTTTCAAAGAGTGAGGCGAGACAGACGAGAAGAGTGAGGTGAGACAGACGAGAAGAGTGAGGCGAGACAGACGAGAAGAGTGAGGTGAGAGACAAGACGATGGCAGAAGAGTTTCAAAACCAAATGTAAAAGGACCCGTTTTAAAAATATTTTGGATTTTGAAAAGCCCGTTGACCTGCCATTTATCTAAGGTGATATTGGACGTTTTTTTTAACATTCGTTTCTCATTTATTTGGTTCCACAGTATTTGCTGATTTTTATTTTATTTAAACTGTGTAATTTTTTCCCATTATTTTACATAAAGGTGTATGCAGTCCGAGCCTCCTTCTTAATTGTTTTGCTAATAAACGTTCTACGTTTTATAATTAGGCCTAGCTATTTTTTCCTCAGTCTTTACTGATTTTCAGTTTTGTATACCTATTTAAAATTTGCAAGTTATTTGTTATTTTATATTAGGCATAGGCCTATAGCATGGTGTATTTTTCTTTGTTTTGTTAATAAAAGTTATATGTTCTACGTTGTATTTTGTTGTTGCTTGAATTAAATTCAATTGATGCCGAATTGCCGCTAATTTAAAACTGAAAGTAAAATGCGCACGGCGCTTTTATAAGCTTATTTAAGCAAAGGAAAGTGAGGAAAAGAGGGAAAACTCAAACGAACTATAAACAAACAACTGTTTGACGTCAAATTGCCGCTAATTTAAAACTGAAAGTAAAATGTGCAAGGTGCTTTTACAAGCTATTTAAAAGCGGAGGAAAGTGAGGGAAAGAGGAAAAACTCAAACGAACTAAAAACAAACTGCTTGACGCCGAATTGCCGAAAACGTGCACGGAGCTTTTACAAGCTATTTAAAACCGAAGGAAAGCGAGGAAAAGAGGGAAAACTCAAACGACCCCCCCACCACGGTGATACCGGTATTACCGGTGTTGTCACACTCGATTAACCGGTGGGAAAATTTCCTCACCGTCACAACCCTACCCCACATGTTTCTGAGCAAGAGTCTGTAACAACAAACCCAGTTTAACTAGATCAGCCAGTATTCTGACTCGGCAGAACATCGTCTCATTACTCACCTTTGGCGGATTAAATGGATATGTCTCTGGAATTTTGATTTCTAGTTGATATCTGCCACCTACAAAACAAGACAGAAAGTTCAGCAAAAGTGGAGCCAAAATCAAAGCAAGATATAAAATCAACATCATATCTAAGCTAACAAAAATAAGTTCCAAGAAACATTTTGCTAATGTTCACATTAAATTATTTCTGAATGTTCTCTGAACATTCAAAATGTCCAGTTTTTTAAAAACTGTTTAAAAAAAATAAAAATCTTGGTTATGTGAATGTTAATGGAACATTCCATTTTATAATTTCACAAACATTCTAAGAATGTTACTTTTGAATGTTCTCTGAACATTCTGAAATTAATAGTAACATTTAAAAACATAACTAACTGAAACGTTTCAGGAACGAACACTCCATGAATGAAGTATAAATAATGTTGTGCATTTTGAGAACATTATTAAGACCGGATAACGCTGAGGGAACCGTTACTGAAGAACATTTGTTCATAACTTTGAGAGACTCTTGTCAGAATAACCACACTGTCATGGAACAAATAGATATAAATATAATGCAAATACAATTTAACAACTGGTAAAAAGAAAAGCGCTTTATCAGTGCATTTGCTCAATTCTGCAAACTGGCAAGCGTGGCAAAACATATGGACTGTGTATTGCAGATGGCCTGAAAATTAAATCTTCAAAAAGCATATATTGAATACTGCAGATATCTTTGCAATCAGAAATGGTCTAAAATTAAGAAGTTTTCAGAAACACACAGTCAGCAGGTCATGATAACATCTTCTCTCTGACCTTCATAAGGCGTATCTGGTGGTCCCGCGATCTCCCCCTTTAGTTCTGTGAAATTCTCATCCACTAAATCCACCTTGATCTGGTTTTTACTCGTCTGTGAAAATAAAGCGTCAGAACAATTAGTCAACAACTGATATAGTTTACATGTTTAAACCCATTCCACAGAATTCTGCCAAAATGAGAGCAGAAAATGTCTAGAAAGTCTGGATTGGGTTTCAGAATCAGAATCAGAATCAGCTTTATTCGCCAAGTGTGTGCAAACACACAAGGAATTTGTTGTGGTTTTTAAGAAGCTCTTGGTACATACATGCATACATACATACATATAAACATACATATCTGACATGAGAACAGAAAATTTAAATAAGCCTCAACAACAATAATAATAATAATAATAATAATGTGTCTGAATCTGGAACAGAAGATTTATGTACAGATTTGTGCCTTATTTACTCTATATATACAGCTGTACAGAAAATTATGCATACATTTCGAGGTGGGAATGCCAAAATTTAGTTAACGTTAAAGTTAACATTTGAAATTTAAATGGAAAAACCAGACAAAATCAAAAGTCAAGACCACAAACTGCAAAACTGAATCCAAACCCAAAAGCTAAAACTACAAATCCTTGCAAAAAAAATAAATAAAATAAAGTAATTAATTTAAAAAATGCTGTATTTGTGGTACAGAGATGGTATTATATGGTAAATCATCCTACAGAAAGATCACGTAATATGGTATTTGCATTATACTCCATTGTACATAAACCAAAACAAATGATATTATATGGTGGTTTTGGTAGCATGGTAATACTATGGTATTTTTGGCACTTTATTTGTAGATGACAGCTGTGACAACTTCACAAAGTCACACTGACAGCTTACTACAGTGTGTTATACCCAATTATACACTTATAATTTAAGTTTAATGAGTATTTAAAGAGGGATCAAAGATTTAGCTAACTGGTAAATTCAATTGATTTGTGCTGAAGTTTTAATGTTAAAAGTTTCACACAACACTCAATACACACATTAGTACATTTATCGCGCGTATTCTTTACAGTACAAACATTAATCAGGTGATTTTAATCAAAATGCGTGTTTGTACAAATCAAAATAATGCTTAATTTTATCATCGTCGTGATTCTTTCGATGCTATCAGACCACAACCTCGATAAAACTGAAATAAAAGTTCACAAATCAGTCAGCCTACATAAATTATCACAAATATTAACTGTCGTGAGTCTAAAGATATAGTTTAAATGTCAAACGTGAGTAAATGTGTGTGTTTATGAAGCTAGCTGGCCTTCAGTTAGCACGCGGCTAATAACATTCACACTCACAGGCCTTTATTAAAAACAGCGTAAACACACACATCAAATCACTCTATCAACACAATAAGCGCTATGTAAACGATTAAATAAGCACATTTAGAGGCCAGAGCTGTGATGTGATTCGGTTCGGCGGGTTTGGACTCGTTTAGCAATGCGGTTCGGCCTGGACGGGACAAACACACCATAACATTCCCCCAAACCACCCATCTGACCAATCAAACACACATTAAACTGCGTCCTCTCGATGCACGAGTCCAAACAGCTGCATCGGGTTCGGTCCGGATCAGCTGCATGTGTGTGATTCATCTCATATGAATAAATGCATGTGTAAGTCATGAAGCATGATTGATATGATTGACAGCTGTCATGTGAAACGCACCTCTTCGCTTTTAAGGACCTCTTTAAACTCCCGTTTGATCCGCTGGACCGCGATGTTGGCCATGCTGTTCATATACACACACACACACACACACCTCTCCCTCTCTCTCTCTCTCTCTCTCTCTCTCTCTCTCTCTCTCTCTCTCTCTCTCTCTCTCTCTCTCTGTGTGTGCAATAATGGTACAGTTTATGAACATGTGCCTTGGTATCAGTATTACTTCCTGATTATCAGTACCTTTTGCACAACCTTTAGATTACAGCATTGCATTAATGCCCTTCACTCATATTCTGTGTATAATGTTTTCCCAATTTGCATAACCATTTTGTTTTTAATGCTACTAATGATGCCAAATTTACACTGCAAAGGTGGGACAGAAGCACTTCTGAAGTGGCATTTAGGTGCTTTATACAGACAGTGCTGCTCAGAGGTGGCATACATGCATTTACACAGCAGCTGCAACAGTATACGCTGATACTATTAGGTGGATCTGAGCAGGAATAATTTAGTCTGGCTATTATGCAGCATTGCATCTTCACACTGAATTTTGAGCAGGCACAGAGCAGCCTTAACTCAGCTGTGTAAAAACTACCTGAAGAGAACCAGTGTGAAGTCTTGAATTTCTAATGCATAAAACAGCAATAAACTAATTCATAAACACATCCCTGCTTGTTTAGTTTGTGTAACGTACAAGAATATGGTGTGCAAAAACTTAAAATGAATAATCATGGTTACATATCAATAATCAAGAATAATGAAGTTTTGTTTTTATCTTGCCGCCCTCTGTAAGTTTATGTTATTTTAGTATTTAGAAAGTTGTTGTGTTTATATTTATAACATCTGATACGCCTGTTCTGACCCCCAGACCACTTCTGATGCAGCTTTGGTTCTGTGGAAATGAATAGAAGCATCAGAGCAACATTAAACTTAGTTTTTATCATTTGCCTTATTTATATAGGCTACGTTATATAATTAAAAACTACATTGATTTCAATTGTTGTATAAATATATTTATGCCACATTTGAGCACGCATCTGTGTAAATAAACATAAATGCCATGACAGAAGCGGCTTCTGTTCCACCTTTGCAATGTAAAGATAACTTTAATTAAATCTTATTGTTAAGAGTCTCATTATTCAGCAGGGATTATATAAATGTTAATGTTCACATAATATTCTTATAACTTTATTAATATATAATATATGGTTTTATAACATTGAGAGAAAACATTCTAAGATCATCATTCTCTGAAAGTCCTTATGATGTTATTTTTACTTTTTAGGAAACATTTAAATAACATTTTAACCACACCACAACAAGAAAACTCTGGACATTTTAAAGTTCTTAGAATTAAAAAAAAAAGGTGTTTGAAATAATGTAATATTTTGGGTGGAAAAGTTAGAAACATTCTTGTAAACTTTAAATAACGTTACAATCACGTTAATAAAACTGGACATTTCAATGTTTTAGAAACATTTCAAAACAATGTTCCCACAATGTTTTAATAATCGAAATGTGTTACCTGGATGTCACCAGAGAGATACTTTGCTTGCAGGACAGTTTTTAAACTTGCACACCAGAATCAATCAAAAATATCTATATTTCTTTGTACACAGGTGTCTGATTCTCAATAGAAAGTCATTGCGTAAGATTTATCCTCATAGGAATGACTAGAACATATCCAGACACATTAACAGAAACATTAACATACTTTTAGCCATATTTTGTAATAAATGATTCCAGTAAATGTAGACAAATACACAGATAAGACCATTAAACTGACTGAATGTGACTGCTCTTAGGGATCAGGTCTGGTCTGCTGTGTTTCTGTTAAATACACTTAACGTATTTCAGTAGTTAATTCATGACTGAAGTTCACCTCTTGCTGCTTGGACATCAGGTCAAGAATTGCAACATTTCATGGCACTGGAAGAATTTCATAACATCTGCTATGAAAAGCGGAGTCACTGTTGTGCTTCATCATGCCAGCGGTCGAGCGATGGTGAGCCTATCTTGATCATTTTTCAGCGAGTCATTGGTCAGTCATCACAGAAGGAGAAGTTGGTTCACTTTGTTTTTCACCCGCTCAAGTGACTGGCATCTTTAGAAAACTTTAGTAATTAACATGTAAACTTTCTGATTCTGGTAAACAGCAGAGATACGGCTTATTTACATTTACATTTAATCATTTAGCAGACGCTTTTATCCAAAGCGACGTACAAATGAGGAGAACAATAGAAGCAATCAGACCATCGAGAGAGCAACAGTATACAAGTGCCATGACAAGTCTCAGTTAGTCTAGCACAGTACACGTAGCTAGGAATATATACTATATACATATATATATATATATATATTTTTTATTTTTTATTTTTTATTTTTTTTTATTAAATAGAATAGGTAAGTGTTAGTATAAGTTTGAACCAGCGAGTTTAGGTATATTGGTGCAGTGCCAGTTGTGGTCTTGTAGGCAAACATCAGTACCTTGAATTTGATGCGAGCGGCTATTGGTAGCCAGTGTAACCTGATGAAGAGAGGGGTAACGTGGGCTTTTTTTTGGCTCATTAAAGACCACTCTGCTTATATAATACAATTTAATGATGGCAAATGAGAAGTACCCAAAACTGACAAATGTTTTTTTTTTTAATAAAACACTATAAACAGTATTATAAAAACACATTTTTAACTTAATATTTACTCATAATTCACCTAAAAATTTGAAAACACTAGTTCTGGTGTTTAAGAGTTTAAGAGTACCCAGCTAGCAGGGAATGTTCTCAGAAGGTTCTCTCAAAGTTATAACATTAAGCTGAATGTTTGTTCAAAGTTCCCTGCTCTTTCATGAAGTTCTCAAAATTTTAGCAACATTATTTAGCAATACATCGTTCATGGTTTATTTTTTTCCTTAATCATTTTAGTGAAACATTCATCTAATGTTTTTTAAATGTTAATAGTTTCATAGAACATTCAAACGTAACATTCCTATAATGTTTGAAAAATGATACAATGGAATGTTTCCTTAATGTTCTTAAAAACTAGATGTTTTAAGTGTTGAGTCAACATTTTAATAACTTAACATTTTTATAATATTTTTGTTAGATGAGTAAATAAAGCTGCAGGCTTCATCTTGGGTACCAGATTGCTACACTGGTGATCAAAACCTCTGAAGAAACTTCAAACATCCTGTTGTTTTCTTAAGAAACTCATCAGATTCTGTCTGATAATGGCACAACTTTTTTCTCTCTTTGTACATTTACACTCTACTGACATCACTGAATCATCAATGAATTGTCTTTAACTGAAAATGACTCTTTGTTACTGTCCTTTTGCATTATTGACAAACTATTTTCCTGAAACGGTGACTTAGTGTCACACAACTCTGAAATTCAATGATGTCAAGGCTGTAGTGTGATTGATTATAAAGGCACACGTTATCCAAGTTAGCCGTTGCGCTTTCTCCGATAGTAAGTAATACAGACCCAGCAGTTCAGCAGTTTCTCTTGGTTTCTTCACTGGCGATTATTCTTAATAACTATATTTAAACATACTTTGCTTCGTACCTTCAGTTCAACAGCATTAACAGCAAGCCAACAGCATGTCATTGCAATGATGTTCAGTTACAGTCACCAACATCATGTTAATAATGTCTGCATATTATCAATTTCAGTTTTATTTCTAGAGCATGTTTAAGCACCGAACAAGGCCAACCAAAGTGCTGCGCAACAAACAGTAAAATACATCAAAGAGAAAATCAGTTAACAAATTAAAACCAATCAAAAGCCACATGTTGCTACATATTAAAAGCCAAAGAGAAGAGATGGGTTTTAAGATATGGCTTGAACTCAGATAAAGTGGAAGCCATTCTTAGTGCCCTCGCCGGAGTGTAGGGGTGGACTAAATCAGACAAATAAAGAGGAGCTTGATTGTTGAGTGATTTATAGACAAGTAGCAAGATTTTAAACTCAATAATGAACTGGTAGCCAATGCAACGATCTCAAGAGGGGAGAGGCATGATCAAACTTGTTACACCCCTTCAGGAATCTAGCTGCAGTATTTTGGACTACTTGTACCCGAGAGATTTGAGACTTTGATATTCCAAAATATAGGGAGCTGCAATAATCCAACCGAGACGTAGTAAAGGCATGGATAGCAGCCTCTAGAGAGGTTTTAGAGATAAATTACTTGATTTTAGAAAGAGAACGAAGATGGAAGAAGCTAGAACCCTTCACTAATTTATCAAATTTTAAGGAGTTATCAAACACCACATCCAGATTCAGAACTTGTGGAGAGATGAAGTTATCACAGAGTTATCAGGAAAAGTCAGCAAACACTTAAGCTAAGAAAATGTTACTTTTACTTATAAATGAATGAACAATAAGGGCTTTCAAGGGATAGTTCTATTGGCTAACAACAATTGTTAAACACTTATTTTATGTTCAACAAAAGAGAAACTCATACAGGTTTGGAACAACATGAGGGTAAAAAAATGATGACAAAATTTAATTTTTGGGTGAACTAGCCCTTTAACTTTTTTCTTGAGGGGTTTGTTGCAATTAAATAAAATCAATGTTGAAATAAATGTCCTTTTCAGTTCCTCTGATGATGATAAACAGGTTGCCAACTGAACATAAACTTGTCCTTTTATGGAATCCAACCCATGACTGTCCTATAAAGTTTTTGTTTTTTTATAAATGTCAGATAAAGAGGAGGATCCTGACGATCAGAAATATATAAAAAGACGTATCCATCGCCTGAACATTCACAAGACTCTCAGGACATATGGTGAGTTTTATAATTATGCAGGTCTCAGCAAATATATAAAATATTTTCTTTCTTCAGATAATAACAGAATGCATGTTCATGCTCTAATAAAGATACTTATTTGTCTGAACTGTATTTCAGGTGCATCTGATCCTCTGAGCTGGACGTCTGAAGCGATGATCACAAACATGATTGTGAGTTTCTGTATGTGAGAATATGAGTGTTTTTGTCAGACTTTGATCATCAGACTCAGATCTTGTGTTTGTGTCTCTCAGGTGTTGCTGTGTTTGTCTGCGCTGTTTCCCGTGTTGATGGGTGCACATGTGGTCATATCAGATTTTCTTCGTGCCAAAGACTGCTCTGATATTTATTCGAGTGGATATCGTACCAGTGGTGTGTACAACATCTCCACAATAGATGGACCGGTGCAGGTCTACTGTGAGATGGTCTCCAGTGGACAAAATGACCAGGGACACTGGATGGTACGCATTTCAGTGTGTTTTATCTTGCAAAAGGATATTTTATTATCAGATGCACCCCAGTGTGAATGACACCATGATTTCTAATTAACTATTATTCATTTATTTTATTTGTGTACTTTCTATAAGTTGAAGAACAGTCATTGAAATCACACAAAATAATTTGTTGCAAAATGAAGCTTGTTAAAGGCTGTACACCTTAAACGTCTTTCTAAAAGATGAATGATGTGAAATGATGTGATGTGTCAAAGCGATGAATGATTTCTGAATGTTTCAGGTGATTGTCAGGCGAATGGACGGCGAGGTGAATTTCTATAGGCCGTGGAGGAGTTATAAATGGGGTTTTGGTAATAAAGAAGGTGAACACTGGCTGGGTGAGTGATTTTGTGATGTTTTGGGCTTAAAAAGGCAAACAGACAAAGACTAAACAATCCAAAAACACGGACATTCAATCAGGACTGCAGTATAAATGCTGATTATATTTGTTATTAAAGTTACTAAACCAGTTTCATTTCATGTTTTTAACAGGTGTAGAGTTTGTTCACCAGCTGACACGCAGGCATCATTATAGACTCAGAGTAGATTTGGAGGACTTTGACGGGAAGAAGGCTTACGCTCTGTACAAGTCTTTCTCTGTGAGCTCTGAGGCTGATGGATACAAACTACATGTGAGCGGCTTTGTAGATGGAGGAGCAGGTGAAACAAACTACAGACGTTTAATTTTATCAAATAAAATAGTATATAATATAAAATGAAGGAGTTTTAAAAGGACTTTTAAACCATAATATTTAAACTAATGCTTTTATATTTTATATTATTTATTTTAAAAAAGTCATTTTATTTTGAAAATTGCCTATATATTTGAAAGAGCCTATAATGAAAGTTTCTCCTTTCTGCAGGTGACTCTTTGAGTTATCACAATGGAATGAAGTTCTCCACCTTTGACAAAGACCAAGATAATTCAGGAAGCAACTGTGCTATGATGTACTTTGGAGGAGGGTTTTGGTACAACAGTTGTTATTACACAACCCCCACTGGTCACTATTTGTGGGAGAAAGAGGGTACAGTAATGACTACTGGAGTCACCTGGAAGACCTGGAAGAACAACTATAAATCTCTGAAGTCCATCACCATGAAGATCAGACGTGTGAAGTAGAGCAGGGGTTTCTATCCTTTATATGTGCTTCACTGCAGCTTGTGCACATCCACAACTGTTATGCATACATGTGGATCTTTCTTAAAATATGATGGCAAACATGTCCCTTGAATTTTTAATAATGAAAAATATTTCAAAAGGTCAAGAAACCTCAAATATGAAATAGTTTCACTCATATTGCCTTGTATAAAAATATATATAAAAATAATTTGACTCCTGAAAAATCCCTTGCCCTCTTAAATAAAAATGTGTTGAAATTTGGTTCCTGACATGAAGCATTTCTTCATGCTCTTCTGCACCAGCAAAACCTCTGTGTCCCACTGCAGCAGCTGGAATTACATCTGTCTGAAGCAATAAAAGTTATTTTTGTGGTTGCTTTGTATTATATTAACCAAATAAATAGGTTTCATATTTAAATTAAGAAAATAGTTTATGTAAAACATAATGATAATGTAAATGAGAACAAACCAGGATTATTCTAAAATGCAGAAAAACCAGTTTAAATATATAGTTGTTTGTAAAATGAAAATGTATACAACAATAAGTGGAAAACAATATGTGCCCTTTTGACGCACTTGAATGTAGCGTGACAGATTGCTGTAGCAGCTTCAGTTCAAGCGGCAGCGTGGAGCGCGAGTCTCTTCCACTTTAATGTGAGTTACAGCGAGCAATAAACATAAATGATCATCAGAAGGTGTTGAAAGATACAGTACAATTTACTGAAATGAATCATGTCTCATTCGCTCAATCAGTGTTTCAACCGAAAGACGTCAAATAAACAGCTTATTCAATGTCACTTATTATAGTCACAAGATATCCAGTGTTCACAGTTCCTTACTTAGCTATTTTAAAAACACTAAAGAGGAGCATATAATTATATATGTATGTTTGAATAAATATTGATGATTTTTTTAACTACTTTATGTGCAGTTTGTGCACTGTTACATTTTTGTTTAAAAAATACATATTTAATTGAATTTGAGAAATTTAATGTGTTGCAAAATCTGCATGTTCCCACCATACTGTACATCAAAGAGGTATCCTGGGATTCAATGGGAAAAATATCAATTTAACACAAATAAAGTAGTTATATTGTCAATATAGATTTTATTTAACATACAATGAATATAAGTCTTATTCTTTTTGTTACTTCTTGGCTTTTGTCTGTTTCTTTTTTTTCTCTTTATTCTTTATGTTTAAGTAATCTTTTGTATGTTCAGTCTCAGTGGTTTTCTGCCTAATTTTCATCAATATGTATAACTCAACAGAGCAGGTAGCAATGAATTAATTTCAATATGAAGTTCCTGCACTGCTTGTACTATGGAATAAGCATATGTATAAATAACAGAGTCATCTGCATACAGGCATAATTTTGCTTTGATATCCTTTCCAACATAATTTATAAAAACAGAAAACAAAACTGGCCCCAAAATAAAACTGTGGGGAACACCGTTAGTCTGTCCAAAGCACCAATAAGATCATTTGTCACAACCATAGCAGTAGTAACGGTACTATGACCAGTATCTGAGAGGCAAATAAAATATTTTCAGCTAAAACCTGGTGCAAATTTACCTGGGATTTAAGGAGCTAGAACTGAATGTTTTGACATATGATGATAATTGTACAACTCCAAAGGGTCTCCACCTTTACATAAGAGAAGTACATTAGGTTAGGTACAGACTCAAATCTACTCATCTATATGTGTTTCAGCAGCAACGTCTGTGCTAAATAAGTTTAAAATCAAGCAAATCCAAATTTCTTATCATGGGCTAACACTTAAGTTAACACTTATATCACGTGAGCCAATTATATAACGAGAGTAAAGTCAGTGGACAGCATTATTAGCACAGTCAGTTACAGATTATTGTGGATTAGTTTGCTTGTTTTATGAATATGAATGATGTCGTGATTAGCATTTAAAATAGATATGTTTGTTGTTATCTTGCTACTACAGTAGGATGTAAAGTTTGTAGAATGTGCTTTACTGAGAGGAAAAAACAGAGTGAATGGCCACTGCAGTGCACATAAAGCCACAATTTAAAATTAGGTTTTATTCTATTGGGCTTGTGTAACACTAATAGTCACTAAAAATAAAATATAATCATTGTACAGAGCAGTCACAAGAAATTACATTTCGAGTCTATTTATTGGAAGCCATATAATAAACATATTTCCATTAAACAACATACAATATTTTAAATTACTCTCATCCTTTATTCATTAAAATACATTATATCAACATAAGACACATGATCACAATTCAAGTCTTCAGGTAAAAAAGTATTTAGACAATACACAATATTACACAACATCTATTATTAATTGCTTAATAACGCCATAAATTAATCTTACCAGTCGATATTTCATACTCTGCCTTCTCTTTAAAAACAAAATTTTTATCAGGGTAAAATCTACATATAGTTCTCAACGAAAGTATTGTTTAGAGGTTTCCAAAAGGCCTGCAGGTGTCCACCTATTTTCAGTTTCTCTTTCTCCGGTGAACCAGTCAAAAATGCCACAAAACGGTCCCCTTTCTCTCTGTGAACCCCGCAGACTCAAGCTAGGCTCATAAGTGTCTTTAACAGTCAATTATCAGACAAATGTCCCTTATCCTTCCCCTCTCCCTTTTTAAAATCATACAACAATTTTTTATTGTACACAGGTGTGCCATCAACCAGTGTGAGGGGAATTCAGATGCAGCAGCGCCCCCTAATGAACGGATCTAAAATATTACACAAATTATACAGGGACATCTCAACAAATTAGCATGTCGTGGAAAAGTTCATTTATTTCAGTAATTCAACTCAAATTGTGAAACTCGTGTATTAAATACATTCAATGCACACAGACTGAAGTAGTTTAAGTCTTTGGTTCTTTTAATTGTGATGATTTAGTCTCACATTTAACAAAAACCCACCAATTCACTATCTCAACAAATTATAATACTTCATAAGACCAATAAAAAAACATTTTTAGTGAATTGTTGGCCTTCTGGAAAGTATGTTCATTTACTGTATATGTACTCAATACTTGGTAGGGGCTCCTTTTGCTTTAATTACTGCCTCAATTCGGCGTGGCATGGAGGTGATCAGTTTGTGGCACTGCTGAGGTGGTATGGAAGCCCAGGTTTCTTTGACAGTGGCCTTCAGCTCATCTGCATTGTTGGGTCTGGAGTCTCTCATCTTCCTCTTGACAATACCCCATAGATTCTCTATGGGGTTCAGGTCAGGCGAGTTTGCTGGCCAATCAAGCACAGCAACACCATGGTCATTTAACCAGCTTTTGGTGCTTTTGGCAGTGTGGGCAGGTGCCAAATCCTGCTGGAAAATGAAATCAGCATCTTTAAAAAGCTGGTCAGCAGAAGGAAGTATGAAGTGCTCCAAAATTTCTTGGTAAATGGATGCAGGGACGTTGGTTTTCAAAAAACACAACGGACCAACACCAGCAGATGACATTGCACCCCAAATCATCACAGACTGTGGAAACTTAACACTGGAATGCAACTTGGGCTATGAGCTTCTCCACCCTTCCTCCAGACTCTAGGACCTTGGTTTCCAAATGAAATACAAAACTTGCTCTCATCTGAAAAGAGGACTTTGGACCACTGGGCAACAGTCCAGTTCTTCTTCTCCTTAGCCCAGGTAAGACACCTCTGACGTTGTCTGTGGTTCAGGAGTGGCTTAACAAGAGGAATACGACAACTGTAGCCAAATTCCTTGACACGTCTGTGTGTGGTGGCTCTTGATGCCTTGACCCCAGCCTCAGTCCATTCCTTGTGAAGTTCACCCAAATTCTTGAATCGATTTTGCTTGACAATCCTCATAGGGCTGCGGTTCTCTCGGTTGGTTGTGCATCTTTTTCTTCAACACTTTTTCCTTCTAATCAACTTTCTGTTAACATGCTTGGATACAGCACTCTGTGAACAGCCAGCTTCTTTGGCAATGAATGTTTGTGGCTTACCCTCCTTGTGAAGGGTGTCAATGATTGTCTTCTGGACAACTGTGAGATCAGCAGTCTTCCCCATGATTGTGTAGCCTAGTGAACCAAACTGAGAGACCATTTTGAAGGCTCAGGAAACCTTTGCAGGTGTTTTGAGTTGATTAGCTGATTAGCATGTCACCATATTCTAATTTGTTGAGAGTGAATTGGTGGGTTTTTGTTAAATGTGAACCTAAATCATCACAATTAAAAGAACCAAAGACTTAAACTACTTCAGTCTCAAATATTGTTCACAAATCTGTCTAAATTGAGTAGTGATAGATATCGATTTACTATGTTAAGGAACTCTGTGGTAAAGAAATTACAAAAAGCTAAAGCAGTTTTTTTCCTCACTATGATAGAAAAAGCAAGAGGCAATCCTAGAATCATTTGGAATCAGTTAAAAAAATTAACAGGCCAACAAAATGAAGATAAGAAAATTCTAGAAATTAAAGTAAAAGGGAAATCAATAAACAATCCAGTTGAGATGGTAGAGATTTTTAATCATCATTTTGTTGATTCAGTAGAAACTATTACTCGTTGTTTTCCGCCTGCGTATACTAATGTCTGTCCAGTTACAACAGTGGAGCCTGTTTTTAGAATAAGGCCTGTTAGTGATTCTGATGTTATGAGAACAATTAGATCTCTTAAGTCATCTAGAGCAAAAGATAAATATGGCATGGATGTTGTTATGCTCAAAGAGTCTAGTTTGACCCTAATTAACCCTATTAGTAAAGTTATTAATCTTTCAATTTTCCAGCGAAAATTCCCAAGTGTTTGGAAGTCGGCGATTGTTGTTCCAATATTCAAAAGTGGAGATCCCCTTTCTATTGATAATTATAGGCCAATTAGTATTTTACCCACCGTTTCTAAAATTATGGAGAAATTAGTTGCAGAACAGATTAGCAGTTACTTGAGTAGTAGTTCATTTTCAATGCATCCAATGCAGTTTGGTGTTAGAGCAAAATACTCAACGTAAACCGCAAATTGTTTTTTTATAGAAAATATTAAAACTCTCTTAGATAAAGGTGGTGTAGTTGGAGCAGCGTTCCTTGATTTAAAGAAAGCCTTTGACACCGTTAATCATGGAATCCTTATGTCTAAGTTATCTTGTTTTAATTTCTCATCACATACACTTAACTGGATAGAGTCATACCTATCAGATATATTTCAGTGTGTTAGAGTACACAATCACCTATCCAATGATTTAGGTACATCAACTGGTGTTCTGCAAGGATCTATCTTGGGTCCAATGCTTTTTGCTATGTATATAAATGATTTTCATCTTTCATGTCCTGGCATTAATATACAAATGTATGCGGATGATACAGTGATTTATATACATGGTAGTAGTCTGACACAAGTTGCAGATGAACTTACGAATTCTATGGTTAATGTGTCGGCATGGCTAAAAGAGAATTGCTTGCAACTAAATGTGTCCAAAACAGTATGTATGTTTTTCTCTAAGTCTAACAGTATTATTAAAGAGCCGGATGTTTACGTGTCAGGGGTGAGGCTGCAGGTAGTGCCTCAATATAAATATCTGGGAATACTGATTGATTCTAAACTTACATTTAAAGCTCAAGTTACAAAGGTTTGTAAGCAGGTTAAGTTAAATCTCTATAATTTTAAGTTTATTAGAGATAACGTCATTAGAAGCAGCTAAGTTTAATCTCTATAATTTTAAGTTTATTAGAGATAACATGTCATTAGAAGCAGCTAAGATGTATATGTATTCTATGGTTATTTCTCACATGACTTTCTGTTTAACCACCTGGTCTCAGGCGAGTTCAGTGACTTTAAAACCATTAGAGTCCTTATACAAACGTACACTTGTCTTTGATAAGAAATCGGTACATTATCATCATTGTCCAATACTGGAAAAATATAATTTGTTAAGTTGGGAAAACATGATTAAGTATGCAAATGTATGCTTGATGTATAAAATTATTTATGGTTTATCTTCTCCCCCTCTCGATCAGTTAGTTCGTATTAGAACAACTGATTATCGCTTTACAAGAGGCGCATTAAGAGGAGACTGTATCATACCGCTTAGACGAAGTAAATTTAGTCAGTCTGCTTTTTCTGTCAAAGCTGCACAGGAATGGAATACTATTCCGACAACTATAAGAGATCTAGACACATTTGCTTTATTTAGGGTTCAATTGAAGAATTGGTTAATCAGTACTCAGATTTGTCAACACTAGACTCTTATATCTGCTAGCCATCCTATTATTGTTTGTATTTTGTTTGCATTGTTTTTAATTGATCCTAAATTGTTTAAATAGATTTCTATTGTATTGTGTAATTATTATCCTTTGGAGACGGCTTATGGTAGAGAAATGAACATTCAATTCATGGGCAACAGCTCTGGTGGACATTCCTGCAGTCAGAATGCCAATTGCACGCTCCCTCAAAACTTGCGACATCTGTGGCATTGTGCTGAGTGATAAAACTGCACATGTTAGAGTGGCCTTTTATTGTGGCCAGCCTAAGGCACACCTGCGCAATAATCATGCTGTCTAATCAGCATCTTGATATGCCACACCTGTGAGGTGGATGGATTATCTCGGCAAAGGAGAAGTTCAAGTTCAAGTTCAAGTTGAGCTTTATTGTCATTCCGCTGCATGTGGGGACATACAGTGGAACGAAATGTCGTGCCTCACAGGACCATGGTGCTACATAAATACAGACATACAACAATGAAGTAAAAACACTATAAACCTATACACAAAAACTAACCTACTGACAGATTTGACTAGGTATACTATATATAAATGTTTACCGTATACAACTAAAGATAAGGATAGAAAATACAAACTATACAATCTGTTTACCCTGTACAACTAAAGATAACGATAAAAAATACAAACTATACAAACTATGCGAATGCTTCACATAAATACTGTACATGTGCAGAGAGAAACATTGGGAGTCAGCAGCTGGCTGGGGAACAGTACAAGATGGTTTGTAGTGGTGCATGAGCATGTAAACATACATATATTGCTGAGTCTTTTGTGGGATTGTGTACACATAGTGTTAGGAAAAGTGTCTAGTGCATAGAGGAGAGTGTGTTACTACAGGTGGTTTGTACAGGCCCACTCACATGTGTGTAGCACACTTGGATTGCACAAAAAAAAGTTTACAGTTTTTTCGCTGGTGTGGTAAGGTTGGGGGATGTTTGGGGAGGGGAGGGGAGGGGAGAGGGGAGAGGGGAGAGGGGAGGGTCCATGTTTCAGGAGGTAGGGGATTGTATGGGGTGTCAGAGGCGGGCGGGGTGATTTGAGTTCAGGGCTCTCACAGCCTGGGGGAAAAAGCTGTTGAGCAGTCTGGCGGAGTGGGCTCTGATGCTCCGGTACCGTCTTCCTGATGGTAGGAGCTGGAAGAGACTGTGGGAGGGGTGGGTGGGGTCCTTCACGATGCTGTTGGTTTTGCTGGAGCATCGTGCAAGAAAAATGTCCAGGATGGATGGGAGAGGGGCACCGATGATCTTAGCAGCCGTGTTCACTGTCCGCTGGAGGGTCTTGCGGTCAGCAGCACTGCAGTTCCCGTACCAGACAGTGATGCAGCTGGTCAGAACACTCTCGATGGTGCCCCTGTAGAATGTGTTGAGGATGGGTGGTGGGAGACTTGCTCTTTTCAGCCGGCGGAGAAAGTGTAGGCGCTGTTGTGCCTTCTTGGAGAGTGACATGGTGTTGGTGGTCCAGGTGAGATCCTCTGTGATGTGCACCCCCAGGAATTTAGTGCTGCTGACTCTCTCCACAGTCGAACTGTCGATGGTCAGTGGAGGGTGGTCAACGGAGTTTCTCCTGAAGTCCATCACAACCTCCTTTGTCTTCTCCACATTGAGGGACAGATTGTTAGTGCCACACCATTCTGCCAGCTGTGTCACTTCCTCTCTGTAGTGCGTTTCATCGTTGTTGCTGATGAGACCTACCACTGTTGTGTCATCAGCAAACTTGATGATGTGGTTGGAGCTGAACTTGGCAGTGCAGTCGTGGGTCAGCAGCGTGAAGAGCAGCGGGCTGAGCACACAGCCTTGTGGGGCACCTGTGCTCAGTGTGGTAGTGCTCGAGGTGTTGTGGCCGACACGGACTGACTGAGGTCTTCCGGTTAGAAAGTCCAGGATCCAATTGCAAAGGGAATTGTTAAGGCCCAGCAGGTTTAGTTTATTTATGAGCTGTTGTGGGATAATTGTGTTGAATGCTGAGCTGAAGTCGATGAACAGCATTCTAACGTAGGAGTCTTTATTTTCTAGGTGGGTAAGAGCCAGGTGGAGGGTGGAGGAGATTGCATCGTCCGTAGAGCGGTTTGGACGGTATGCAAACTGCAGCGGGTCAAGTGTGTTGGGGAGGCTGTTTTTGATGTTGTGCATGACTAACCTCTCAAAGCACTTCATCATGATTGGAGTCCGTGCTATGGGACGGTAGTCATTTAGACAGGACACAGGTGATTTCTTTGGTACCGGTATGATTGTTGTGGATTTGAGACATGTGGGGACGACTGCCTGGCTCAGCGAGGTGTTGAAGATATCTGTTAGGACATCCGTCAGCTGTGCAGCACAGTCTTTCAGTACACGGCCAGGTATGTTGTCAGGACCCGCAGCCTTGCGTGGGTTAATCCTCGATAGGGTCTTCCTTACGTCGGCTGGAGACAGACAAAGCGCCCAGTCGTTGGGAGGTGTGGGCAGTTTTTGTGCAGGTGTGTCATTCTGCATTTCAAACCGTGAATAAAAGTGGTTGAGTGCATCGGGGAGGGATGTGTCCTCATCATAGGCCTTTGGCGGGGGCTTGTAGTCAGTGATGGTCTGAATGGCTTGCCACAGGCTCCGTGTGTCTCTGCTGTCTGTGAAGTGATTGTTGATTTTTTGAGCATGTGACCGTTTTGCATTTTTGATGCCACAGGACAGATTGGCTCTTGCTGTTTTGAGGGCCGCTTTATCTCCTGATCTGAATGCTTTGTCTCTGGTCTTTAGCAGCCCACGAACCTCTGCTGTCATCCATGGTTTCTGGTTTGCACGTGTGGTGATGGTCTTGGTGACTGTCACATCATCCATGCACTTTTTGATGTAAGCAGTCACAGTTTCAGTGTACTCATGCAGGTCTGTGTGGTTGTTGTAGGTGGCTGCCTCTTTAAACATGTTCCAGTCTGTGCACTGAAAGCAGTCCTGTAGTGTTGAGGTAGCATCATTTGGCCAAATTGTGATGAGTTTTTGAACCGGTTTGGCAAGTTTGAGAAGTGGTCTGTATGCTGGGATTAGCATAACAGAGATGTGATCCGGTCTAGTCTGCTGTGTTTCTGTTAATACACTTAATGTATTTCAGTAGTTAATTCATGACTGAAGTGCACCTGTTGCTGCTTGGACATCAGGTCAAGAATTGCAACATTTCATGGCACTGGAAGAATTTCATAAAATCTGCTATGAAAAGCGAAGTCACTGTTGTTCTTCATCGTGCCAGTGGTCGAGCGATGGTGAGCCTATCTTGATCATTTTTCAGCGAGTCATTGGTCAGTCATCAGAGAAGGAGAAGTTGGTTCACTTTGTTTTTCACCCGCTCAAGTGACTGGCATCTTTAGAAAACTTTAGTAATTAACATGTAAACTTTCTGATTCTGGTAAACAGCAGAGATAAGGCTTATATAATACAATTTAATGATGGCAAATGAGAAGTACACAAAACTGACAATTTTTTTTTTTTTAATAAAACACTATAAACAGTATTATAAAACACTTTTTTTAACTTAATATTTACTCATAATTCACCTAAAAATTTGAAAACAGTAGTTCTGGTGTTTAAGAGTTTAAGAGTACCCAGCTAGCAGGGAATGTTCTCAGAAGGTTCTCTCAAAGTTATGAACAAATGTTCTTCCACTAACATTAAGCTGAATGTTTGTTCAAAGTTCCCTGCTCTTTCATGAAGTTCTCAAAATTTTAGCAACATTATTTAGCAATACATCGTTCATGGTTTATTTTTTTCCTAAATCATTTTAGCGAAACATTCATCTAATGTTTTTTAAATGTTAATAGTTTCAGAATGTTCAAGGTTCAAGGTTCAAGGTTCTTGTTTATTTGTCACATACACAATCATACAGGGTATAATCAGTAGTGAAATGTAGGTCAGGACGGGTCCGCTCAATGGACAGTGCAAAAAAATAAAATAAAAGATGAAACAAACACAGGAGAGTATATATAAATATAGGTAAGAATAAGATAAAAAATAAGTAAAAAATAAAATAAAATAAAATAAAATAAGGAGTAAAATGTGCAATGAAATAAAATGTGCAATACAGTCTACTGTGGATTTAATAAATATTAATATAAACAGGGATGTGCAAGAGGAATGTGCAAACAGGTTGTACCGGGTATGAACACATAGCAGCAATGCGGATGATGGAGAATAATGAATGTTTTTTACAGTTTATTAAATTGAGTCCTGTAGATGTTATGAGACTGAGTTTAGGAGCCTGATGGCCTGAGGGTAGAAGCTCCTCCTCAGTCTCTCAGTTTTTGCCATCATGCTCCTGAAGCGCTTGCCAGATGGCAGCAGAGTGAAAAGACGGTTACCGGGGTGATTTGAGTCCTTGATTATTTTTGCAGCTCTGCTTTTGCAGCGTTTGAGGTAGATGTCCTGCAGGGAGGGGAGGGTAGACCCTGAGATGCGCTCAGCTAAGCGCACGACTCTCTGCAGAGCTTTGCCGTCCTGATTTGTGGCGTTACTATACCACACTGAGATGCACTGAGTCAATACACTTTCTATGGCCCCTGAATAGAAAGTTTTCAGGATTGCTGGTGAGACCCTGAATTTCCTCAGCTGTCGCAGATGGTACAGTCTTTGCCTGGCTTTCTTGACCTGTGTTTGAATGTGAGCAGTCCAAGTCAGGTCCTCGGAGATGTTTACACCGAGGTACTTGAAGCTGCTCACCCTCTCCACAGGGGTCCCGCTGATCATAAGAGGAGTGTAGGGCCGCTGCTGTCTCTTCCTGAAGTCTACAATCAGCTCTCACGTTCCGAGAGGGACAGTTGTCCTGGCACCATGATGTAAGTCTCTCTACCTCACCCAAGTATGCTTAACATTGTTGGAAATGAGGCCCAGAACCACAGTATCATCAGCAAATTTAACAATAGAAGTGGAGCTGTGAGAGGACACACAGTCGTGTGTGTAGAGAGAGTAGAGTAGGGGACTCAGGACACAGCCCTGCGGGGCTCCTACATTCAGGGTGATGGAGTTGGAGGTGAACTGGCCCATTTTCACCACTTGTGGTCTGCCGGTGAAGAAGTCTTGAATCCAGTCACAGAGTGAAGTGTTTAGGCCGAGGTCTGAGAGTTTGACAGCTAGCTTGGTGGGGACTATAGTATTGAAAGCTGAGCTATAGTCAATGAATAGCAGTCTGACATAGTTGCCATTTTGGCTGTCAATATGTGTGAGGGAAGAGTGCAGTACCTGAGAGATGGCATCATCAGTAGACCTATTTGGGTGATAGGCAAACTGAAGAGAGTCCAAAGTAGCAGGGATGGAGGAGCATATGTGTTTCTTTAAAAGTCTCTCAAAAACCTTCATGACTGTTGATTTGAGGGCAACTGGACGATAGTCATTCAGGCAAGAGGGTTTACTGTTCTTAGGCACAGGGATGATGACAGATTTCTTAAATGAGGTGGGAATCACAGAGGTAGCAAGGGACTCATTAAAGATGGAAGTAAACAAACCAGCAAGCTGATCGGCGCAGGACCTTAGAACACGGCCAGTAATCCCATCAGGTCCAGCCGCTTTCCTGACGTTCACTCTCTTTAGTTCCCTCCGAACCTCGTCCTCCGACACGGTGATAACATGTTCATCGCTGCTCTGTCTGCTGCTTCCTGACGCGCTGATCGGCAGAGTCGCGCTGTCGTTGCATTCGAAGCGGCCGTAGAAGGTGTTTAGCTCTTCGGCCAGCAATGGATCTGCTCTCACCTCGGCAGAGGGGTTATTTCCAGAGGAACAGATGGCCTTCAGTCCCTGCCACATGCGTCGAGAGTCATTGAGCTGAAAATGTGACTCAATTCTCTCTCTGTATCGGAGTTTAGCAGCTCTAACTGCCCGTCGGAGAGCATAACATGATGCTTTGTACTCGCTCATGTTTCCTGACAAAAGACCGGCGTTGTATGCGGCAGTGCGTTGGTTAACCGCAGCACGATAACGGATTGTTCTGTCCACCCACAGTTTCTGATTAGAGAATGTCCTTATTGTTACCGTTTCAGTGGCTTGGTCGGTTAGCGTGTAAACAAAGCTTAATGCTACATCCGTGAACTCGCTGACGTCGTCAGCTGAACTCGCCCGGAACATGTCCCAGTCGACGTCATCAAGAGACGCCTGTAGCATAGCTTCAGAGTGGGAGGACCAGCGCGTCACTTCCCTCACCCCTGGGGATTCCTGAACGATCCTTTTTTTATGTTCCGGTGTGAGGAAAATGGCGGCATGGTCCGATTTGCCAATAGCCGGAAGGGAACGAGCTTTATAGGCATTCTTAAATTGAGTGTAGCAATGATCCAGTGTATTCGATCCTCTAGTTGGACAGGATACATGCTGATGGAAGGTCGGCATGACCTTCCTGAGGTTGGCTTTGTTAAAGTCCCCTGCGATGATAGAGGCAGCGTCAGGGTGTTTGTTGATGTAGCCGCTGATCTCCTCGTGGAGTTTGGACAAAGCCAAGCTCGTGTCTGCCTGAGGTGGAATGTAGACGGCAGTAGAGATGACCGCGGAGAACTCGCGGGGTAGATAGAATGGGCGGCAGATAATGGAGAGATGTTCCAGATGAGGCGAGCAGGAACGCGACAGAATGGAGATATTCCTGGGGTCGCACCATTTCTTGTTAATCATAAAACACACTCCACCACCCTTGATTTTTCCGGCCTCGGCTGTTCTGTCCATCCGTAAAACAGAAAAGTTATCAGACGGTGTTACAGCGGTGTCCGGGACCGAGGGAGTGAGCCATGTTTCAGACAAACAAAGGATGTTACAGTCCCTAATGTAAATGAACATTCAAGAACATTCATAGAACATTCAAAAGTAACATTCCTATAATGTTTGCAAAATGATACAATGGAATGTTTCCTTAATGTTCTTAAAAACTAGATGTTTTAAGTGTTGAGTCAACATTTTTATAACTTTACTGGAACATCAGCAAATCATTTTTAGAATATTTTTGTTAGATGAGTAAATAAAGCTGCAGGCTTCATCTTGGGTACCAGATTGCCACACTGGTGATCAAAACCTCTGAAGAAACTTCAAACATCCTGTTGTTTTCTTAAGCAGCTTATCAGATTCTCTCTGATAATGGCACAACTTTTGTCTCTCTTTAAATCTTTGTACATTTACACTCTACTGACATCACTGAATCATCAATGAATTGTCTTTAACTGAAAATGACTCTTTGTTACTGTCCTTTTGCATTATTGACAAACTATTTTCCTGAAACGGTGACTTAGTGTCACACAACTCTGAAATTCAATGATGTCAAGGCTGTAGTGTGTGATTGATTATAAAGGCACACGTTATCCAAGTTAGCCGTTGTGCTTTCTCCGATAGTAAGTAATACAGACCCAGCAGTTCAGCAGTTTCTCTTGGTTTCTTCACTGGCGATTATTCTTAATAACTATATTTAAACATAGTTTGCTTCGTACCTTCAGTTCAACAGCATTAACAGCAAGCCAACAGCATGTCATTGCAATGATGTTCAGTTACAGTCACCAACATCATGTTAATAATGTCTGCATATTATCAATTTCAGTTTTATTTCTAGAGCATGTTTAAACACTGAACAAAGCCAACCAAAGTGCTGCGCAACAAACAGTAAAATACATCAAAGAGAAAATCAGTTAACAAATTAAAACCAATCAAAAGCCACATGTTGCTACATATTAAAAGCCAAAGAGAAGAGATGGGTTTTAAGATATGGCTTGAACTCAGATAAAGTGGAAGCCATTCTTAGTGCCCTCGCCGGAGTGTAGGGGTGGACTAAATCAGACAAATAAAGAGGAGCTTGATTGTTGAGTGATTTATAGACAAGTAGCAAGATTTTAAATTCAATAATGAACTGGTAGCCAATGCAACGATCTCAAGAGGGGAGAGGCATGATCAAACTTGTTACACCCCTTCAGGAATCTAGCTGCAGTATTTTGGACTACTTGTACCCGAGAGATTTGAGACTTTGATATTCCAAAATATAGGGAGCTGCAATAATCCAACCGAGACGTAGTAAAGGCATGGATAACAGCCTCTAGAGAGGTTTTAGAGAGAAATGACTTGATTTTAGAAAGAGAACGAAGATGGAAGAAGCTAGAACCCTTCACTAATTTATCAAATTTTAAGGAGTTATCAAACACCACATCCAGATTCAGAACTTGTGGAGAGATGAAGTTATCACAGAGTTATCAGGAAAAGTCAGCAAACACTTAAGCTAAGAAAATGTTACTTTTACTTATAAATGAATGAACAATAAGGGCTTTCAAGGGATAGTTCTATTGGCTAACAACAATTGTTAAACACTTATTTTATGTTCAACAAAAGAAAGAAACTCATACAGGTTTGGAACAACATGAGGGTAAAAAAATGATGACAAAATTTAATTTTTGGGTGAACTAGCCCTTTAACTTTTTTCTTGAGGGGTTTGTTGCAATTAAATAAAATCAATGTTGAAATAAATGTCCTTTTCAGTTCCTCTGATGATGATAAACAGGTTGCCAACTGAACATAAACTTGTCCTTTTATGGAATCCAACCCATGACTGTCCTATAAAGTTTTTGTTTTTTTAATAATTGTCAGATAAAGAGGAGGATCCTGACGATCAGAAAAATATAAAAAGACGTATCCATCGCCTGAACATTCACAAGACTCTCAGGACATATGGTGAGTTTTATAATTATGCAGGTCTCAGCAAATATATAAAATATTTTCTTTCTTCAGATAATAACAGAATGCATGTTCATGCTCTAATAAAGATACTTATTTGTCTGAACTGTATTTCAGGTGCATCTGATCCTCTGAGCTGGACGTCTGAAGCGATGATCACAAACATGATTGTGAGTTTCTGTATGTGAGAATATGAGTGTTTTTGTCAGACTTTGATCATCAGACTCAGATCTTGTGTTTGTGTCTCTCAGGTGTTGCTGTGTTTGTCTGCGCTGTTTCCCGTCTTGATGGGGACTGAAGAGGTCAAATTAGATTTTTTTGGCATCAGAGACTGCTCTGATATTAATTTGAGTGGATATCGTACCAGTGGTGTGTACACCATCACCACAATAGATGGACCGGTGCAGATCTACTGTGAGATGGTCTCCGGTGGACAAAATGACCAGGGACACTGGACGGTACGCATTTCAGTGCGTTTTATCTTGCAAAAGGATATTTTATTATTAGATGCACTCCAGTGTGAATGACACCATGATTTCAAATAAACTATTATTCAGTTATTTTATTTGTGTTCTTTCTATATGTTGAAGAACAGTCATTGAAATCACTCAGAAATCACACAAAATAATTTGTTGCAAAATGAAGCTTGTTAAAGGCTGTACACCTTAAACATCTTTTTAAAATATGAATGATGTGAAATGATGTGATGTGTGAAAGCCATTAATGATTTCTGAATGTTTCAGGTGATTCTCAGGCGAATGGACGGCGAGGTGAATTTCTATAAGCCGTGGAGGAGTTATAAATGGGGTTTTGTAATAAAGAAGGTGAACACTGGCTGGGTGAGTGATTTTGTGATGTTTTGGGCTTAAAAAGGCAAACAGAGAACGACTAAACAATCAAAGACATGGAAAACAAGGAACTTCAATCAGGACTGCAGTATAAATGCTGATTATATTTGTTATTAAACCAGTTTCATTTCATGTTTTTAACAGGTGTAGAGTTTGTTCACCAGCTGACGCGCAGGCATCATTATAGACTCAGAGTAGATGTGGAGGACTTTGACGGGAAGAAGGCTTACGCTCTGTACAAGTCTTTCTCTGTGAGCTCTGAGGCTGATGGGTACAAACTACATGTGAGCGGCTTTGTAGATGGAGGAGCAGGTGAAACAAACTACAGACGTTTAATTTTCCATAAAGAAGAATTTTATCAAATAAAATAGTATATAATATAAAATGAAGGAGTTTTAAAAGGACTTTTAAACCATAATATTTAAACTAATGCTTTTATATTTTATATTATTTATTTTAAAAAAGTCATTTTATTTTGAAAATTGCCTATATATTTGAAAGAGCCTATAATGAAAGTTTCTCCTTTCTGCAGGTGACTCTTTGAGTTATCACAATGGAATGAAGTTCTCCACCTTTGACAAAGACCAAGATAATTCAGGAAGCAACTGTGCTATGATGTACTTTGGAGGAGGGTTTTGGTACAACAATTGTTATTACACAAACCCCACTGGTCACTATTTGTGGGAGAAAGAGGGTACAGTAATGACTACTGGAGTCACCTGGAAGACCTGGAAGAACAACTATAAATCCCTGAAGTCCATCACCATGAAGATCAGACGTGTGAAGTAGAGCAGGGGTTTCTATCCTTTATATGTGCTTCACTGCAGCTTGTGCACATCCACAACTGTTATGCATACATGTGGATCTTTCTTAAAATATGATGGCAAACATGTCCCTTGAATTTTTAATAATGAAAAATATTTCAAAAGGTCAAGAAACCTCAAATATGAAATAGTTTCACTCATATTGCCTTGTATAAAAATATATATAAAAATAATTTGACTCCTGAAAAATCCCTTGCCCTCTTAAATAAAAATGTGTTGAAATTTGGTTCCTGACATGAAGCATTTCTTCATGCTCTTCTGCACCAGCAAAACCTCTCTGTCCCACTGCAGCAGCTGGAATTACATCTGTCTGAAGCAATACAAGTTTATTATCAAAATGTTATTTTTGTGGTTGCTTTGTATTATATTAACCAAATGTAGGGAAGATGTAATGTGTTCTCCTGTCCTTTGGGGGGAGCTGTGTGTTGTTTCTCATTAGGGGAGTGAGCCCTTCTTTTCACCCACAGTTCTATTTGCTTTGTGAAAGGTAAGGAGGGTTATCACGTTGCTCCACTATATCTATTTAATTTATCTAATTATATTAGCCATCCATGTTATTAGAAGAAATATATTGTTGATGAAAGGTTGGCTAATGTGTATCAGACATTATTTTTGATAGATTTTGTATTTTTGATATTATTGCACATTTCCTATGTTCCATGTGGCTGAGCATATTTTCATGTATATTATATTATGTTTAAGGTCTATTTGTGTATTTTATGGTCTAATTCTCCCTATTTTGATTACATCCAGCATTTATCTTTGTCTGTCATATGCTGTAGTTTATCTTTCCTGTGTTTTAGTGAGTTTGTGAACGATGAGCTTACTATTAAGTTAGCTGCAGTCTCAACTTCATTATTTCCTGTTATAATTCGGTATGTATTGTAATTTTGAGGTGATTTGAAATGAACACAGTTCTATTTGCTTTGTGAAAGGCTGTCACCATCCTGTTCTGTGAGAGTGACTGTGTGGAGAAAGGAGTCTGTTTGACTCAACGATTTTGGAGTCCTCCTCATTTACCCCTCACCTCAACACAACACAGAGACATTTGGGGGAGCACACCGACGAAGAGGGTTACAACCAAATAAATAGGTGTCATATATAAATTAAGAAAATAGTTGAAAACAATGATAATGTAAAAGAGTACAAGCCAGGATTATTCTAAAACGCAGAAAACCCAGTTTAAATATATAGTTGTTTGTAAAATGAAAATGTATACAACAGTAAGTGGAAAAACAATATGTGCCCTTTTGACGCACTTGAATGTAGCGTGACAGATTGCTGTAGCAGCTTCAGTTCAAGCGGCAGCGTGGAGCGCGAGTCTCTTCCACTTTAATGTGAGTTACAGCGAGCAATAAACATAAATGATCATCAGAAGGTGTTGAAAGATACAGTACAATTTAAGTACAACAATAGAAGCAATCAGACCATCGAGAGAGCAACAGTAACCAAGTGCCATGACAAGTCTCAGTTAGTCTAGCACAGAACACGAAGCTAGGAATTATTATTTTTTTGTAACCTGCAGAATCCCTGAATACATTTTTTTAATCATATATGAAGCCCACATGAGCATTGCCTACCTAATCAGTTAATACTTGTAAAACACACAAAAACAACATACTGCTTTGCTTAAACTTTTATTGCTTCAAAACAGACAGAGCATGCAGAAAAGTCATGAACCAAATTTGAACACATTTTTTTATTTAAGAGGGCAATGGATTTGATTTGTCACCATATTTTAAGAAAGATCCACATGTATGCATAAAGTTGTGTATCTGTGCACAAGCTGCAGTGAAGCGTTTGTAAGCCCTGCTCTACATCACACGTCTGATCTTCATGATGATGGACTTCAGAGAATTCCAGCTCCTCTTCCAGTGGTACCAGGTGGCCCCTATATTAAAACTGCCATCATGATCTTTTGCCCACAAGTAAAGACCAGTGGGGTTTGTGTGATAACAACCACTAGCAATATACCAAAACCCTCCTAGATAGTATTTTTTAGCGCAGTTGTTGTCTGAAGGGTCTTGGTCTTTGTCAAAGGTGGAGAAATTCATTCCATTGTGAACATTCAAAGAATCACCTGCAGAAAGGAGATACTTTCATTATAGGCTCTTTCATTTGGATGTCTAAAATAAAACAGCTTAAAAAAAAGCATTAGTGGTAAAAAAAAACATGGTAAAAACATTGTCTTACTCCATCATCACTAGAGTCACTCAAGTGAAAACTAGAATATTAAACATCTGTAGTTTGTTTCACCTGCTCCTCCATCTACAAAGCCGCTCACATTCAGTTTGTATCCATCAGCCTCAGAGCTCACAGAGAAAGAGTTGTACAGAGCGTAAGCCTTCTGCCCTTCAAAGTCCTCCAAATCTACTCTGAGGTTATATCGGTATCTGTGTGTCAGCTGGTGAATGTATTCTACGCCTGTTAAAAACATGAAATAAAACTGGTTTAATAACTCATACGCGGTTTTCTAACCAATAACCAAGTTTTAGATGCCTTTGATTGTTAATTCTTTCACTGTTTGCCTTTTTTGACACCCAAAATGTCACAAAATCACTCACCCAGCCAATATTCGCCTCTTTTATTCCCAAAACCCCATTTATAACTCTCCCATGCCCTAAAGAAATTCACCTCGCCGTCCATTCGCCTGAGAATCACCTGAAACATTCAGAAATCATTCATCGCTTTCACACAAGAATCATCAAAGTTATATAAATGTTATGACAAAACTTTCCTAAAGTAATGTTTATGAAATGTTCTTGTAACTTTGGTAAAATTAAATATACCTCTCATAAATTTGAGAGAAAACCTTCTTAGAACAACATTCTCAGAATATCCTTATAGTGTACTTGATGAATGTTGTAAGAAGCATTTTTTTAATCTTTAATTAACATAATTACAAGAAGAAAAACTGACATTTTAACATTTCTAGAATATTAAAAATGACTGTTCAAATAGTGTTACATTTAGGGTGAAAAGCTAGCAAATTGTTGTAAGAAACTTTTTGTCTTTTTTTATCTTTAAATAACAGTATTATCACAACAAGAAAACTGGACATTTTAATGTGTTTAGTATATTAAAAATTAACATTCAAATAAAATTTTGGGTGAAAATAAAGTTAGTAGAATGTTGTTAGCAATGTTGAGGAAAGTTAGTTTTAAAAGTAATGCATTACAACATTGCGTTACTGCCTAAAAAAACTAATAATGTTAGTTACTTTTTATGGAAAGTAATGCATTGTTACTTTTGCGTTACTTTTTCTCATCTGTGCTGGGCTTACTTATTTGTTTTTAATATAAAAAAGTTTTAGCAAATGTAAAAGCCCTTTCAGACCAAAAGTGAAATGAATAAACCTCAGACTGAAGGAAATGTAAATTCACATCTGTACAGCAGAGGCAGTCAATAAATGGGAAAACAAAACAACTCAGATACTTTCTTGTAAATTAAAAAGTAATGCATTACCTTACTAGTTACTTGAAAAAGTAATCTGACTATGTAACTCATGTTGTAATGCATTAAATTACATCCTATTCATGACAAGAAAATTTAAATGTCTGAAGTTAAAATATTAGCTCAAAGTGAAATGCGTACTGTCCAGTGTCCCTGGTCGTTTTGTCCACCGGAGACCATCTCACAGTAGACCTGCACCGGTCCATCTAGTGTGGTGATGGTGTACACACCACTGGTACGATATCCACTCGAATAAATATCAGAGCAGTCTTTGGCAAGAAGATAATTTGGTTTGACCTCATCAGTCCCCATCAACACAGGAATCACCGCAGACAAACACAGCAACACCTGAGAGACACAAACTCAAGATCTGAGTCTGATGATCAACATCTGACAAAATCACACTCATATTCTCACATAGAGAAACTCACAATCATGTTTGTGATCATCATTTCAGACGTCCAGCTCAGATGTGCCTGAAATACAGTTCAGACAAATACAGTCTCTTTATTAGAGCATGAACATGCATTCTGTCATTTTCTGAAGAAAGAAACATCGTTTTCAAAATGACCAGAATCAAACTCACCGTATGAGCTGAGAATCTTGTGAATGTTAAGGTGACAGATGTGTCTTTAAATATCTTTCTGATTGTCAGGATCCTCCTCTTTTATCTGACATTTACAATTAATATCTTCATATGACAGTCATGGGTTTGATGCCATAAAAGGACAATTTTGTTGTTGTTGTTGTTGTTGTTGGGGCAACCTGCTTTATCATCTTCAGAGGAATTAAGAAAAAAATTAAAAATCATCTGAATGTGTTGATAAAGTGAATTTCTGCAATCGATTGCAACAGACAGCTTTAGAAAAACAGTTAACAAAAGCCTTAGTGACAATTTGTATTTTCTTAGTTTAAAGGGTTTGTTACAACCAGGCCCTGATGACATTTTGACATGCAAACTCAAAGTAAAAAAAAAGTCAAAGTCAAAGTCAGCTTTATTGTCAATTCTGCCACATGTACCGTACATACATACATACATACATACAGATAATTGAAATTGCGTTACTCTCAGACCCTTGGTGCATACAGATAACACTAACAGTAGAACATAAAAATATATAATATATAAGTATATATACAGGTGCTGGTCATATAATTAGAATATCATCAAAAAGTTGATTTATTTCACTAATTCCATTCAAAAAGTGAAACTTGTATAATGTATACATTCATTCCACACAGACTGATATATTTCAAGTGTTTATTTCTTTTAATTTTGATGATTATAACTGACAACTAATGAAAACCCCAAATTCAGTATCTCAGAAAATTAGAATATTACTTAAGACCAATACAAAGAAAGGATTTTTAGAAATCTTGGCCAACTGAAAAGTATGAGCAAGTACAGCACTCAATACTTAGTTGGGGCTCCTTTTGCCTGAATTACTGCAGCAATGTGGCGTGGCATGGAGTCGATCAGTCTGTGGCACTGCTCAGGTGTTATGAGAGCCCAGGTTGCTCTGATAGTGGCCTTCAGCTCTTCTGCATTGTTGGGTCTGGCATATCGCATCTTCCTCTTCACAATACCCCATAGATTTTCTATGGGGTTAAGGTCAGGCGAGTTTGCTGGCCAATTAAGAACAGGGATACCATGGTCCTTAAACCAGGTACTGGTAGCTTTGGCACTGTGTGCAGGTGCCAAGTCCTGTTGGAAAATGAAATCTGCATCTCCATACAGTTGGTCAGCAGCAGGAAGCATGAAGTGCTCTAAAACGTCCTGGTATACGGCTGTGTTGACCTTGGACCTCAGAAAACACAGTGGACCAACACCAACAGATGACATGGCACCCCAAACCATCGCTGACTGTGGAAACTTTACACTGGACCTCAAACAACGTGGATTCTGTGCCTCTCCTCTCTTCCTCCAGACTCTGGGACCCTTATTTCCAAAGGAAATGCAAAATTTACTTTCATCAGAGAACATAACTTTGGACCACTCATCAGCAGTCCAGTCGAGACGCTTCTGACGCTGTCTGTTGTTCAAGAGTGGCTTGACACAAGGAATGCGACAGCTGAAACCCATGTCTTGCATACGTCTGTGCGTAGTGGTTCTTGAAGCACTGACTTCAGCTGCAGTCCACTCTTTGTGAATCTCCCCCACATTTTTGAATGGGTTTTGTTTCACAATCCTCTCCAGGGTGCGGTTATCCCTATTGCTTGTACACTTTTTTCTACCACATCTTTTCCTTCCCTTCGCCTCTCTATTAATGTGCTTGGACACAGCTCTGTGAACAGCCAGCCTCTTTTGCAATGACCTTTTGTGTCTTGCCCTCCTTGTGCAAGGTGTCAATGGTCGTCTTTTGGACAAGTGTCAAGTCAGCAGTCTTCCCCATGATTGTGTAGCCTACAGAACTAGACTGAGAGACCATTTAAAGGCCTTTGCAGGTGGTTTGAGTTAATTAGCTGATTAGAGTGTGGCACCAGGTGTCTTCAATATTGAACCTTTTCACAATATTCTAATTTTCTGAGATACTGAATTTGGGGTTTTCATTAGTTGTCACTTATAATCATCATAATTAAAATAAATAAACACTTGAAATATATCAGTCTGTGTGGAATGAATGTATACATTATACAAGTTTCACTTTTTGAATGGAATTAGTGAAATAAATCAACTTTTTGATGATATTCTAATTATATGACCAGCACCTGTATATGTGCTTCACTGCAGCTTGTGCGCAGATCCACAACTGTTATGCATACATGTGGATCTTTCTTAAAATATGATGGCAAACATGTCCCTTGAATTTTTAATAATGAAAAATATTTCAAAAGGTCAAGAAACCTCAAATATGAAATAGTTTCACTCATATTGCCTTGTATAAAAATATATATAAAAATAATTTGACTCCTGAAAAATCCCTTGCCCTCTTAAATAAAAATGTGTTGAAATTGGGTTCCTGACATGAAGCATTTCTTCATGCTCTTCTGCACCAGCAAAACCTCTGTGTCCCACTGCAGCAGCTGGAATTACATCTGTCTGAAGCAATACAAGTTTATTATCAAAATGTTATTTTTGTGGTTGCTTTGTATTATATTAACCAGGTTTCATATATAAATTAAGAAAATAGTTTATGTAAAACATAACGATAATGCAAATGAGAACAAACCAGGATTATTCTAAAACGCAGAAAACCCAGTTTAAATATATAGTTGTTTGTAAAATGAAAATGTATACAACAGTAAGTGGAAAAACAATATGTGCCCTTTTGACGCACTTGAATGTAGCGTGACAGATTGCTGTAGCAGCTTCAGTTCAAGCGGCAGCGTGGAGCGCGAGTCTCTTCCACTTTAATGTGAGTTACAGCGAGCAATAAACATAAATGATCATCAGAAGGTGTTGAAAGATACAGTACAATTTACTGAAATGAATCATGTCTCATTCGCTCAATCAGTGTTTCAACCGAAAGACATCAAATAAAACAGCTTATTCAATGTCACTTATTATAGTCACAAGATATCCAGTGTTCACAGTTCCTTACTTAGCTATTTTAAAAACACTAAAGAGGAGCATATAATTATATATGTATGTTTGAATAAATATTGATGATTTTTTTTAACTACTTTATGTGCAGTTTGTGCACTGTTACATTTTTGTTTAAAAAATACATATTTAATTGAATTTGAGAAATTTAATGTGTTGCAAAATCTGCATGTTCCCACCATACTGTACATCAAAGAGGTATCCTGGGATTCAATGGGAAAAATATCAATTTAACACAAATAAAGTAGTTATATTGTCAATATAGATTTTATTTAACATACAATGAATATAAGTCTTATTCTTTTTGTTACTTCTTGGCTTTTGTCTGTTTCTTTTTTTTCTCTTTATTCTTTATGTTTAAGTAATCTTTTGTATGTTCAGTCTCAGTGGTTTTCTGCCTAATTTTCATCAATATGTATAACTCAACAGAGCAGGTAGCAATGAATTAATTTCAATATGAAGTTCCTGCACTGCTTGTACTATGGAATAAGCATATGTATAAATAACAGAGTCATCTGCATACAGGCATAATTTTGCTTTGATATCCTTTCCAACATAATTTATAAAAACAGAAAACAAAACTGGCCCCAAAATGGAACTGTGGGGAACACCGTTAGTCCAAAGCACCAATAAGATCATTTGTCACAACCATAGCAGTAGTAACGGTACTATGACCAGTAACTGAGAGGCAAATAAAATATTTTCAGCTAAAACCTGGTGCAAATTTACCTGGGATTTAAGGAGCTAGAACTGAATGTTTTGACATATGATGATAATTGTACAACTCCAAAGGGTCTCCATCTTTAGATAAGAGAAGTACATTAGGCTAGGTACAGACTCAAATCTACTCATCTATATGTGTCTCAGCAGCAACGTCTGTGCTAAATAAGTTTAAAATCAAACAAATCCAAATTTCTTATCATGGGCTAACACTTAAGTTAACACTTATATCACGTGAGCCAATTATATAACGAGAGTAAAGTCAGTGGACAGCATTATTAGCACAGTCAGTTACAGATTATTGTGGATTAGTTTGCTTGTTTTATGAATATGAATGATGTCGTGATTAGCATTTAAAATAGATATGTTTGTTGTTATCTTGCTACTACAGTAGGATGTAAAGTTTGTAGAATGTGCTTTACTGAGAGGAAAAAACAGAGTGAATGGCCACTGCAGTGCACATAAAGCCACAATTTAAAATTAGGTTTTATTCTATTGGGCTTGTGTAACACTAATAGTCACTAAAAATAAAATATAATCATTGTACAGAGCAGTCACAAGAAATTACATTTCGAGTCTATTTATTGGAAGCCATATAATAAACATATTTCCATTAAACAACATACAATATTTTAAATTACTCTCATCCTTTATTCATTAAAATACATTATATCAACATAAGACACATGATCACAATTCAAGTCTTCAGGTAAAAAAGTATTTAGACAATACACAATATTACACAACATCTATTATTAATTGCTTAGTAACGCCATAAATTAATCTTACCAGTCGATATTTCATACTCTGCCTTCTCTTTAAAAACAACATTTTTATCAGGGTAAAATCTACATATAGTTCTCAACGAAAGTATTGTTTAGAGGTTTCCAAAAGGCCTGCAGGTGTCCACCTATTTTCAGTTTCTCTTTCTCCGGTGAACCAGTCACAAATGCCACAAAACAGTCCCCTTTCTCTCTGTGAACCCCGCAGACTCAAGCTAGGCTCATAAGTGTCTTTAACAGTCAATTATCAGGCAAATGTCCCTTATCCTTCCCATCTCCCTTTTTAAAATCATACAACAATTTTTTATTGTACACAGGTGTGCCATCAACCAGTGTGAGGGGAATTCAGATGCAGCAGCGCCCCCTAATGAACGGATCTAAAATATTACACAAATTATACAGGGACATCTCAACAAATTAGCATGTCGTGGAAAAGTTCATTTATTTCAGTAATTCAACTCAAATTGTGAAACTCGTGTATTAAATACATTCAATGCACACAGACTGTTATTTATTTCAGTAATTCAACTCAAATTGTGAAACTCGTGTATTAAATACATTCAATGCACACAGACTGAAGTAGTTTAAGTCTTTGGTTCTTTTAATTGTGATGATTTAGGCTCACATTTAACAAAAACCCACCAATTCACTCAACAAATTAGAATACTTCATAAGACCAATAAAAAAACATTTTTAGTGAATTGTTGGCCTTCTGGAAAGTATGTTCATTTACTGTATATGTACTCAATACTTGGTAGGGGATCCTTTTGCTTTAATTACTGCCTCAATTCGGCGTGGCATGGAGGTGATCAGTTTGTGGCACTGCTGAGGTGGTATGGAAGCCCAGGTTTCTTTGACAGTGGCCTTCAGCTCATCTGCATTGTTGGGTCTGGTGTCTCTTATCTTCCTCTTGACAATACTCCATAGATTCTCTATGGGGTTCAGGTCAGGCGAGTTTGCTGGCCAATCAAGCACAGTAACACCATGGTCATTTAACCAACTTTTGGTGCTTTTGGCAGTGTGGGCAGGTGCCAAGTCCTGCTGGAAAATGAAGTCAGCATCTTTAAAAAGCTGGTCAGCAGAAGGAAGCATGAAGTGCTCCAAAATTTCTTGGTAAATGGATGCAGGGACGTTGGTTTTCAAAAAACACAACGGACCAACACCAGCAGATGACATTGCACCCCAAATCATCACAGACTGTGGAAACTTAACACTGGAATGCAACTTGGGCTATGAGCTTCTCCACCCTTCCTCCAGACTCTAGGACCTTGGTTTCCAAATGAAATGCAAAACTTGCTCTCATCTGAAAAGAAGACTTTGGACCACAGTTCAGTTCTTCTTCTCCTTAGCCCAGGTAAGATGCCTCTGACGTTGTCTGTGGTTCAGGAGTGGCTTAACAAGAGGAATACGACAACTGTAGCCAAATTCCTTGACACGTCTGTGTGTGGTGGCTCTTGATGCCTTGACCCCAGCCTCAGTCCATTCCTTGTGAAGTTCACCCAAATTCTTGAATCGATTTTGCTTGACAATCCTCATAAGGCTGCGGTTGTCTCGGTTGGTTGTGCATCTTTTTCTTCAACACTTTTTCCTTCCACTCAACTTTCTGTTAACATGCTTGGATACAGCACTCTGTGAACAGCCAGCTTCGTTGGCAATGAATGTTTGTGGCTTACCCTCCTTGCGAAGGGTGTCAAGGATTGTCTTCTGGACAACTGTCAGATCAGCAGTCTTCCCCATGATTGTGTAGCCTAGTGAACCAAACTGAGATACCATTGTGAAGGCTCAGGAAACCTTTGCAGGTGTTTTGAGTTGATTAGCTGATTGGCATGTCACCATATTCTAATTTGTTGAGAGTGAATTGGTGGGTTTTTGTTAAATGTGAGCCTAAATCATCACAATTAAAAGAACCAAAGACTTAAACTACTTCAGTCTCAAATATTGTTCACAAATCTGTCTAAATTGAGTAGTGATAGATATCGATTTACTATGTTAAGGAACTCTGTGGTAAAGAAATTACAAAAAGCTAAAGCAGATTTTTTTCCTCACTATGATAGAAAAAGCAAGAGGCAATCCTAGAATCATTTGGAATCAGTTAAAAAAATTAACAGGCCAACAAAATGAAGATAAGAAAATTCTAGAAATTAAAGTAAAAGGGAAATCAATAAACAATCCAGTTGAGATGGTAGAGATTTTTAATCATCATTTTGTTGATTCAGTAGAAACTATTACTCGTTGTTTTCCGCCTGCGTATACTAATGTCTGTCCAGTTACAACAGTGGAGCCTGTTTTTAGAATAAGGCCTGTTAGTGATTCTGATGTTATGAGAACAATTAGATCTCTTAAGTCATCTAGAGCAAAAGATAAATATGGCATGGATGTTGTTATGCTCAAAGAGTCTAGTTTGACCCTAATTAACCCTATTAGTAAAGTTATTAATCTTTCAATTTCCCAGGGAAAATACCCAAGTGTTTGGAAGTCGGCGATTGTTGTTCCAATATTCAAAAGTGGAGATCCCCTTTCTATTGATAATTATAGGCCAATTAGTATTTTACCCACTGTTTCTAAAATTATGGAGAAATTAGTTGCCGAACAGATTAGCAGTTACTTGAGTAGTAGTTCATTTTCAATGAATCCAATGCAGTTTGGTTTTAGAGCAAAATACTCAACGGAAACCGCAAATTGTTTTTTTATAGAAAATATAAAAACTCTCTTAGATAAAGGTGGTGTAGTTGGAGCAGCGTTCCTTGATTTAAAGAAAGCCTTTGACACCGTTAATCATGGAATCCTTATGTCTAAGTTATCTTGATTTAATTTCTCATCACATACACTTAACTGGATAGAGTCATACCTATCAGATAGATTTCAGTGTGTTAGAGTACACAATCACCTATCCAATGATTTAGGTACATCAACTGGTGTTCCGCAAGGATCTATCTTGGGTCCAATGCTTTTTGCTATGTATATAAATGATTTTCATCTTTCATGTCCTCGCATTAATATACAAATGTATTCGGACGATACAGTGATTTATATACATGGTAGTAGTCTGACACAAGTTGCAAATGAACTTACGAATTCTATGGTTAATGTGTCGGCATGGCTAAAAGAGAATTGCTTGCAACTAAATGTGTCCAAAACAGTATGTATGTTTTTCTCTAAGTCTAACAGTATTATTAAAGAGCCGGATGTTTACGTGTCAGGGGTGAGGCTGCAGGTAGTGCCTCAATATAAATATCTGGGAATACTGATTGATTCTAAACTTACATTTAAAGCTCAAGTTAAAATGGTTTGTAAGCAGGTTAAGTTTAATCTCTATAATTTTAAGTTTATTAGAGATAACATGTCATTAGAAGCAGCTAAGATGTATATGTATTCTATGGTTATTTATCACATGACTTTCTGTTTAACCACCTGGTCTCAGGTGAGTTCAGTGACTTTAAAACCATTAGAGTCCTTATACAAACGTACACTTGTCTTTGATAAGAAATCGGTACATTATCATCATTGTCCAATACTGGAAAAATATAATTTGTTAAGTTGGGAAAACATGATTAAGTATGCAAATGTATGCTTGATGTATACAATTATTTATGGTTTATCTTCTCCCCATCTTGGTCAGTTAGTTCGTATTAGAACAACTGATTATCACTTTACAAGAGGCGCATTAAGAGGAGACTGTATCATACCGCTTAGACGAAGTAAATTTAGTCAGTCTGCTTTTTCTGTCAAAGCTGCACAGGAATGGAATACTATTCCGACAGCTATAAGAGATCTAGACACATATGCTTTATTTAGGGTTCAGTTGAAGAATTGGTTAATCGGTACTCAGATTTGTCAACACTAGATTCTTATATCTGCTAGCCATCCTATTATTGTTTGTATTTTGTTTGCATTGTTTTTAATTGATCCTAAATTGTTTAAATAGATTTCTATTGTATTGTGTAATTATTAAATTTTCTATTGTGTATTTTTAATCACATTTTCTTTAGGGTGACTTGTAACATCTTGTCCAGGGACTACGGATGAAAAATAGCCTTTGGCTAATTCTGGTACATTTACAGGAATGTTTTTATTAATGTACAATGTCCCTGTCAAACTAAATAAATAAATAATAATAAACAAAAAAAATCTGTGTTAGTGAGCACTTCTCCTTTGCCGAGATAATCTATCCACCTCACCAGTGTGGCATATCAAGATGCTGATTAGACAGCATGATTATTGCACAGGTGTGCCTTAGTATGGCCACAATAAAAGGCCACTCTAAAATGTGCAGTTTTACTGTATTTGGGGGGGGGGGGTCTGGGGGGTCCGAAAACCAGTCAGTATCTGGTGTGACCACCATTTGCCTCACGCAGTGCAACACATCTCCTTTGCATAGAGTTGATCAGGTTGTTGATTGTGGCATGTGGAATGTTGGTCCACTCCTCTTCAATGGCCGTGCGAAGTTGCTGGATATTGGCAGGAACTGGAACACGCTGTCGTATACGCTGATCCAGAGCATCCCATACATGCTCAATGGGTGACATGTCCAGTGAGTATGCTGGCCATGCAAGAACTGGGATGTTTTCAGCTTCCTGGAATTGTGTACAGATCCTTGCAACATGGGGCCGTGCATTATCATGCTGCAACATGAGGTGATGTTCGTGGATGAATGGCACAACAATAGGCCTCAGGATCTCGTCACGGTATCTCTGTGCATTCAAAATGCCATCAGTAAAATGCACCTGTGTTCGTTGTCCATAACATACGCCTGCCCATACCATAACCCCACCACCACCATGGGCCACTCGATCCACAACGTTGACATCAGCAAACACGACGCCATACATGCTGTCTGCCATCTGCCCTGTACAGTGAAAACTGGGATTCATCCGTGAAGAGAACACCTCTCTAAAGTGTCAGACGCCATCGAATGTGAGCATTTGCCCACTCAAGTCAGTTACGACGACAAACTGCAGTCAGGTCGAGACCCCGATGAGGACGACAAGCATGCAGATGAGCTTCCCTGACACGGTTTCTGACAGTTTGTGCAGAAATTCTTTGGTTATGCAAACCAATTGTTGCAGCAGCTGTCCGGGTGGCTGGTCTCAGACGATCTTGGAGGTGAAGATGCTGGATGTGGAGGTCCTGGGCTGGTGTGGTTACACGTGGTCTGCGGTTGTGAGGCCGGTTGGATGTACTGCCAAATTCTCTGAAACGCCTTTGGAGACGGCTTATGGTAGAGAAATGAACATTCAATTCACGGGCAACAGCTCTGGTGGACATTCCTGCAGTCAGCATGCCAATTGTACGCTCCCTCAAAACTTGTGACATCTGTGGCATTGTGCTGAGTGATAAAACTGCACATTTTAGAGTGGCCTTTTATTGTGGCCAGCCTAAGGCACACCTGTGCAATAATCATGCTGTCTAATCAGCATCTTGATATGCCACACCTGTGAGGTGGATGGATTATCTCGGCAAAGGAGAAGTGCTCACTAACACAGATTTAGACAGATTTGTTAACAATATTTGAGAGAAATAGGCCTTTTGTGTACATAGAATAAGTCTTAGATCTTTGAGTTCAGCTCATGAAAAATGGGGGCAAAAACAAAAGTTTTGTGTTTATAATTTTGGTCAGTGTATATACCATATATATATATATGTGTGATATACGATATATACAATACATATGATATACGCAACCATTCAAAAGTTTTTGAACAGTAAGGTTTTAATTATTATTTCATATTTTTTTTAAAGAAGTCTCTTCTGCTCACGAAGCCTGCATTTATTTGATCCAAAATACAGCAAAAGCAGTAATATTGTGAAATATTTTACTATTTAAAATAACTGTTTTCTATTTGAATATAATTTAAAATGTAATTTATTCCTGTGATCAAAGCTGAATTTTCAGCATCATTACTCCAGTCACATGATTGTTCAGAAATCATTCAGATATTCTGATTTGCTGCTCGAAATACATTTATTATTATTATTATGTTGAAAACAGCCGAGTAGAATTTTTTTCAGGTTTCTTTGATAAATAGAAAGTTCAGAAGAACAGCATTTATCTGAAATAGAAATCTTTTGTAACATTATAAATGTTTTTATCATCATTTTTGATCACTTTAAAGCATCCTTGCTAAATAAAAGTATTAATTTCTATAATTTCTTTCCCAAAAAACAAAAATATATACTGACGCCAATCTTTTGAATGGTATATTGTATAATGTTACAAAAGCTTTTTTATTTTTTTTATATTCATCAAAGAATCCAGAAAAAAAATTTACTTGACTGTTTTAAATATTGATAATAATAATAATAATAATAATAATAAATGTTTCTTGAGCAGCAAATCAGCATATTAGAATGATTTCTGAAGGATCATGTGACACTGAAGACTAATGATGCTGGAAATTCAGCTTTGATCACAGAAATAAATTACATTTTTAAATATATTCAAATAGAAAGCAGTTATTTTAAATAGTAAAAATATTTCACAATATTACTGCTTTTGCTATATTTTGGATCAAATAAATGCAGGCTTGGTGAGCAAAAGAGAATTCTTTAAAAAAAGCATTCAAAATCTTACTGTTCCAAAATTTTTGACTGGTAGCGTAGATATGTATCATTGCATCTAGTTGTTTTGGATAAGAATAACACGTCAGGTCCGACAATATCGTGTGTTTTTTATAATTTAAATCTAGATTTATTCGCATTGGCCCATGGAAACCTCTATGAACACACACTTGACTTGACTTGGCCAAAATTCGCGGGGGACGAATTTACGTTTATTAAAAAGTGTTTGTGTATTCCACACTCATGGCACACACACACATTAGGTTAGATGCCTGCCTCCATTGCGAGTCCCTATCAAGCACTTTACCGATTCAACTCCTCTCCTCTCCTCCTCCTGCCTGGCTCTTTGGCCTGCATCACTCACCACAGAGCAAGCCTGTTCTTGATAAAGCTGCTGTGAAAACTTGGGAAAAGCCGACGAGGAAGTAGTTGGGGTGAAGCGATACTTATATAGGAGGAGCAAAATACTTACTTGCTCTGTCTATAGCACATTGTGATTGGGTGGTTAACGCTGTCAATACAGGAGACAAACCAATGGGCCACTGGCTGCTCGCTGTCCCTGCGTGATGGTCCTTGGTGAAAAAAAAATAATAATTCTGTCGGCCCCTTCAGTGCGTCGGCCCACCGGGAAAATGCCCGGTATGCCCGATTACCAATCCAGCCCTGGGGGTGTCCCCGACTAAGGATTTTCATAGTCAAATCGGAATTTTCGAATCTTGCCGATAGTCGACTGATAGTCGAATCATATGTTTGGGGGGATATCGAATAAATTTAATGCCACATACAGTATAAATGCAAAAGAATAAAGTTTTGCAAAAGAAAACAAAGTTTTGCCAAATAAAATGAAATTATTGAGAAAGGCTTAGGCTTCACCTGCCCCATTATCCTGTGTAACTCCTCAGTAGAAACTATGGACTCTGTCCGCTTCCTGGTCACCATCATCACCCAGGACCTCAAGTGGGAGTTCAACATCACCTCTCTGATTGGTCAAACATCATTGACCAAAGGCAATGATGGTTCATTTCTACACTTCCACCATTGAGTCCATTCTCTCCACCTCTATCACCATCTGGTATGCTGCTGCCACTGCCAAGGACAAAGGCCGACTGCAATGTGTCATGTGCTCTGCTGAGAAGGTCATCGGATGCAACCTTCCATCTCTTCAGGGCCTGTACACTTCCAGGACCCTGAAGCGGGCGGTTAAGATCGTGGCTAAAACTTCTCACCCTGGACACAAACTTTTTGAAACTCTCCCGTCTGGCAGAAGACTGCAGTCCATCAGGACCAGGACCTCACACCACAAAAACTGTTTATTTCTATTCGCAAATGCCCTTATCAACAATACTTGTAACTCATCAGGGCTTCAAACTCACGCCCATGGACATTACACTTACATAAAAATAAAATCAAAAAAACATACACACACGTGTTGTTTTCACATGTGTTACATTAACACACACAACTCAGGCTGCTATATTCTCACACCTCAGGCTGTCAGCGTTTGCACTGGCCCACTTTACCTATTCTGGACAAATGTAGAGTTTATGTTAATGTTTATTTTGTATTTTATATTTTTATCTTCCTAAATGCTTTTCTTGCTCTTATTGTACAGTTTTTATTTGTCTTATTTTTAATTGTTTACCTCATTATTCTAGTATATATTCTTGTTTTTCTGTTGTCTTTGTCAAGCACCAATTTTCCAAATTCCTCTTACATGAATACATACAGTACTTGGCAATAAACGTTATTCTGATTCTGATTCAAATTGTTCTAGTTCCCTTTCGAGGGAACTTCGAACTGCGTCCTCTAGGGGTCGCTATGGGGAACGTCGTCAGCGTGACCCGTGTCTGAAGCATACATACAAAAACACCACTTGTTGGCCGGCGACAGCCTATGACGTCACTACCGGCGCGACCACAGTATAAAGGGGCGCCGGGAAAATACGTCATCCTCTTCTTCGTCTTCAATGACTGTTTTGTTTGAAGTGTACAATCTACTATGGAAAAGGTAAAAACGATTTTTTACTGTTACTATGGCGAGCACTAGCAAGGCGTTTAAGAGATGTGTACATCCTTGTTATTTGACACACATGATCTTTGCGTCTTTTGTTCGGGCTAGGAGCACGCACGCGATGTTCTCGAGGGAGCGATCTGCGTGCACTGTGAGTTTTTCTCGATGAGAAAGCTCTGCTTTCGTCTGTCTCTCGTTTCGAGGAAGGAGGGGCAGCCGTCTGCTTCCCACGGTTCAGGACCCACTGTTGCCGAGGCACGGAGGGGAATGATGTCATGGGGCTCGCAGGCGGAGCTGGCCGATGAGTTAGAGAGGGGGTTTCCCTCTCGCGCTCATCGGCCGCGAACGAGGGCGAGCGGCTGGATGATGATGATGCAATCTCGCTGACATCATTTGATCCAGCTGCTAGTGCTCTGCTGGGTTATGCCCAGGAAGAGCAGGAGATGTCTAGGGCGAAGAGGCTGAGCCTGCTCAATCCTCCTGCCCTGCGTATGATGAGTTGTTGGAGGTTATGGAACGCGCCACGGCGAGGCTTTACTTGCCGTGGAAGCGGGCCAAGATGGCGCCGGGGGGCAAAAAGAAAAAATAAAATAAAAAATAAATAAATAAATAAATAAATTTTTAAACCCGTTTTCCTCTCACATCCATAGGTGTCAGCATACCAGTTATGCTGACATTAAGGGGATGCGTGGAAACGGCTATGAGGGATGTCCCCTGTGGAAGAGACGCTAGCCAGCTATCTCTCTGTGGGCGAGACATCCTCTCTCCAGGCTCCCTCCTTGCCATCTAAGCCCCTTCAAAAATACGCAGCAGCAGTTCAGGTGATGTGGTGCTTCAGGCATACCAGGCTGATCTGCTGAAAGACCTGGATAAGTGTCAGGGCTTGTCACCTGATGAAGGTCCAGGTCTGAGCCCGAACAATACAGGGGTCCTGGCCCATCTCCATCTGGGGACAGAGATGGGCACAGAAGGCTAGTGTCGCGGCTCGTGCCCCTCCCTTGCCTGCGGGTAGGGCTAGATGGAGGCGCGGGTAAAAGAGAGGTAGGCAAGACCTGAGAAGGAGGTAATCCAGACAAAGCGTTTGCAACGCTCTCGTCCGGACCAAGGTGAGTGAAACATCTACTCCTTTCCCTCAGGGGGGGCACTGTCATCGGCCCTCATCTTCCCCTCTCTAAATTCCCCTGCAACCATCTCATGTGCAGGAACCATGGAAATGGGTGAGTACGATCCAGTTCTACGGAAAAACTGGTATTGTGTAACCATTCTTTGCAGTATTTCTGGAAAACCTGTTGGTTTTTGTTTCGACTCAGTGCAGTGATGACCTCACTCGTCGATACTAGATCCAGGTTGGGATGAGACCCCTGGATCGTATGGCCCAGTCGTAGGTCTCTGTGGAGCCTCCTTGGTCAGCAGGTCCCCAGCACTGCAATTCCAGGACCTGCGGGTCTTTTTAAAATATAATTCTGGACAGGGGACACCGCCTTTTGAGGAAGGTGCATGGCTATCTGAGGATATCTATATACTAGCTCAGGGACTGCTCCCCTCTCGGGGGTTTTAAGTAGCATCTCCCTGAGCCCTTGCCTAGAGTGTTCCCCTGCTAGGATTGTGGCTACTGGAGGGCTACTGAGGTTTCAGGTAGTGGCTAGAATTGCTCCCCTCACCATAGAGGGTCACCTATGAGCATGCCGCTCCCTTCTGAGCGATTGAGTTCCCTCTCATGCTGAGAGTTAAGTTCTCCGCTCCCCAGAGCTCTGACAGCATATGGTAAGTGTGCACGTTAAGTCTCTGTGCACTTTTCTAAAACCCACGTTGTGGTAAGATCGCACATCAAGTGTTTTGCGTTCTTTTCTAAAAATCCTGTACGGTAGGAGTTACGAGCTGCGGCTTCGTGCCCTTTCTTTGAGTTGGTCAGGCCCCGGTTTTCACCTTGGGCCCCACTCTACCTATGTATAGAGCATAAAGCCCCTCATCGTAGAGGGTCGTTTATGAGCACACTGCTCCCTGTCGAGCGCTGTGATTTCAGCGACCTCAGGTAGGTTGCTCTCCTTGTCGGTCGAGCTAGCATTGCTCCCCTCACCATAGAGGGTCACCTATGAGCATGCTGCTCCCTTCTGAGCGTCTGAGTCTCTCATGCGGAGAGTTGAGTTCTCCGCTCTCCGGAGCTGTCACAGCAGCCTTAGGCTCTCCTGGTTGGTCGAGCTAGCATTGCTCCCCTCACCATAGAGGGTCACCTATGAACATGCCGCTCCCTTCCAAGGGCTGGGTTTCAGCAGCCTCAGGTGCTCTCCGGGTCGGTCGAGCCAGTATTGCTCCCCTCATCGAGAGGGTCACCTATGAGCACTCTGCTCCCTTCCGAAGGTTGTGATGCAGCGGCCTCAGGTTGATAGGCCTCTCTCTGCCTCCCTGTTAGGTTGCTCTCCTTGTCGGTCGAGCACTCCCTTCTGAGCGTCTGAGTTTCCTGTAATATTAGAGTGGGTTCTCCGCTCTCCGGTGCGGTCACAGCAGCCTCACTCTTGGCTGGTCGAGCTAGTATTGCTCCCCTCACTATAGAGGGTCACCTATGAGCATGCCGCTCCCTTCTGAGCTGTCACAGTAGCCTCAGGTTGTTAGGCTTCTTTATGTCTCCCTGCTAGGTTGCTCTCCTATGGTCGAGCTAGCATTGCTCCCCTCACTATAGAGGGTCACCTATGAGCATGCCGCTCCCTTCCGAGCGTCTGAGTTCCCTCTCATTCTGAGAGTTGGGTCCTCCGCTTCCCAGAGCTCTGTGATTTGGAGGTGCTCTCCTTGTGGTCGAGCTAGCATCGCTTCCCTCACCATAGAGGGTCACCTATGAGCAACGCTATTCCCTTCCAAGCACTGTGACTCCGCTCTCCAGAGCTGTCAGTCAGCAGCTTCAGGTTGTTAGGCCTCTTTAGGCCTCCCTGTTAAGTTGCTCACTTTGCGGCTCCCTAGAACAGTTTAAATCCATGTTATGGTAAGTGCGCACGCTAAGTCTCTGTGCACTTTCTAAAAATCCACGTTGTGGTAAGATCGCACATCAAGTGTTTTGCGTTCTTTCTAAAATCCTGTACGGTAAGGGTTACGCGCTACGGCTTCGTGCCTTTCTTTGAGTTGGTCAGGCCCCGGTTTCGCCTTGGGCCCCACTCTACCTATTTCGCCCAATGCTCTGGGCTTGAAAGACAAATTAGATCACAAGCGCTGTGATTCAGTGACCTCAGGTTGCTAGGCCTCTCTCTGCCTCCCTGTTAGGTTGCTCTCCTGGTTGGTTGAGCTAGCATTGCTCCCCTCTCTTAGAAGGTCACCTATGAGCATGCCACTCCCTTCTGAGCGGTTGAGTTCTCTCTCATGCTGAGAGTTCAGTTCCCCGCTCTCCGGAGCTGTCACAGTAGCCTCATGCTCTCCTGGTTGGTCGAGCTAGCATTGCTCCCCTCACCATAGAGGGTCACCTATGAGCATGCCGCTCCCTTCTGAGCGCCTGAGTTCCCTCTCATGCTGAGAGTTGAGTTCTCCGCTCTCCAGAGCTGTCACAGCAGTTTAAATCCATGTTATGGTAAGTGTGCACGCTAGGTCTCTGTGCACTTTCTAAAAATCCACGTTGTGGTAAGATCGCACATCAAGTGTTTTGCGTTCTTTCTAAAAACCTGTACGGTAAGGGTTACGCGCTGCGGCTTCGTGCCTTTCTTTGAGTTGGTCAGGCCCCGGTTTCGCCTTGGGCCCCACTCTACCTATTTCGCCCAATACTCTGGGCTTGAGAGACAAATTAGATCACAGAAAAAAAAAAAAAAAGCGCTGTGATTCAGCGACCTCAGGTTGCTAGGCCTCTCTCTGCCTCCCTGTTAGGTTGCTCTCCTTGTCGGTCGAGCTAGCATTGCTCCCCTCACCATAGAGGGTCAACTATGAGCATGCCGCTCCCTTCTGAGCGTCGGAGTTCCCTCTCATGCTGAGAGTTGAGTTCTCCGCTCTCCAGAGCTGTTACAGCAGCCTTATGCTCTCCTGGTTGGTCGAGCTAGCATTGCTCCCCTCACCATAGAGGGTCACCTATGAGCATGCCGCTCCCTTCTGAAGCGTCTGAATTCCCTCTCATGCTGAGAGTTAGGTTCTCCGCTCCCCAGAGCTCGGAATCAGCAAACTTCAGGTTGTTAGGCCTATCTTAGCCTCCCTGTTAAGCTGCTCGCTGTGTAATGACAGCCTCTGTGATTCCCTAGAACGGAAAGGAAATCCATGTTATGTAAGTGCGCACGCTAGTCTCTGGGCACTTTTCTAAAAATCCACATTGTGGTAAGATCGCACATCAAGTGGTTTTGCGGTCTTTCTAAAAATCCTGCATGGTAGGGATTACGCGCTGCGGCTTCATGCCCTTTCTTTGAGTTGGCAGGCCCCGGTTTCGCCTTGGGCCCACTCTACCTATGTATCATAGTGATACTGACTTGAACAGGGTGTTGCTACCAAGGGTCTGTTGAGACAGTTCACTCATTGAGCTCTTCAGAGCAAGCGGTAGCCCCTGAGTGACAGGCCAGGACCTAGCTACTATTCTAGGCACTTGGCCGTATCCCCTTAAAGGAATCTTTCTTATGATTCTAAGCCTTCGAGCTCTACCCTGGGTCCGGGAGTCCCGGCCCTTAACAGGTAAGTTTCAGGGTATGCAGCTCGGGTCTTTGGCCGTAGGGGATAATGTCACTGACAGCCGTCTAACCGTCCCAGGGGCAACTCCCGTAGCTGGGTAGAGTTGGTACTTAGTGCTCGCCTTGTGTGCTTGGCTTGCACTCCCCTCAGCATGGTGGCGTGGGTATTCCGTTCCCCATAGCGACCCCTAGAGGACGCAGTTCGAAGTTCCCTCGAAAGGGAACGTCTCAGGTTACGTATGTAACCATGGTTCCCTGAGAGTAGGGAACGAGACACTGCGTCCTCTAGGCGTGGTGCCATGCTTCGGACGCAAGCTTCAGACGAAGAAGTGGATGACGTATTTTCCCGGCGCCCCTTTATACTGTGGTCGCGCCGGTAGTGACGTCATAGGCTGTCGCCGGCCAACAAGTGGTGTTTTTGTATGTATGCTTCAGACACGGGTCACGCTGACGACGTTCCCCATAGCGACCCCTAGAGGACGCAGTGTCTCGTTCCCTACTCTCAGGGAACCATGGTTACATACGTAACCTGAGACGTTTTTAATTGACAAAAGCTGTTTTCTCTAAGGGCTTTCCATATTAAAGAAAAAAAGAAAGGAAAAAAAATCCTTATTCATATATGAAGCCCACATGAGTATTACCTATTTAGTTGGCCAACATTCACAACACACAAAAACAAATTTCTTTGATAATATTGCTTTTATTGCTTCAAAATCAAACAAGTTGGAGCAGACAAACCAGATGCATGTCAGATGGCAGAAAAGCATGCTATCTGAAAAGTCAAGGGATGTGTTTGTCATCATATTTTAAGAAAGATCCACATGTATGCAGAAACATTGTGGATACATGCACAAGCTGCAGTGAAGCGTTTGTAAGCCCTGCTCTACATCACACGTCTGATCTTCATGGTGATGGACTTCAGAGAATTCCAGTTGTTCTTCCAGGTCTTCCAGGTGGTCCCAATATTAAAACTGCCATCATGATCTTTAGCAAACAAATACAGACCAGTAGGGTTTGTGTAATAACAACCGTTTTTAGACGTAAAATACCAAAACCCTCCTAGAAAGTATTTTTTAGCACAGTTCTCATTTGAAGGGTCTTGGTTTCTGTCAAAGGTGGAGAACTTCATTCCATTTTGTTGACCCAAAGAGTCTCCTGCAGAAAAGAGAAACCTTCATTATAAAAACTTTTTCATTTAGACATCTAAAATAAGTTATTTAAATATAATAACTATTTTTAAAAGCATTAGATTGACCATTGTAGTTTAAAACATTGTCTTCCTTTTAATAAGCCTTTATTGTAATTTTATTTGTTTAAATTCATCGTTATGGTCACAGAATCAGAAATCAAAAGATTAAACGAATGTAGTTTGTTTCACCTGCTCCTCCATCTACAAAGCCGTTCACATACAGTTTGTACCCATCAGCCTGAGAGCCCACATAGAAAGTCTGGTACTCAGTGAAAGACTTCATCCCTTCAAAATCCTCCAAATCTACTCGGAGTTTATACCCATATCTGCTCGTCAGCTGATGAATGTTCTCTATGCCTGTTAAAAACATGAAATAAAACTGGTTTAATAACTCAAAGCACATATACAGTATATAATCTACAATAATATGATATTTATTTATACTGAAGTCCTGATTAAATGTCCAAGTTTTATGTGTCTTTGATTGTTAATTCTTTCTTTGTTTGCCTTTTTTTTAGCCCAAAAACATCACAAAAACACTCACCAAGCCAGTATTCTCCTTCTTTATTACCAAAACCCTTTTTATAACTCTCCCATGGCCTAAAGAAATTCACACTGCCGTCCATTCGCCTGAGAATCACCTGAAACATTCAGAAATCATTCATCACTTTCACACATCACATCATTTCACATCATTCAATCACCCCTCTTTTGTCTTCATGCTCAGATATAAAGAGCACAAATAAAGCACCAAGTGACTATATGTATAATAGTTTATTGTAGTTTAAGTTACTAGAAAACATGGTGTCATTCACACTGGGGTGCATCTGATAATAAAGTGTCCTTTTGCAAAGATAAAACACATTGAAATGCTTACTGTCCATTGTGCTTGGTCATTTTGTTTACCGGTCACCACGTCACAGTAGACCTGCACCGATCCATCTATTGTGGTGATGGTGTACACGCCACTCTTATGCGCATTAACATTAGAGCAGTCAGTGGTAGGACTAAAATCTGATTTGACCACATCAGTTCCCATCAACACGGGAAACAGCGCAGACAAACACAGCAACACCTGAGAGACACAAACTCAAGATCTGAGTCTGATGATCAACGTCTGACAAAATCACACTCATATTCTCACATACAGAAACTCACAATCATGTTTGTGATCATCGCTTCAGACGTCCAGCTGATGCACCTGAAATACAGTTCAGACAAATACAGTCTCTTTATTAGAGCATGAACATGCATTCTGTTATTATCTGAAGAAAGAACCCATATGATATATTTGCTGAGACCTGCATAATTATAAAATTTACCGTATGAGCTGAGAATCTTGTGACTGCTCCGACGACAGATGTGTCTTTATATATCTTTCTGATTGTCAGGATCCTCCTCTTCATCTGATATTTACAAACAACCCCACCTCCCCCCAAAAAAACCTTCATCTCTTTACTAGACTAGTCATGGGTTCAATGCCATAAAAGGAGAGGTTTTTGTTCATTTCACATTTTCTTTGCCAATCTGCTTTATCATCTTCAACAACCAACTGCAACGGACTCCTAGTTAAGAAAGCCCTCAGTGATGATTTGTATTTTTTTTAGCCTAAGTGGTTTGTTACAACCAGGTTCTGATGACTTTTTCACATGCACAAATTCAAAAATCTTTAACTTCACATTGATGTTAATGTAGAAACAATTTTCACTCAGAAATTTCTAGTAAATTTTGCAAATAATTACAAAGAAACTGCAAGTAACACATTCAATTAAACATGACATTTTGAAGTAGAAACACTGCAAAACATACTTCAATGAACTTTGTTTCATTTACAACTTCTAAAAATCGAATTATTCATAATAACAAAGTTAAAAACTATTGTTAAGACCAATCAATTCAAATGACTTGACTGTAATTGTTAAAATTCACTGTCTCACTGTGACTAACCCAGATAAACAGGACTTAATAGTAATAATTAAAATAAGAAAATGCCCAAGTTTTGAGTTGCAACCCTTCAAACATTTACATTTAGCATATTTTATTTTATCAGACTACATTATTTTTGATTGGCTCTTAATAGATAAAGATGCATTTTGTCTTGTTCTCCAGTGCAAATGTATAAAGTTTAAAGCAAGGTAAACTGAAAAGCAAAATAGCATAAGGTAAGTCTTATTTTCTGAGAAACTGATTAAAATAAAGTGAGTTTATGATAAAAAAAGAACAAATTTCTGCCAGCAGTCTCAGAAAAATTATGTTTAATTCAAATAGTTTTCATAGCTCACTGACAGATATTTGTTCTTGTTTCAAGTATAAATTCACTTAATTTGTTCACTTTCTCAGAAAACAAGACTGATTGTTAATAAAAGTGTAGAACATGAAGGTCACGTCTCTGTTCATCCTTCATTTATTGACTATTGAACTTGTGTTGCTGTGTTAAATTATTTCCGTGGGTATAAATCCTCGGTGGTGGAGATGGAATCAAGTGTGACTTTTTGGTATCACTCAGTTACACAATAGTTACAAAAACATTTCTATCTACCCAGACAACGTACGTGTGTGAAAATGACATATATTGCCTTACAAATAACATATACTATATACACACTGGCAATATATTGAATAACTTCTGGAATGTTTGAGTCATTGAAAACTGATTGAGGACGTTTAGTATGTACAGATGATCATTTTCTTTGTTTTCTTTAACACTTTGTACTATTTTACATATACTTCAGTTATTTCCAAGGATGGAATTCTTTTAAAACTATAAACACAAGCACCAAAGTTACAAAATAAATTGTGTGATGTTGAAGTTTGTAAAATAATTAAAAACTACTTGTTATAGAGAATGTAATCTCACATATTTTCTCTGTTCTGACAATTTTACAGTTAAGGCAAGACATGTTGTTGTTGACTCCTGGCAAATTTCCAGGCTAAAGTAATCACAAGTCAACTACTTCCATTGTTCAAAACTAGGTTTCCCACTTACTGTTAAACACAATTCTCAAAAGCAGGGCTGACAGTAGCAAATATCTGAAAGTGTAGGTTGTGTGTGTTGGAGTGGGTGTTGGGGGTGAGTGAGGGGAGAGAACAGACTGACAGTCACACAGAAACAGCATCACTACATGAAAAGAGCTGCACTGTGACACACCTACATCTACAATCCCCCCACCCTAGACTGCTACACATACACCCACTCTTCCTCATCGACACCCCCTCACCCAAACCTCCCACAGCCATACACTCACAACCCACATCCCACAAACCCACTCTTGCTACCACACTTTCCTCACCCAACCCACACCCATACACCCTCCTATACCCTCTACACACATCCACACCCCTACACACCACTCACATCAACTAATACTCACCCAAACCACTTCTCCCACATCGATATACCCACCTGTACCCTGCACTTACTCCCACACCCACCAGCAATGTAAAACCCACTCATAACCCATACACTAACACCCACCAAGACACACTCAGTAGCATCCCTACACTCACTACACCCTCTACAGACATTCACTAGCACCCTCTACAGACACCCAGACACTCACTAACACCCCTACTAACACCCCGTACACCAACCCAAAAACTCACTAATACCCCCTACACTGACCCATAAAGTCACTTATACCCCCTACAGCCACCCAGACACACCGTTATTGTATGGGTTATGGGTGGGTTTCACAAAAGAAGATATTTAGAAAAATGCTGGCAACCAGACAGTTGACGGTAGCCACGGACTTCCATATTATGGAAAAAATACTAAGTCAGTTGCTACCATCTACTGTTTGGGCTTAAGGGACCAAACTCGGTTCGGCGGGTTTGGACTCATTTAGCAATGCGGTTCGGCCTGGACGGGACAAACACACCATAACATTCCCCCAAACCACTGAATTTTGAGCAGGCACAGAGCAGCCTTATCTCGGCTGTGTAAAAACATCTTTAAAGAACCAATGTGAATTATTAAATTTCTAATGCATTAAACAGCAATGAACTAGTTCATAAGCAGCTCTCAGCTTGTTTTGTCTGAGAAGAATATGGCATGCAAAAACTTTGTATTCTACTAACTGACATTAATAATCATGATTACAATATCATTAATCAACAATAATGAATTTAGTTTTTATCTTGCAACCTCTGTATGTTCCTGTTTTTTTTATTTTTATAGAAAGTTCCTGTTTTTTATATTTATAACAGCTGATATGCTCTGACCCCAGTATTAAAGGCAGTTCAGTTCAGGCATCAGAGCTTTGAACTTTGTTTATATAATATATTTTATTAATTTATGTTATATATTCTAACCTACATTAATTCCATAGCATTATGCAAATTTTGTATAACTTTATGTATGCCACATTTGAGCAGCATTAAATAGTCTGAGTAAATATACATAAATGCAATGACATAAGCGGCTTCTGTTCCTCCACCTCAGAGCAAAGATGGCTTTTGTAAGAAACGTTTTTGTAACCTTTAAATAACAGTACAATTATGCCAAGAAAAACAGACTTTTCAATGTTTTAGAAAATTTTTAAAATAATGTTCCCACAACGTTTTTGTTACCTGGATTGTCACCAGAGAGATGTTTTACTTGCAAGACAGTTTTTAAACTTCCACACCAGACTCAGTAAAATTTGTGCACAGGTGCATTGTCTTTAGAATGTCATTGCATGTGTAGAATTAAGATTTATCCTCATAGAAATGACTAGAACTGCCAAACCCAATAACAGAACGTGGTGTTTACATACTTTGAGTCATATTTTGTAATAAATGATGCCAGTAGCTGTAGACAAATACACAGATAAGACCATTAAACTGACAGAATTGGACCTTAAACCTGACGTTATTTCACTCGTGCATGCGACTGCACAGGTTTAGGTGTGTTTAACCTGTTTTCAGCAGTTAATTCATGATTGAAGGACATTAGGTCAAAAATTGCAACATTTCAAGGCACTGGAACAATTTCAAAACATCTGTTATGAAAAAGTAGAGTCATTGTTGTGCGTCAAGTTGATCATGCCAGCGATCTAGCGATGGTGAGCCTATCTTGATAATTTTTAAGCGAGTCATGGGTCAGTCATCACAGAAGGAGAAGTTGGTTCATTTCACTTTGTCTTGTACCCACTCAAATCACTGGCATCTTTAGAAAACTTTAGTAATTAACATGTAAACCGCAGAGATATGGCTTATATAATACGATTTCATGAAGGCAAATGAGAAGGACACAAAACTGATTAAAGTAAATGCACTATTATAAATACACTTTTACTGAATATTTACTCAAAGTTCACCTAAACGTTTGAAAACTATTGTTCTGGTGTTTAAGAGTATAGTTTACTGCTTACCCAGCTAACAGAGAATGTTCTCAGAACGTTCTGGCAAGGTTCTCTCAAAGTTATGAACAAACGTTCTTCCGGTAACATTAAGTAGAATGTTTGTTCAAAGTTCTCTGCTCTTTAATAATGTTGAAACATGTTAGCACGAAAACATTATTTAGCAATACATCAATCATGGAACGTTTTCTCCTGAATCATTTTAGCTGAACATTCATCTAATGTTTTTAAAATGTTACTACTCATTTCAGAATGTTCAGAGAACATTCAAAAGTAACATTCCCACAATGTTTGCTAAATTTAAAATGGAATGTTTCCTTAACCCCCTAAAGTCGAATTCCTCACCAGTGCGGTCTGTCTCCTATTTTCTTTATGACCGCGAAAAGAACTAATAATACTCCTGTCAGTTTTGATCTTACAGATAAGAATAAGGTATCGTTTGAAACTGCAATGGGTCTACTTTTACTTGTGTATAGTCATAATAACAACAAAACAATGTGCTTTTGTAAAATAAAGAAAATAAACAGAGTGCGTTCTCTCACCAACATTTTCTCAAACCAACATTTTTTGTATGTCTACATATCATAAAGTCATCAGGAAATGTCAGCAAACACCTTAAGCTAAGAAAACCTTTACTTTTACTTCTAAATGAATGGACAATAAGGACTTTCTTAAAGGGACAGTACCAACATCTGTTTGGTTACCAACATTCTTCAAAATATTTTATGTTCAACAGAAGAAAGAAACTCATACAGGTTTAGAACAACATGAGGGTAAATAAATGATGACAACATTTTTATTTTTGGGTGAACGAGCCCTTTAACTTTTTTATTTTTTCTTGAGGGGTTGGTTGCAATCTGATAAAATCGATATTGAAATAAATTTCCTTTTCTATTCCTCTGATGATAATAAAGCAGGTTGCCAAGTGAACAAAAACTTGTCCTTTTATGGAATCCAACCCATGACTGTCCCATAAAGAAGTTTTCTTTGTAAATGTCAAACCAGATTATCTTCTTGTCAAAGACTGCTCTGATATTTATTTGAGTGGATATAGTTCCAGTGGTGTCACCACAATAGATGGACCGGTGCAGGTCTACTGTGAGATGGTCTCTGGTGGACAAAATGACAGAGGATACTGGACGGTACGTGTTTCAATGTGTTTTATCTTGCAGAAGGATATTTTATCATCAGATACACCACAATTTCTAGTAAGCTATTATTCAAATAATTGCTCAGTTCTTTTATTTGTCCTCTTTATATATGTTTGAAAACAGTCATTGAAATCACTCATAAATCACAGAATTTTCATTTGTTGCAAAACAAAACTTGTCAAAGGCTGTACACCTTAAATATCTTTTTAAACGATGAATGATGTGAAATGATGATTGTTGTGTGAAAGTGATGAATGATTTCTGAATGTTTCAGGTGATTCTCAGGCGAATGGACGGTGAATTTCTTTAGGCCATGGGAGAGTTATAAATGGGGTTTTGGCAATAAAGAAGGAGAATACTGGCTGGGTGAGTGATTTTGTGTCATTTGAGCTAAAAATAAATAAACAAAGAGAAAGAATTAACAATCAAAGACATGGAAAACATGGACATTTTATCTGAACTGCAGTATGAATGCAGATTATACTTGTTCTCTCAGCTTTTCAAATTTTTTTGGGAGAGGATTAGAGTTTCTTCATCAGCTGACGCGCAGATATCGATATAACCTCAGAGTAGATTTGGAGGACTTTCAAGGGAAGAAGGCTTATTCTCTGTACGAGTCTTTCTCTGTGAGCTCTGAGGCTGATGGGTACAAACTGCATGTGAGCGAATATTTGATGAGATGAAATATGAAATGTAAAGCCAGGATTGTTCTAAAATGCAGAAAACCCAGTTTAAATATATAGTTGGTTGTACAATGAAAATGTACGCTACTTTGGTAAAGACTTATATACAGTAGAGTGTAACTGTACGAGGATTTAAAGGGAGAAAACAAGTTCTGGCATTATCAGACAGAATCTGATAAATTACTTGAGTAAACAATGTTTAAAGTTTCTTCAGAAGTTTTGATCACCAGTGTGGATCTAAGGTACTCAAGATGAAGCCTCCAGCATTGTTTACCCAGCTAACAAAAATGTTCAAAGAATGTTTTGTTAACGTTCCCATACAGCACACCTCGAGTACCTTATTTCTTCTCAGCTCTCTATATCCAGTTGGTGTGCCCTATACTCCATCTCAACTGAATTTTAGTCCGTTACTAACCTGACACAGAAAATATGGTAACAAGGATACACCGTAATCAACTAGAGTCAATAATCTCAGAGTAAATCAGAATAAAATCAAGTGTAACAATTTATTATCAATCAGGTAAATTTGTATTTTGCCAATTACATAGTCAATTCAGAGATCAAATCAATACAATGCATCACATTCTCAAAGATGAATCTAAGATGTGGAAACACATGTCTGTATGTTAATACGCTGTGTGTGTATTGTCCATCTCAGAGGATCAATGCGTCAGAGGTTCTGCCATATTGAAATTCCTATATCTCTAGAACCAGACCGTATAGCGCCTTAAAAATGAAGTTGCCAAAAGGAAAGTTTGTTAAGACCCAATATCTAAAAGGGCATTAATATATTTGTAATACTTCTTGAGTTACAGGCCTGCAAACTTTGGAGAATTTTTGAATGGTCACCACTGGCATATAATACAACAAAGATTGCGAAAGTCAACAGATTTTTACTAATAAACATAACAATCTCTGTATAACATCATGATGCTTCCATCTTCCTGAAGTCATTTATAATATTTTAGATCGGTACTTCAGAACGCGTATTGCGAATCATATGATTTAGATCAGAACTTCGGAGAGGGTTTGTGAATCTTTTGATTCAGATCTGAATGGTTTGTGAATTATTATTGAGATCAGGACTTCAGAGCGCTTATCACAAATCATTGGATTTAGATCGGAACTTCAGAGAGGGTTTGTGAATTTGATTCAGTTCGGGGCTTCAGAGCGCATATCGTGAATCATTTGATTCAGAGCAGAACTTCTGAGCCGGTTTGCAAATCATTTGATTCAGATCGGGACTTCGGGGTGGGTTTGCAAATCTTTAAATTCAGGAACCATTATTCAGATCGGGACTTTGGCGTGCTTAACGAGAATATTTAGATCGGAACTTCGGAGCAGGTTCACAAATCTTTTGATTCAGTTCAGGGCTTCGGAGCATGTATCGCAAATCTTTTCTAATTAATTTTTTTATTAAACAGTACAAAATCATTGTACACTGAATTAATTGGTAGTATGGTCTTCTTTGTCTCAAAGGAGGAAACTGCACATGTTGTTGTTTATTGCTAAGGCATTGTTAGATAAATTACCAATTTTATATCTGTAATCTTTTAACTTTTTATACTTGCAATTATAGCATTAGATCTACTGTTAAACTTCTTTTAATAATCAAACGCACACTGATGCTCTAGAAGGAAAAAAAGATGCATTAAGAGCCAGGGGGTGAAAACTTTTGAAAAGAATGAAGATGTGTACATTTTTATTATTTTGCCTAAATATGATATTTAGGCAAAATAAGCCTAAATATGATATTTAGGCAAATATTAAGCACTAAGAGCCCCCGGCTCCCTGAGAAATCTGCACAGATCTAAGCACCGTTTACAAGCCAAAACGGTCCAAAACAGCTCTAAACAAATGTGAGTGACAACAGGAGATGGAGTTTTTCACTGGAGGAAACTCTGCAGGACACGAGTCTCTGCGGCCAGTCATTAATCAGCGTTCTCCTCCTCCTCTTCCTCACCAGAGAGGATGATGATGATAATGTCCTGTTGTCCGCATCCTGTCAGGGTAAAGGTCGCAGGTCAGAGGCCGATGGAAAGCCTTTGTGGATGATGAAACATTTGAAGAATTACAAAACATCTGATATGAAGCTTTCAATTCATCAAAGTCATTGTTGTGCTTAAAGTTCCCTATCTGTCGGTCACTACGAGTTATGTCGTGACGACATAGGGGATTTACTTGGAAGCCCCAATCATCTCTGACTAGAGAAAACGCCAATGAATATTGGCTAGTGGAATTTGCATACCTGAGCCACTCCCCGTGCACACGGGTATAAATAGGCGACAGGTGCATCCACTGATCAGATTTTTGCTTCGGAGCCAAGTGGATGAATGTGTTGATCTCCACAAAGCCATTCATCTGTCTGGAAGCTGTTCTGGTTGGCGTCACGGTGCGAACAGCGGTGTCCCTGTCTGCAGCGATTCCCCTGGGCACTTCAACTAAGAGCAGATTTCCTAAAAGAGCAAAAAGCACGGCCGATTCACGTCTTTTTAAAGACGCTGTTCCGGCCGTGTCCTCTTGGTTGCGGTCGTTTCCTATCCTCTGTCGACAGCCACGATCATTGTCTTCAGTGTCTGGGCATCCAGCGCGCTGAAGCTGCGTTCGTGGATGGTTTATGCGTTCGTTCTGAGCGTGTAACCATGGCAGCGCTGCGATCGCGCCTCTCTCTCCTCTCGGGGATGAGAGAGGCTCCCTCTGTCACTACCCGCGCTGGCTTCTCTGCCACGAGCAGAGAACCATCGGCTAGTGCTCTGGGCGATCTGAGGTTACAGTGAGAGCTTTCCGCCGGGTCAGTCCCCACGGACCTTTCACTCCTCCCGCAGCAGCTGTTCTGTGCGGCTCCCCGGTGATTCTGCTGTGCCGTCTCACGGCGTGCCCAGCGTTTCATTTGGCGCGCTGATAGAGGATCAGATGTCGATCGCGGCATCGGTGGATGGGCAATCGTCCTCTGAGGATGAAGATTCGGCGAAGCTGCACCCCTCGGGTGTCGCGGCCGCCGCCGAATCAGACCCAGAGTTGACAGCCGTGCTTTCCCGGGCCGCCGCGAGATCGGGGCTGGAGGCGTGCACACCTCCTAGTCCCGAGCCCTCGCGGTGAGATGATTGGCTCCTCGGCATGGGCCGTGGCTCTCGGCCACGCCCTGCCCCGGTTCCTTTCTTTCCGGAAGTGCACGAGGAGCTGATGAAGTGGTGGACGGCCCCTTTTTACGGCCAGAAGCGGCTCGTCTGCCTCCTCCATCCTCGCTACCCTCAATGGCAGGGCGGCTACGGGGTACGTCGACATTCCCCAGGTGGAGAGTGCGGTTGCAGTGCACTTGTGCCTGCAAAACGCCGCCACTTGGAGGAATTGTCCTCGTCTCCCGTCCAAAGCCTGTAAGCTACGGCCGCTCTCGCGGCCAAGGCTTACAGTGCTGCGGGCCAAGCCGCCTCTGCGCTGCATGCCAAGGCTATCCTGCGTGCACACCCAGCCATGGCATTAAATGCACGAGGGTAGTACCAACCCGAGGTTGAAGCAGGAACTGCGCTCAGCGACTGGCCTCGCCCTACGGGCAGGGAAAGTCGCAGCGCAGACCCTCGGGAAGGCGATGTCCACAGGTGTGGTCCAAGAGCGCCATCTATGGCTCTGCCTTGCTGAGAGGAGCGATGTCGACAAAGTGAGCTTTCTCGACGCTCTCGTCTCGCAGGCTTGACTGTTCGGCGACACTGTCGAGGACTGTGCCCAGCAGTTCTCGGCAGTACAGAAGCAGACCGAGGCAACACATCTTGCCCCGGCGTGATGCACCGCTCCGCCGCAGAGCAAGACCCAGTCTGCTTGTCGCCGTGGGCGCCCTCCTGTGCCCTCCAGAGTTAGGGAACAGGTAAGTAACGGCTCCGCCCCGTGCTGAATCGTAAGCCGGCGCGTCGAGCCTCTCGCAGGAGCGCGGCGCCCCCTGTGTTCCAGCTGGCCCCTATGTCGTCCAGAGAGGCGATAAAGCGGCCCTGACACAGGCAACCCGGAGATGTGGGAGCCTGCTTGATCTCAGGAGATGGCGAGGACAGCGCCACTCCTTCCCCCGTAGGAGGGCAGGGGAAGAATCATTCATTCTGTTCCGCCGCTGGCTCAAGGGCCAGCGGTACCCACATTATCAAGTAAGAGCAATTCCCTTTCCTCCGAGTTTTAGGTCCACGGGTCGACAGTGTGCGACGCGTTGCTTCCTCACTCTCACCCGCGACCCATTTTGCCAGCGGCCAAGAGAGTGCGGTTCGGGGACGCAGTGCTTCCCCACGCACTTCTAGCCAGTCCCTACAGGGACTCAGGGAGTTCTGCGAGGATGAGTCAGAACGCAGGGCCTTCTGTACCATCCAGCCTTACTCCCATTCGCTGCACCACTGCGGGTACGTCGATTGTGCCGTTGGAGCCACTTGCACGGCGTCTGGAGGCGTGGCTTGCGCTGCCCAGCCCGTCTCGTTGGCTCACGCGCACAATTCGACTCGGCTACGCGATTCAGTTCGCCAGGCGACCTCCCAAGTTCAGCGGCGTTCTCGAGACTGCGGTGGCAGCTCGGAATGCTCCTGTCTTGCGCGAGGAGATTGCTGTCCTCCTGGCAAGGATGCAATCGAGCCGGTCCCTCCAGCCGAGATGAGGCAGGGGGTTTACAGCCCTTATTTCATCGTACCCAAGAAAGTCGGTGGCCTTCGACCAATCCTGGATTGCGACTCCTGAACCGGGCCCTGCACAGGCTCCCGTTTAAGATGTTGACGCACAGGTGCATGATCAAATGCATACAGCCCCGGGATTGGTTTGCAGCGATCGACCTGAAGGATGCTTACTTTCATGTTTCGATCCTTCCGCGACACAGACCGTTCCTGCGGTTTGCGTCCGGGGGTCGGGCATGGCAGTACAGGGTCCTCCCCTTCGGGCTCTCCCTGTCCGCCCGTGTCTTCACGAAGATCGCGGAGGGTGCCCTTGCCCCGTTACGGGAAGTGGGCATCAGGATCCTCAACTGTCTCGAGCATGGCCCGCACACGAGAACAGTTGTGCGATCACAGGGACCTGGTGCTTCGGCACCTCAGCCAGTTGGGGCTTCGGGTCAACTAGGAAAAGAGCAAGCTCTCCCCTGCGCAGAGAATCTCTTTTCTTGGTGTGGAGTAGACTCGGTGAGTATGAAGGCGCGTCTCACGGGAGAGCGCGCCCAATCAGTGCTGAACTGCCTGAGTTCCTTCAGAGGCAGGACTGTGGCTTCGCTGAAACTGTTTCAGAGGCTCCTGGGGCATATGGCATCCGTAGCTGCAGTCATGCCGCTCGGATTGCTTCATATGAGACCACTTCAGCACTGGTTGCACTCCCGAGTCCCGAGGTGGGCATGGCGCCGCGGTGCACTTCGGGTGAACATCACACAGGAGTGTCGCCGCTCCTTCAGCCCCTGGACAGACCTTGCCTTTCTACGGGCCGGGGTGCCCTTAGAACAAGTGTCTCGGCATATTGTTGTCACAACAGATGCCTCCAGCACGGGCTGGGGCGCTACATGCAACGGGCAGGCAGCCTCGGGGCTCTGGACGGGCCTCGACTGCTTTGGCACATCAACTGCCTAGAGCTGCTGGCAGTGCATCTAGCCTTGCGGCAGTTTCGGCCACTGCTGTTAGGCAAGCATGTGTTGGTCCGTACTGGCAACACTGCGGCTGTGTCGTATATCAACCGGATGGGGGGTATACGGTCACGCCGCATGTCACAGCTCGCCCGCCATCTCCTCCTCTGGAGTCACACGCGGCTCAAATCGCTGCGCGCTGTCCACGTTCCGGGGGAGCTCAATCGTGCGGCCGACGCGCTCTCACGACAGCTCACTTCCCCGGAGAATGGCGACTCCATCCCGAGACGATCCGGCTGATCTGGAGTCGAGTCGGGGAAGCTCAGGTAGACCTGTTTGCTTCCCACGAGTCCTCCCACTGCCAGCTGTATTTCTCCCTGACCGAGGGCACCCTCGGCACGGACGCACTGGCACACAGCTGGCCTCGGGTATGCATCAAGTATGCATTTCCCCCAGTGAGCCTGCTCGCACAGACACTGTGCAAGTCAGGGAGGACGAGGAGCAGGTCCTGCTGGTCGCGCCGTTCTGGCTCACCCGGACCTGGTTTTCCGAACTCATTCTCCTCGCGACAGCCCCTCCCTGGCCCATTCCTCTGAGGAAGGACTTCCTCTCTCAGGGGCTCGGCACCATTGGCACCCGTGTCCAGACCTGGGAACCTCCATGTGTGGCTCCTGGATGGGACGCGGCAGACTTGAGTGGTCTCCCACAGGCGGTGGTAGAGACCATCACTCAGGCTGGAGCTCCTTCTACAAGGCAAGCCTATGTACTGAAGTGGAGTCTGTTCGTGAACTGGTGTTCTTCTCGCCGAGAAGACCCCCGAAGATGCACGATTGGAGTAGTGCTTTCTTTCCTGCAAGAAAGGTTGGAGCGTAGGCTGTCACCCTCCACCTTGAAAGTGTATGTGGCCGCTATCGCGGCCCATCACGATGCAGTGGACGGCCGGTCCCTGGGAAAGCATGATCTCATCGTGAGGTTCCTGAGGGGTGCCAGGAGGTTGAATTCCCCTAGGCTACCCCTGAGGCCCTTCTGGGACCTCTCTATCGTCCTGGCTGGACTTCAGAGGGGTCCCTGTGAGCCGCTGGACTCAGTCGAGCTAAGAGAACAGGTAAGTAGCAGATACCTGTCGGCTAAGACAGCGCTCCTGACCGCGCTCACTTCCATCAAGAGGGTCAGGGACCTCCAAGCATTTTCGGTGAGCGAAGAGTGCCTTGTGTTTGGGCCGGACTACTCTCACGTGGTCCTGAGACCCCGGCCTGGATACGTGCCCAAGGTTCCCACCACGCCCTTCCGCGATCAGGTGGTGAACCTGCAAGCACTGCCTTCGGAGGAGGCAGACCCAGCCTTGGCGTTGCTGTGTCCCGTAAGAGCATTGCGCATATACGTGGACCGCACCCGGAGCTTCAGAAGCTCTGGGCAGCTCCTTGTCTGTTACGGTGGTCAGCAGAAAGGGAAGGCTGTCTCCAAGCAGAGGTTGGCCCACTGGATAGTGGTTGCCATCGCCTTGGCGTTCCAATCCCAAGGCGAGCCGTGCCCCATGGGGGTGAGGGCTCACTCCACACGGAGTGTTGCCTCCTCCTATGCGTTGGCGCACGGCGCCTCTCTGGCGGACATCTGTAGAGCTGCGGGCTGGGCGACACCGAACACCTTCGCGAGATTCTACAGTCTCTGCGTTGAGCCAGTTTCTTCCCGCGTGTTGGGTAACAGGTAAGTTGCGGGAAGAACTGGCTGGTGTCACGCTTGCTGCGCCATTCCCCCTCACCCGGGGATACGAGCGCCTGTTTTCTCCTCCAGTTCAGTTCTCCGGACGGCGAACCCTGGTGGAGTTCCTCCAGCACCCCCGGCAGTCAGATTGGGCGGAGCAGTCTGACGCCAGGCCCAGTACTTGTGCTAGCTCGCCCGGGTCTCCGGTCAGCCCCTGTACTCGGCTAGGTGTCCGTATGGCTTTGATTCCCTTCGGGTAATCCCATACGTGTATTCGTCCACGGTAAGGTTTCCCTCACGGTAACCCGTGTCTTCCCTTTGACAGAGCGCTCTGTCCGGCCCTGCTGGCAGCCCTCCTCCCTACTCCTAGGTAGGATCTGCCCCAGGGCCCAGTCGTATGTAGTACTGCCCCAGGCCTGGGTCAGTCCATATCAGTGTCTCCACATGGTACCTCCCTTCGGGCAGGATGTGGCCTCCGTAGCGCCCTTCTCCGGAAGGCTCGCTTCCCCGTCGTTATTGCCAAGCTGTAACAACAAACAGGAAAGACGTGAAGCATCTTTCTTTGAAGGTCGAAATCCCTTCTGACTCTGGGGTAAGGAACAGCGGCTTGGCTATCTCCAGCAGCGATGTACTCAGTGGTCCCTGCGGGCACCAAGGTTAGCGAATTTGCGCTGGGGCGACGGGAAGGTTGCGACCTTTGCATGGCATTTGTCGGTCACGCGCTCGCTTGTCAAACATCTGCATGCCACAAGGTCGTGACGGGGTTCAGGTTGTGGCGCTTTCCATAAGACCCCTATGTCGTCACGACATAACTCGTAGTGACCGACAGATAGGGAACGTCTCGGTTACGTACGTAACCCTCGTTCCCTGATGGAGGGAACGGAGACGTTATGTCCCCATGCCACAATCTTGAACCATCGCTGGGTGCCAGGGACACGTTCTTGGCTCCTCAGCGTAAAACCTGATCAGTGGATGCACCTGTCACCTATTTATACCCGTGTGCACGGGGAGTGGCTCAGGTATGCAAATTCCACTAGCCAATATTCATTGGCGTTTTCTCTAGTCAGAGATGATTGGGGCTTCCAAGTAAATCCCCTATGTCGTCACGACATAACGTCTCCGTTCCCTCCATCAGGGAACGAGGGTTACGTACGTAACCGAGACGTTCATCATGCTAGAGATCCAGTGATGCTAAGCCAATCTTGAATATCTTTCAGGTCAGATGTCACAGAAGGAGAAGTTGATTCATTTAGCAACCTGCTCAATCACTGGCATCTACTTTAGAAAAGTACAAAAGTAAATGCACTAATTTTAAAACACTTTATAAAACAATTTTTACAATATTCAAATTCACCTGAACATTTGATAACAAAAATATATCACATACCTGGCCAATATATTAATACATACATACATACATAAAAAGGGTTTTACATTTTAGAATAATCTGTTACTAGCTTACTCTCATATGTTATCATTGTTTTACATAAGGCCTTAATTTAGGGTTCCTGTGGGTCTTAAAAATCTTAATTTACCCTTCCACAAATTAAAGCCTTAAAAACTCTTTAATCAGAGTAGATACACTCATGGTATTAAATGTTGCATACACTGAAAAGAAAAAAAAGAAAAGAAAAAACAATCTTCCTCAGTATTTCTGCATTGTTTTCCAGTACAGATACCTAAACATCAAGATACATTAACTTGAGATGCAAAATGAAGATAGCTGAAGTCTTGTTTTTCAAGAAAAAGGAAAGATAAGTGAATTTTCACTTTGAATTAAGTTTTGAATTAAGTTTTGAATTAAGTCTGCCTGTTGGCAGATATTTGTTCTTGTTTTAATCATATACTCACTTCATCTTGATCAATTTCTCAGAAAACTAATATGTAATTTTTGTTTTTCAGTGCATCTTATTTTAAACTTTAGTTATTAATTAAAAAAAAAAATGGAAATCTGTTTGAATTTGTATTTTCAATCTGTTGCTAATGCAACTCATTTTCTGCACCCTAAACATGTATGTTTAGAGAATATATTGACATATTGTGTTCCCTTCAATTTGGTCCGTATATTTTATTTACTTGTTTCAAAAAGGTCGTACAAAACTCTTTCATAAAACCTGCAGAATCCCTGAATACATTTTTTAAATCATATATGAAGCCCACATGAGCATTGCCTACTTAATCAGTTAATACTTGTAAAACACACAAAAATAACATACTGCTTTGCTTAAACTTTTATTGCTTCAAAATCAAAACAGACAGAGCATGCAGAAAAGTCATGAACCAAATTTGAACACATTTGTTTATTTAAGAGGGCAATGGATTTGATTTGTCACCATATTTTAAGAAAGATCCACATGTATGCATAAAGTTGTGGATCTGTGCACAAGCTGCAGTGAAGCGTTTGTAAGCCCTGCTCTACATCACACGTCTGATCTTCATGGTGATGGACTTCAGAGAGTTATAGTTGTTCTTCCAGGTCTTCCAGGTGACTTCAATACCCCGTTCTTTACTAGTTCTCTGCCACAAATAATGACCAGTGGGGTTTGTGTGATAACAATGATTGTACCAAAACCCTCCTTGATGGTATTTCAAAGCGCAGTTCTCTCCTGAAAGGTCTTGGTCTTTGTCAAAGGTGGAGAACTTCATTCCATTGTGATAATTCAAAGAATCACCTGCAGAAAGGAGAAACTTTCATTATAGGCTCTTTTATTTGGATGTTTAAAATAAAATTACTTTTTAAAAATAAAATAGCTTTGAAAACGCATTAGTTTAAACTAAACTAGTTTAAAAAAAAAATTCTTACTCCATCAGCATTAGAGTCACACAACTGAAAACTAGAATATTAAACATCTGTAGTTTGCTTCACCTGCTCCTCCATCTACAAAGCCGCTCACATGTAGTCTGTACCCATCAGCCTCAGAGCTCACAGAGAAAGACTTGTACAGAGCGTAAGCCTTCTTCCCTTCAAAGTCCTCCACATCTACTCTGAGGTTATATCGGTATCTGTATGTCAGCTGGTGAATGTATTCTACGCCTGTTAAAAACATGAAATAAAACTGGTTTAATAACTCGGAGCACAAATGAAAATCTATATTTATATTGCAATCCTGGTTAAATGTCCAAGTTTTATATGCCTTTGATTGTTAATTCTTTCACTGTTTGCCTTTTTTGTCACCCAAAATGTCACAAAATCACTCACCCAGCCAATATTCGCCTCTTTTATTCCCAAAACCCCATTTATAACTCTTCCATGGCCTAACGAAATTCACCTCGCCGTCCATTCGCCTGAGAATCACCTGAAACATTCAGAAATCATTCATCACTTTCACACAACAATCAACATTTTTAAAGCTGACAGGCTTTCTTTAGCAACAAATGTAAATTCTGTTGTGTAATATTAAATATACGCTCTCATAAATTTGAGAGAAAACCTTCTCAGAATATCCTTATAGTGTACTTGATGAATGTTGTAAGAAGCATTTTTTAACCTTTAATTAACATAATTACAAGAAGAAAAATTGACATTTTAACATTCCTAGAATATTAAAAATGACTGTTCAAATAATGTTACATTTAGGGTGAAAAGCTAGCAAATTGTTGTAAGAAACTTTTTTTATAATCTTTAAATAACAGTATTATCACAACAAGAAATCTGGACATTTTAATGTTTTTAGTATATTAAAAATTAACATTCAAATAACATTTTGGGTGAAAATAAAGTTAGTAGAATGTTGTTAGAAATGTTGAGGAAAGTTAGTTTTAAAAGTAATGCATTACAACATTGCGTTACTGCCTAAAAAAAATCTAATAATGTTAGTTACTTTTTATGGAAAGTAATGCATTGTTACTTTTGTGTTACTTTTTCTCATCTGTGCTGGGCTTACTTATTTGTTTTTAATATAAAAAAGTTCTAGTTTTGGCAAATGTAAAAGCCCTTTCAGACCAAAAGTGAAATGAATAAGCCTCAGACTGAAGAAAATGTAAATTCACATCTGTACAGCAGAGGCAGTCAATAAATGGGAAAACAAAACAACTCAGATATTTTCTTGTAAATTAAAAAGTAATGCATTACCTTACTAGTTACTTGAAAAAGTAATCTGACTATGTAACTCATGTTGTAATGCATTACCCCCAACACTAGTGGTAAAAAAATGTTTTTTTATAAAATAACATCCTATTCATGACAAAAAAATTTAAATGTCTGAAGTTAAAATATTAGCTCAAAGTGAAATGCGTACCGTCCAGTGTCCCTGGTCATTTTGTCCACCGGAGACCATCTCACAGTAGACCTGCAATGCTCCATTCATTTTGTTGATGGTGTACACACCACTGCCCTTTTCCCCACACGAATAAATATCAGAGCAGTCTTTGGCAAGAAGATAATTTGGTTTGACCTCATCAGTCCCCATCAACACAGGAATCACCGCAGACAAACACAGCAACACCTGAGAGACACAAACTCAAGATCTGAGTCTGATGATCAACATCTGACAAAATCACACTCATATTCTCACATACAGAAACTCACAATCATGTTTGTGATCATCATTTCAGACGTCCAGCTCAGATGTGCCTGAAATACAGTTCAGACAAATACAGTCTCTTTATTAGAGCATGAACATGCATTCTGTCATTTTCTGAAGAAAGAAACATCGTTTTCAAAATGACCAGAATCAAACTCACCGTATGAGCTGAGAATCTTGTGAATGTTAAGGTGACAGATGTGTCTTTAAATATCTTTCTGATTGTCAGGATCCTCCTCTTTATCTGACATTTACAATTAATATTTTCATAGGACAGTCATGGGTTTGATGCCATAAAAGGACAATTTTGTTGTTGTTGTTGTTGTTGTTGGGGCAACCTGCTTTATCATCTTCAGAGGAATTAAGAAAAAAATTAAAAATCATCTGAATGTGTTGATAAAGTGAATTTCTGCAATCGATTGCAACAGACAGCTTTAGAAAAACAGTTAACAAAAGCCTTAGTGACAATTTGTATTTTCTTAGTTTAAAGGGTTTGTTACAACCAGGCCCTGATGACATTTTGACATGCAAACTCAAAGTAAAAAAAAAGTCAAAGTCAAAGTCAGCTTTATTGTCAATTCTGCCACATGTACCGTACATACATACATACATACAGATAATTGAAATTGCGTTACTCTCAGACCCTTGGTGCATACAGATAACACTAACAGTAGAACATAAAAATATATAATATATAAGTATATATACAGGTGCTGGTCATATAATTAGAATATCATCAAAAAGTTGATTTATTTCACTAATTCCATTCAAAAAGTGAAACTTGTATAATGTATACATTCATTCCACACAGACTGATATATTTCAAGTTTTTATTTATTTTAATTTTGATGATTATAACTGACAATTAATGAAAACCCCAAATTCAGTATCTCAGAAAATTAGAATATTACTTAAGACCAATACAAAGAAAGGATTTTTAGAAATCTTGGCCAACTGAAAAGTATGATCATGTACAGCACTCAATACTTAGTTGGGGCTCCTTTTGTCTGAATTACTGCAGCAATGCGGCGTGGCATGGAGTCGATCAGTCTGTGGCACTGCTCAGGTGTTATGAGAGCCCAGGTTGCTCTGATAGTGGCCTTCAGCTCTTCTGCATTGTTGGGTCTGGCATATCGCATCTTCCTCTTCACAATACCCCATAGATTTTCTATGGGGTTAAGGTCAGGCGAGTTTGCTGGCCAATTAAGAACAGGGATACCATGGTCCTTAAACCAGGTACTGGTAGCTTTGGCACTGTGTGCAGGTCCAAGTCTTGTTGGAAAATGAAATCTGCATCTCCATAAAGTTGGTCAGCAGCAGGAAGCATGAAGTGCTCTAAAACTTCCTGGTATACGGCTGTGTTGACTGTGGACTTCAGAAAACACAGTGGACCAACACCAGCAGATGACATGGCACCCCAAACCATCACTGACTGTGGAAACTTTACACTGGACCTCAAGCAACGTGGATTCTGTGCCTCTCCTCTCTTCCTCCAGACTCTGGGACCCTGATTTCCAAAGGAAATGCAAAATTTACTTTCATCAGAGAACATAACTTTGGACCACTCATCAGCAGTCCAGTCCTTTTTGTCTTTAGCCCAGGCGAGACACTTCTGACGCTTTCTGTTGTTCAAGAGTGGCTTGACATGGACCCTGAAACCCATGTCTTGCATACGTCTGTGCGTAGTGGTTCTTGAAGCACTGACTCCAGCTGCAGTCCACTCTTTGTGAATCTCCCCCACAATTTTGAATGGGTTTTGTTTCACAATCCTCTCCAGGGTGCGGTTATCCCTATTGCTTGTACACATTTTTCTACCACATCTTTTCCTTCCCTTCGCCTCTCTATTAATGTGCTTGGACACAGAGCTCTGTGAACAGCCAGCCTCTTTTGCAATGACCTTTTGTGTCTTGCCCTCCTTGTGCAAGGTGTCAATGGTCGTCTTTTGGACAACTGTCAAGTCAGCAGTCTTCCCCATGATTGTGTAGCCTACAGAACTAGACTGAGAGACCATTTAAAGGCCTTTGCAGGTGTTTTGAGTTAATTAGCTGATTAGAGTGTGGCACCAGGTGTCTTCAATATGGAACCTTTTCACAATATTCTAATTTTCTGAGATACTGAATTTGGGGTTTTCATTAGTTGTCACTTATAATCATCAAAATTAAAAGAAATAAACACTTGAAATATATCAGTCTGTGTGGAATGAATGTATACATTATACAAGTTTCACTTTTTGAATGGAATTAGTGAAATAAATCAACTTTTTGATGATATTCTAATTATATGACCAGCACCTGTACTGTATATATACTGTATATATATATATATATATATATACATACACATACATACACATACACATATATATACACATACACACATAGAATGCAACTATTACAATATACAAATAAGGACATGTAAAATAATAATAATAATAAATAGATAAAGTAGCATAAGGCACATGGTAGATAGAGTGCAAACCAGTGAAATAAACAACAGTGCAGATATATATGTTGTAGTGCAAAAGAGCTTATCGATCTATTTAAAATGTCAAAAAGCTCAGAGAGCAGTCTTTATTCAAACTGTCAGAAGAGGTAGTTGAATGAGGTCAGTCCAATGCTGTACAAAGTGACTGGTGCTGGTCACAGTGTATGTGTGTATGTGTGTGTGTTTGTGGTGTGGTGTGTGTGTGTGTGTGTGTGTGTGTTTGTGTGGGGGAGGGGGGGGGGAGGGGGGTCAGAGTTTAGTGGTGCATGGGGTATGGGGGGGGGGCAAGGACGGGAGGGAGTTCAGCTTAGTTTAAGAGAGCCAGGCAAAGACTGTACCATTTGCGACAGCTGAGGAAATTCAGGGTCTCACCAACTATCCTGAAAACTTTCTATTCAGGGACCACAGAAAGTGTATTGACTCAGTGCATCTCAGTGTGGTATGGAAACAGCTCCAGCCAAGACTGCAAAGCCTTGCAGAGAGTTGTGCGCTTAGCTGAGCGTATCTCAGGGTCTGCTCTCCCCTCTCTGCAGGACATCTACCTCAAACGCTGCAGAAGCAGAGCTGTCAAAATCATCAAAGACTCGAACCACCCTGGAAACTGTCTATTCTCTCTGCTGCCATCTGGTAAGCGCTTCAGGAGCATGATGACAAAAACTGAGAGACTTAGAAGGAGTTTCTTCCCCAAGGCCATCAGGCTCCTAAACTCAAACTCAGCCTCTTAACATCATCATGACTTCACTTATTAATCACTCACATTCAGTAAGATATTCATTATTCTCTACCTCATACTGACAGTGTCATTTGCACACATCACTTTCTGTGTTTGGTATCTTATTTGTTTATTTATTTTTTTGTGATTGCTGCTACATGTCAACCATGTACATCCTGTTTGCACATTCCTCTCTTGTACAGTCATGCCTATTTTAATATTTAAGTCTACAGTATACTATCATGCACATTATTTTATATTTTGTTCTTTATATCTTTTTTTTATTCATTTAATTTTATGCATACTTCTTTGTGTTTTTATTTTTTTTATAATATTGCACTGTCCATGGAGCGGACCTGACTCACATTTCACTGCTGGTTATATAATCTCTGTATAATCGTGTATGTGACAAATAAATCTTGAACTTCAACTTCCTGACAGCCTGATGAATGAAGCTGTCCTTCAGTCTGCTGGTCCTCGCCTGGAGACTCCGCAGTCTCCTCCCTGATGGCAGCAGACTGAAGAAGCTGTGTGTCGGGTGGGTGGGATCACCTGCAATGCTGAGGGCTTTATAGGATGTTATTTTATAACTGCAGGTTTTATGAAGGTAATGTTTTGTAAGACCTTTTTAAGACCAAGTAAATAAGACTTAAAGACCAAACTGAACAAAATATGTCAGTATGTTCTCTAAACAAACATCCAGGCAGCAGAAAATTAGCTGCATTAGCAAGTTTCAAAATACAACTTTCAGCAGATCTTCATTACATTTTAATTCATTTTGAATTTTGCAAATAAACGTATCTTGATTTAATGATGTTCAGATATTTGTACTTGAAAAAATACTGTGAAAGCTTTTTTGTTTTGTTTTGTTTGTGCAATGCATGCATCATTTAAAACCATGCCTTTTGAATTTAAGAAACTTTTAAGGCCTTCTTTTTGTTAAAGGGAAAACTAAGAAACACAAACAATATAGATTCAGTGATCACCAACTGGCCATAACCACACTTCTTCCCAAAATACTCATCTTTAAGAGAATTACTCTACAGATTTTTTTTTCTATATGAAAAAGAGAAATTAATAATCTTACATGGTGTTGGAGCCACTTCCTCATCAGTGGCCCTGCATTTACACAACTGCCACAATCTAAGAGACACAGACTGAAACATCAATTTGAAATAGATTTTTTGTAACATTATAAATGTATTTATTGTCATTTTTGACCAATTGAATGTGTCCTTGATTAAGTGTCAATTTCTTAAACAGACAAAAAAAAAAAAAAAAAAATGTATATAGTGACCCCAAACATGCATGCATGAATGAATGAATGGCCAAGCCATAAAAAAATGGCTTTTAAATATTTATTTAAATATTTAGCTTTTAAAGGGTGCACATTTTAACCACAAATCACTGGTCACGAAATTAGCAAGACTTGCACAAATACTGTAGATGAAGTAAATTCCCAGGTAAGAAATTTAGGTTATAAAAACATTGTGGGAACATTTTTAAAATGTTTCTAAAATGCTGAAATTTGTAGCTTTCTTGTCATGATTATAACATTATTTAAATGTTACTAAATCATTTTTAACAACATTCTACTAACACAATATAATGCCATTTGAACATTTCTTTTTTAATATTTTTCGGAATGTTAAAATGTGTCTATTAATCTGTCTTTTTTACTTCTCTCTCCTCTTCCTGCAGTGCTTTGGCATACCCTACAAAAGTATGTCATGCTAATAGAATAATCTGAATTTGGTATAACTGACTCACTAAGGACTCATGCTAACCAGTCAAACCTTGGTTTCTTGTGATGTCTTCATCTCTTCACTAGAGGGCATTGCATTGCTGTTCTGCTCAAGAACAATTAGTTGTAGCAAGCCATCTATTCTGAATTAACTACACATGGCATTTAAAGCACAAATATGTTGCTGGGCACAAAATCAGCACCTCTAATGTACAGTATAACCATACAGTATGCTGACATGGTGTTTGATGTGTTATTATTTCTATATCTAAGCGCATTTTATGTTTTTTAGTAGTAGGTCCTACTGGTGTTTCTGTTTCCCATTGATAAATGCAATGACAACAGTTCCGTCTCTGGATAAAAATACAATGTTTTACTCCATTACTGTATGGGAAATAGGGACTGGATGTAAAAGTCGATAATAAACATTACATGTCCATAGCATTTCCCACTCATCTTTTAATGAGATGTACAGTGTGTGTGTGTGTGTGTGTGTGTGTGTGAGAGAGAGAGATACCAAGAAGCTGCCATTGAATACAAGTGTAATATTATTTCTTAAAACAAAATAAATTACTCATGGGAATGTATGCATAATAGTGTGTTTTATATTTTAGAGTTGTTATAACTTTCACTTTATTAATGTTTTTACTGTTCAGTTGTGCGGTTTTGGGGGGCTTTATGGTATTTAAGGTATTTGCCTCAATTTTTAATTATAAAAAAATAGTACCATTCTATGTAAAATTCACTTTAAAGACCTACATGTCTCAATTTCATTCATAGAGATGACAAGGAAAATGTATCATGGTTCAGTGCAAGACTGCCGCCATCTACTGGAAGTAAAATATTTATTAAAAAAAATGAAATACTAGATGGCTGCAGAAGATCATTGACTTATTTGCCATTTCCATACGGGCAAACATAACGTTTTTGAATTACACTTACAAAAAATAAAATAAAAAATAAAATATTTATATATATATATATATATATATATATATATATATATATATATATATATATATATATATATATATATATATATATATATATACTGTATATACTGCATATATATATATTCCATTTTTTGATATCAGCATGATAAAATACATTAAACATTACATTACACCAGGGTTTCCCAAACTGAGCTTAATGTAAGAATTGCATTGGATTTGTGAGATGATAAAAAGTTAATAGGTAAAGAATTATATTGTAAAAAAAATATTTAAAAACCTGAACACTAAAAATATTATAATCAAATTATAAAATGTAATATACACTAACTAGTACTTTATGTTAGGAATCTGATTACGTAACCCAGATTGCATGTAATCAGTCACTAGCAGCTCTGCCTGCTGTCACACAAACCCAAACCACGGTTTCACTCACCCTGTCCTTCATTACCACCATCTCTGTGTGGCGTCCTCAACACATTTTTGTTCTGTGCATCACTTAGGCTGAACTGTTCTGTGTGTGTCTCTAAATATCCTCTAATCCTGCTCACCACCAGAGTACTCAATACTACATCTTTATTTTACAAAAGCACAACGTTTTGTTTCCAGCTCCTACCATCAGGAAGACGTACCGGAGCATCAGAGCCCGCTCCGCCAGACTGCTCAACAGCTTTTTCCCCCAGGCTGTGAGAGCCCTGAACTCAGATCACCCCGCCCCCCCTCTGAGACCCCATGCAAACCCCTACCTCCTGAAACATGGACCCCCCCCCCACCACCACCACCACCACCACCACCAAACACCCTCCAAACTTACCACACCAAAGAAAAAACTGTGAACTTTTTTGTGCAATTCAAGTGTGATACACACAGGTGAGTGGGCCCGTACAAACCACCTGTAGTAACACACTCTCCTCTATGCACTAGACACTTTTTCTAGCACTGCTATGTGTACACAATCCCACAAAAGACTCAGCAATATATGTATGTTTACATGCTCATGCACTACCACAAATCATTTAGTACTGTTCCTCAGCTAGCTGCTTGACTCACAATGTTTCTCTCTGCACATGTACAGTATTTATGTGAAGCATTCGCATAGTTTGTATAGTTTGTATTTTTTATCTTTATCTTTAGTTGTATAGGGAAAACAATATATATAGTATACTTAGTCAAAATCTGTCAGTAGTTGTGTATAGGTTTATAGTGTTTTACTTCATTGTTGTATGTCTGTATTTATGTAGCACCGTGGTCCTGTGAGGCACGACATTTCGTTCCACTGTATGTCCCCACATGTAGCGGAATGACAATAAAGCTCAACTTGAACTTGAACTTGAACTTATATTGTCATGCATGCAGTTGGTTGCATTGTCCTATGTGGAAATGTGGGTGGAATGATGAACATACAAGCAACCTCCAAAAGACTCTACGTAAACACGCAACTCAGTGCATACTCTACAACTGACATAACTAAACAGTCTATAGAGTGGGGGAACTATGACGTCAGAACCCGGAAGAGTAATTCGCCGCGGGTTCCTTCGAGATTTTCCTATGGGGTTTTTCAATTTATGAGTAAAATAAAGCCTGTGGTAAACACAACTTGACGATACTTTTACGTTTTTTTCTACAATGTAAACTGCACCCACTCACAGCCCAAACGTTCTTATCTAGTTACTTATTAAAAACATACGTTTTCAAAAATGAACATAACTGCTTCGAATTTTTAGTTTTGGGTGTGGATGTGTGTAATTTACATTGTGGAACAAAACGTAAAAGTATTGTCAAGTTGTGTTTACCACAGGCTTTATTTTACTCATAAATTCTACCTAGTCTCATGGCATTTATGTACCTGGGTGCACTTTTTAGCGAGACACGAAATACGTACCAATAACTACATATTACTGCAGTTTCAGTTTCCAAAAGAAACAAACACTAGAGGCAGTAAAGCTCCGACACCTTTTACTCCTTTTCACACAAATTTACAGAGTTTTGATTAATAAAGCGTATTTTTCGCACAATTACTTTAAGAATATCATGTTACGACTTCAAAACAACATTAATATGCTGGGAGATTTGAAAACTGATGCTTTTGAATGTTAGCATCGCACATATCCAGCGTCGTATCTATGGGTTTTCATAGATGGTAGGTTTGTTCGGTAGCTCACCGAGTACGGAGACGTACTTAGGAGGCGAGGAGCTCCGGTTCGATTCCCGTAACCACGGTTCGACAAAACAGTTCAAATCTGCAGATAAGGAAGTTGAAATGGCACGGTTGCATCAACAAATATGTTTTTATACCAGTTATGCATTTGTTAACACTATCGGGTAGGTTTAGGGTTGGGTTTGGTGTAGGGCATATTTCCAACACGATAGAGCATTAATTTTTAGGGACAGACCCCGGATATTTGAATTCTGAACCGCCGCAGTACGTACCTGAAACAACGCAATAAAAACACAGCAATACGTACCTATATCAACATAATGAAAACGTGCCAGGGTTCACGTATTTAACCTGTGTTTTAGCGCCACTCAGTGGACATTTCTTTTTGAAACTGCGGCGAAACGTGCAGTAAACTACGTAAAACGGTGTCACACAGAAAGTGCACAGAGGTACATATTTTTATGAGACCAGGTTGCATAAATTGAAAAACCCCATTATAAAACCCCATAGGAAAATCTCGAAGGAACCTGCGGCGAATAACTCTTCCGGGTTCTGACGTCATAGTTCCCCCACTCTATAGGAATAGGAACAGAATAAACATAGGGAAAAGACTTAAAGGGACCATGCTCTCTTTACTAGAATATTGTGGGTATACACAAATAAAAGTAGACCCTTGACAGTTACGAAATGGTGTATTACTCTTATCTGTATGAGCGAAAATGGTGGCGTATTTTAAGTTGTTTCTGGCGTTATCAGGTAAAAAAATGCCAGTGATTATGCTGGCGCCTTCATGTCATGCAGTAGCGTACCAATAGCTTCCACACTCCACACAAACACTTGGATACGCGCCTAATAACGTACATTTATCTAGGTTAATGTTAGAGTGAGGTTCTCCATGACCTTATCACTGTATCAATAGTTTGAGTGCTTTGACTTGTGACTAGAGCTCAATTATGAGACAGCTTTCATTTGCTCATGTGACAGTCAGTTGGATTTCTGGGATCAAAAGAGATCAGACACAAGCCTCAGAAAATTGCTCAGAAAAATAAATAAAAATGAATGAACATCAGAAGGTATCTTGTTTCAACCACGGAAAGACATCAATACACCATTTGAAAGTTGAAGTCCACCGATGTTAACCTACTCTCCTGTATGGTTTGTTTGTCGGTCAAAAGCAATGCAAAGCCAATCTTGAATATCTTTCATTGAGTCACAGAAGGAGAAGTTGCCATATTTTTCCCCATAGCAATATTTTTTCTGGCCCAGCCCCAGTCCAAACAACCACTTTTCCCTCGGCCCACATATCACAGAGAATTATGGCCCTGCAATGGCCCATATCTGGATTAAAGACATTAATAACCTGTAAGTGGCACAGAGCACAGAGCCAATACAGAATCTTAAAGGAATAGCAAAATGAAAACATTTTCATAATTTACTCACCCACATGTCGGTCCAAACCTGTATAAGTTTCTTTCCTATGTTGGACACAAAAGAAGATATTGTGAAGAACCGAACAGTTGCTGGTCCCCACTGACTTCCATAGTAGGGAAATAAATACAACTGTTTGATTACCAGCATTCTTCAAAACATATTCTTTTGTGTTCAACATCAGAAAGAAACTTATACAGGTTTGGAACGACATGAGGACGCGACGTAAATGATGACAATTTTCATTTTTGGGTGAACTATCCCTTAAATGTGATATTTTTGCAATTTATATATTCTACAGTTCTCGCCATTATTCGTTTTTGTGAAATGTTTTGGGTAATAATTTATGTAAACACGATGCCAATAAAGTACATTAAATTGAATCGAAAATCTGCTTTAAAATCCACAAATCATTTGACAGCACAATAAAAACCTACTGCATTAATTATATATTTTTTTATATAGAACAAATCAGCCAAATCTATGTATTCTAAAGGTACATTTACTAGTACAAAACATTTTTGTATATTTTGATAAATGCTGAAATGTGCAATATGTACAAAGTACACTAAACATTTATATAATAGGTATGTCTCAATTAGCTCCCTAGCCCTCCAGCTCGGTTTGCACAGCACAGCTTCAAGACGAACACACCTAAGAACACATGAGGATTAAGCAGCGTTGCCAACTAATTTTCAGGTGAAGTTGCTAAAGGCAGGTTGATTTGTTGGGTGGTAGAAATTCCCCTATGCACCTGCCTTGAGGTAACCTGGGGTGACTTTTGACTCCAGACAATGCCTTTGAATATGCTTTAAACATGGCCGGGAGACATCACAGAGAATCCTCATGACAAAAACATCAGTTTACATAGCATAGTCGCATGGCGAAGATGACATGATTCATCACATTATTTTTTGTAGTATAATTGGTTCTTCATATGTGCAATTGAGCAATGTTACTGTCAAAGCAAATTTGGTTTTCGATTACTACATCTTGTTACTTAAGTCACAGGTGGTTACGGTTATCATATTCAGACAGACGTCTAGACGTCTTATCCATATGCATCTGTTATTGCAACACACTAATTAACTCTGGCACAAGTGTTAGTACGTTTTGTTTTCAAAAGCATACAAATGTTACTGTAAGCCTGCAAGAAAAATAAATGTTACTTATTATTAATAAAAAATTCCTTCACAACACTCCCCCCCCACCCCGATCATTTCTCTTACACAATCATTAACCTTCATTCATTAAATTAATTTAACATGCTTGCATGCTCCTTATTGAATCATCTAATTATAAGTCTTGCAATGAGTAAAGTAGCAGTTGCTGGTAACATAAGTTTAAGCTGTTTTTGAAAACATTACCAAATACAGAGTGAAAGAGATGAGCAATATAATAATGTTGTCCTTTAATGCCACCTGATGTGTCTTATAATTTTAGTATGAGCCAATACTTTAATTCCTTCCATAAGCATCCTAAAAATGGAATGAAAAGACTAATTAATTAAACATACTAATTTCAATCTCAATTTTAGCACATGCACATACCATCTTCTCCCAACATCCTATCCAGTGCCATCCAGTTTTCAAAATTCACAAGAAAATATATTTTTTTATAATTTTTACAGATTCAAAATCTTGTTTTCAAGCAATGGAAAATTAAAAACTGAATTCCCCACAGAAAATTGCATTTTAACTACAGTAGACCTTTTAACACAGTCAATTAGGAAATAAATAAGTTGATACAGCTGCAAAGGAAGCTGTCAGTTTGGGTACAAAATGTCAAATCTTTCTCTAAGACTTACTCTGATTTCTTACATATTCATTTTAATGTATCATTTTTAACACTGTTGCTTTAAAATTAACTCTATGTAACACAGCTCTTGCCATGCAAATAGCTTTACATGGTGTTAAATCTTTAATTATGTACTTCTTTACAACTTTTTTTCCAGAGTCAACATTGGAAATGACATGTCCTACTTTTATTTAAAATAACTCAGAACCAATTGGGTAATTTTGGAGAAGCAGAATAGTTCACAACGAATCTATTGCTGTATGAGCAATTGCTCTGTTCTGCTGGGAGGTCAAAACTGTCCAGATTCATATTTATAGTTTAACATGTTTGGGTCACATTATCTCTTGGTCTAAGTTTTAGTTTTAGGCCCCCTACAAAACTCGTTTTAATTCATGTTCTGAGGTTGACTTGACTAAAACTGAAGTGCTGTTAGTAATATGTCAGACATTTGGGTATGCTATATGGCCATGCAACCAATAATAATCTTGAAATGGACTGTGTTTTCCCTTCACAAATCAAAGTCAATTTGCAGGTTGTATTATGATCTCACAACCCTAAAGAGTTCCTACAAACTCTGGTTGTACACGAGAGTATTCAGACCTGGTATGTGTCAAAATGCCTGACTTTGCAAGTATCCTCATAAACACAGTAATGTAGGTCTTAAGTGAAAGCAAACAGCTGAGAAAGAAAACACAAAGTAACAGTATATTGGATCCGGGCAGCTCTTAAAGTGGCAGCAGTCTAATATTCCTGCTGTCATTCATGTTAATCAAACAACAAAAAGGAAAAGAAATCTCTCACCGCTCTTGACTAAATCACTTTCGTAACATTAATAAGAAGACATATATATTTAATTTGCTTATTTATTTGTTTTACTACAGTTTTTTATACTTTTGCTTGTCATTTCTTATTATCATTTAATCGCTGACTGTTTACTTGTTTTTATTGAGCTTGAGGTTTTGTTTTGCCTCATTTAAAGTTTATAGCTCGCCCAACTCAGAAACTTGGGTATCAAATGATTTCAGAGTTTCCCCTGTAGTAAATGTTGGGGCATTCAAGTTATGTCGGATTAAACCTTTACACAATTTTCTTTTCTTTTTTTTTTTTTTTTGTAACTTTCAGGAGGGTGTACTCATTTTTGCAACACAACATTTTATCACTTTGATAAGATAATCTTATTTTACTGAATAATTTTGACATTCTTCTTTGGTAATTGATCAAGCAGGCTTGTTGGAACATTATATCTCCAAAGAAACCTAACATGTCATGTAAGTAAAGAGTAATTGCTGATTTTATTAAGTTTTAGAGGGGGTGGACTAATTTATGCTTATATTACATATATATATACATATATATATATATATATGTAATATACATATATATATATATATATGTAATATTATAATCTTAATATATATAATTAATATTGTCGTTATTTAAAATGCAGTAAATGGTTAAACGTTTCTTTGTCCTACATGGAGTCAAATGTCAAAATTGTCCTATGGTGTGACTGTCTTTTTATAAATAAAAAAAATAAAATAATAATACTTCCAGCATAATTGTACAAGTGTCTATTTTAGTAAATGGCAATCATTTTTTTCATCTATATATTTCTGAAATTGTAGGAACTTGAAAACCATGTCCTCTGGTGTGACACCATATCCTGATTTTAAATCAGCCAATTCCAGAGAAAACTTTAATTAGCTGAAGAACCTCGTTCATGGTCGTGTTACTGACCCCCCTGTGAAGCTCATTACATGAGCAGATGGTCAATTCTTTCTCAGAATTGTTCAAATATTTACTTTTTGGAACCACTACAAAAGTGTTACGGTTTGTTGTCCTTTGGTGTGACACCCCTAAATTATATTTTTTTAATTAAAAACTGCATTTTAAACTACATAATCATAGAAAATTATGTAGATGTGTCTTACAAACTGCTAATGACAGGTTAGCTTGGTATAGCATTTACATTTATGCATTTAGCAGACGCTTTTATCCAAAGCGACTTACAGTGCATTCAGGCTATACATGTTTTATCACTATGTGTGTTCCCTGGGAGTCGAACCCACAACCTTTTGCGCTGCTAACGCAATGCTCTACCACTGAGCCACAGGAACACAGAGGTCGTTATACCAAGGTCGTATAGCAAGGTCGTTAATTGATGCAAAAGGCTTGAAACGTCCTCCGGTGTGACACCTGTACTGTCACACCACAGGACAAAGATGTCACACCACAGGACAAGGTCTCTTTAAAAAGCATTTTAAATAATTAAATAAGTTTGGTTTAACTCCATTTCATTCTTTTTTTGATCATTTTCAATGTTCTTAAATGCAATAATTACATTAATTAAACTATTTTCTGATGTTTTTACAGAAAACTTGTACCGTTATAAAGTGTCATGAAACTACGTATAAAATGTGATTCTTGGTTTTTGAGACAGAAAGAATGGAGGGAGAGAAATTAGTGGAAGAGAGAGGACACGGAAATATAGACAGATAATTCAAGTCAAGTCAAGTTGAGCTTTATTGTCATTCCGCTACATGTGGGGACATACAGTGGAATGAAATGTCGTGCCTCACAGGACCACGGTGCTACATAAATACAGACATACAACAATGAAGTAAAACACTATAAACCTATACACAACTAACCTACTGACAGATTTTGACTAAGTATACTCTATGTAAATGTTTACCCTATACAACTAAAGATAAAGATAGAAAATACAAACTATACAAACTGTTTACCCTAAAAGTTTACCCTATACAACTAGAGATAAAGATAAAAAATACAAACTATGCGAATGCTTCACATAAATACTGTACATGTGCAGAGAGAAACATTGGGAGTCAGCAGCTGGCTGGGGAACAGTACAAGATGGTTTGTAGTGGTGCATGAGCATGTAAACATACATATATTGCTGAGTCTTTTGTGGGATTGTGTACACATAGCAGTGTAAGGAAAAGTGTCTTACTAGAGTGTGTTACTAAAAAATAAGTTTTAATATATTTACGGTAGGAAATTTACAAAATATCTTCATGGAACATAATCTTTGCTTAATATCCTAATGATTTTTGGCATAAAAGACAAATGGATAATTTTGAGTCATACAATGTATTGTTGTCTATTGCTACAAATATACCTGTGTTACTTATGACTGCTTTTGTGCTCCAGGGTCACATATAGTAGTAAAAAATAATTCACATCTTAATGAATATAGTTTGAATATCAATCATATTTAGCTGTGCCACACATGCAGCAGGGGGCTAGAAGAGTTTCAGTAACATACTGATTGACTACAAGACTGAATTTTGTTGATGAAAATTTTTTTTTTTTTTTTTTAAAAACATGTTGATATTGTTTGTATCAAAATTAAACTTTCTTTCTCCTTTGACATGTCCAAAATTAAATAGAAATGATTTAACTTCCATTTCTGTCCTTTAGTGTGACGTAATGTCCTATGGTGTGACACACATTAAAGAACCACAGTTTTGTTTTTATCTCAAAATATCTTTAAAAAAAAACAGTTGAGTATTGCTATAGGGGAGATACAAATATCACTCAACGTATAATAGTATAATTTTTCAGCAGTTTTGAACGGATGACAGCATGCAAAGTTTGTCTCGTTGTCCAAGTTTGTCTTGAAATTGTCCAAGTCATGGGGTAAAAAATGATGTTAATTATAATTTCATATTAAATAAATTGCACTATATGAAAATAAGTGTCTAACAAAGAAGATAAATCTCTCTCATGCTATTTATGTATTATTAAGAGTTTTTTTTCCCTTTATTTTTGCTATGTAACACCATAGGACACATTTTTGGTACAGTTCAGTAAAAAAGTAAAAAATAAAATAAAATAAAAAGCAGTGAAAGAATTGACGAAGTTAGTGACCTTTTATATTTTCTCAAAGATCAGACTTCACACTACATAAATATATGCATTTCTTTTTCAAAAAAGGTATTTTTTTTGCCCATTTGTCAACTACCCATAAATGTATGTGTGTATATATATATATTTTTAATTTATTAATGTATGTATGTATGTATATACTGTATATGTATGTGTGTGTGGTTGTACATACACATATATGTAGTTGTTTTTTGGTGTTTGGCTAAGTGTTACGTTATAATCATTATTATACTCTTATACCGTTTGTTCTTTAATATTTTGAATTGTTTTTAGCTTTATTTTTTGTTTTCATTTAAATGTTAAGTTTTGAAATTTTGTTGCATGCATTTGTCATTTTTATTTAATTTCTTTATTTTTTTTAAATGTGTATATATAGTATTTATAAAGTTTTAGCTTTTAGTTTTGGATCTGATTTAATACTACAATTGTTTGCTTCTGTTGTCCTCATTTGTAAGTCGCTTTGGATAAAAGCGTCTGCTAAATGACTAAATATAATATATATAAATATATATGAAGCCCACATGAGTACTACCTATTTAGTTGGCCAACATTTAATTTATAACACACAAAATCATAGTGCTTTGATATTGCTTTTATTGCTTCAAAATAAAACAAGTTGGAGCTGACAGACCAGATGGTTGTCAGATGGCAGGAAAGCATGCAGAAAAGCTTCAAGACATAAACCCATTTATGTAAACACTCTGCAGGCATCTGTCAAATTAGATTATTTTTTTTTTTGCTTGCAAGACAGTATGAGTGAAACAATTTCAGATAATTCAATAAAATGTCTGGTTATGGCTTTGATATGGGAGAATCAAGGGACTTGTATATGACCATATTTTAAGAAAGATCCACATGTATGCATAAAGTTGTGGATCTGTGCACAAGCTGCAGTGAAGCGTTTGTAAGCCCTGCTCTACATCACACGTCTGATCTTCATGGTGATGGACTTCAGAGAATTCCAGTTGTTCCTCCAGGTCTTCCAGGTGACTCCAAAATCCCGTTCTTTACTATTTTTCTGCCACAAATAGGGACCAGTAGGGGTTGTGTGATAACAATGATTGTACCAAAACCCTCCTTGATGGTATTTCAAAGCACAGTTCTCTCCTGAATTATCTTGGTCTTTGTCAAAGGTGGAGAACTTCATTCCATTGTGATAACTCAAAGAGTCACCTGCAGAAAGGAGAAACTTTCATTATAGAGGCATTTTCATTTGGGCGTCTATAATAAAACTTTTTTTTTTTTTATATAAAACGTTCATTAAAGGATCGATGGGGCCTTGTGTACATTTTTAACAATAACATTGGTAACACTTTAGTATAGGGACCAATTCTCACTATTAACTAGCTGCTTAATCGCATGCCTATTATTAACACGTTGTCTGTTTATTAGTACTTATAAAGCACATATTCTGCATGACCATATTTTACATCCCTAATCCTACCCTAAAACCAAAACTTAACAACTACCTTACTAACTATTAGTAAGCAGCAAATTAGGAGTTTGAGGCAAAAGTCATAGTTAAGGGTTTGTTAATAGCGTTTAAAATAAAGTGTGACCATAATATCCTATTCTAAACCTTACTAATCCTGACAAACTATATATCATTAAAAAGCTATAAGCTATTGTTATTTTGGTTTTGTGGCTAAACATGTTTAAAATATAAAGAAATGCTAAAATGTCAGTTTATGATGCTGCATGTCTTCAACGCACGTCATATAATGAACAGTTCGGTACTGCGCCCAAACAAAATCTTACCGAAAGCTCATTTTTTGAGATATCAACCTTTAGATTCATGGTTTTGATTGTATAGCAGTTAATAAAATTAAAATAAAAACACATTTGTCTATGAATGTTAAAAAATGTAGTGCAGCACCACTCAACAATAATCTTCTTTCAAAAGAGACCAAATTTAGGTCTGGGCTCTATGACATTCAGGATTTATAACCATTATGGTTCAAAACATTTTATTTTCCTTTAAAACTCTTTAATTTTGTTTGCTTAAATTCATCGTTGTGATCACCCATTTGGAAACCGTAAAATTAAATGAATATAGTTTGTCTCTGTAGTTTGTTGTACCTGCTCCTCCATCTACAAAGCCGCTCACACGCAGTTTGTACCCATCAGCCTCAGAGCCCACAGAGAAAGACTTGTACAGAGCGTAAGCCTTCTTCCCGTCAAAGTCCTCCACATCTACTCTGAGTTTATACTGATACCTGCGCGTCAGCTGGTGAATAGACTCTACACCTGTTAAAAACATGAAAGGAATCAGTTTAGTAAATCAAAGAACACTGGATTTATACTGCAATCCAGATTACATGTGATTGATTGTTCATTTGTTTTCTCTTTTTTAGCCCAAAACATCACAAAACACTTACCCAGCCAGTGTTCGCCATTTTTATTACCAAAACCTTTTTTATAACTCTCCCATGGCCTAAAGAAATTCAACTCGCCATCTTTTCGCCTGAGAATCACCTGAAACATTCACCAAGATACAATTCTGATATCAACATTATTTATTCTTCACAAATTCCGCTTTTAATAAAATAAGTATCAGCTGTATACAAAGTGACCAACATTTGGTTTTTGAACACTGAAAATGGGTAATATTCAACAATCTGAAAATGGAGCCTCATTGAGATCCCCATATCTCTGAGACCGAACGATTTAGGGCCTTGAAAATTAAGCTCCCAAAAGAAAAGTTTATTAAGAACTAGAATCTGAAATCATATTCTGATATCTTGAATACATCTTGAGTTATAGGCATGCAAACTTTGGAAAAATAATACTTAATGGCACTCAGACAGGTATGTTCAATGCAGTTGTTTTGACAGAAGGAAATAAGATAGATTTCTAGTTTCAACATTATTTGTTCGTCAGACATTCAGTCATGTTTTTTGCAAAGTGACCCACATTTGGTTCTTGACCACTGAAAATGTGTACAATTTAACAATTTACTCCTGGAGCCATATTGAAATTCCTTTATCTCTGGAACTGAACCATATAAGTTGCCAAAAGGAAAGTGTAAGACCCAATATCTAAAAGGGTATTAATATATCTTTAATACTTCTTTATAGTTACAGGCATGCAAACTTTGGAGAAAAAACTTGAAAAGTGCTGTTTCCCCATTTTTGAATGGTCACCATTGGCACATAATGCAACAAAGATTGCTAAAGTCAACAGATTTTACTAACAGACCTACTAATCTCCATGTAAAAATAAAATTATGATGCTTCAATTCATACAATTTTTACCCCACTGTAATTTGGCTCTGAATCTCAAGTGAAAATTGCCATTTTGACCCCCCTCTACAAAACAGTGAATTACTCTCGATATTCAACCATGACATTTAATATTTTGGCTGTCATCACTATAAATGTCTATCTTTCTTCAGAATAAATTAATAATAAAAAGCCGGGGACCCCCGGTTGAGTTAACACAGAATGACCCAATAGCAATTTGTATAGTAGTTTATAATAATCTGTTACTATAAAATATGCATATGGTATCAAACCAGCAAACAGGGGATATTCAGCATACTTTTTATGGAAAGTAATGTTACGTCACTTTTGCATTATTTTTCCTCATCTGGGCTTGTTTGTTTTTCATATAAAAGAAGTTGTATTTTTGGCAAATGTAAAAGCCCTTTCACATCAAAAGTGAAATGAATAAGCCTCAGACTGAAGGAAAAGTGAATTAACGTCTGTACAGTAAAGGCAGTCAATAAATGGGAAAACATTAACTGCCATTACTTATTTGAAAAAGTAACTTATTAAATTAAGTATAAAGTATTGCATTACTTCCTTACTTGAAAAAAGTAATCTGATTATGTAACTTGCTTTACTTGTAATGTGTTACCTCCAAAACTGGTTGTAAAAAAAACGTTTTGCAACCTTTAAATAATGTTCTAATCAACGTTTCAACGTTTTAGAAACATTTCAAAACAATGTTCTCCTAATGTTTTTATAACCCCAAGTTGTTAGCTGCATGGGAATCACGCAGAGGTGCATCTGCTGATAAAATTAGTTCAAAGTGAAATGCGTACCGTCCAGTGTCCCTGGTCATTTTGTCTGCCGGAGACCATCTCACAGTAGACCTGCACTGCTCCATTCATTGTGTTGATGGTGTACACACCACTGCCAGTTTTCCCTCTCGAAAAAATATCAGAGCAGTCTCTGGCAAGAAAACAATCTGATTTGATCGCATGTGCGCCCACCAACACGGGAAACAGTGCAGACAAACACAGCAACACCTGAGAGACACAAACACAAGATCTGAGTCTGATGATCAACGTCTGACAAAATCACACTCATATTCTCACATACAGAAACTCACAATCATGTTTGTGATCATCGCTTCAGACGTCCAGCTCAGAGGATCAGATGCACCTGAAATACAGTTCAGACAAATACACTCTTTATTAGAGCATGAACATGCATTCTATCATTGTCTGAAGAAAGAAAATATTTTATATATTTGCTGAGCCCTGCATAATTTTCTAAATGACCAGAATCAAACTCACCGTATGCGCTGAGAAACTTGTGAATGATCAGGTGACGGATGCATCTTTAAATATGTTTCTGATCGTCAGGATCCTCCTCTTTATCTGACAGTTACAAAAAAAACTTCTTCATAGGACAGTCATAGGTTCGATGCCATAAAAGGACAAGTTTTTGTTCATTTAGCTTTTTAGGGGGGTGTTGATAAAGTTATTATCTGCAACTGATTGCAACAGACATCTTAAGAAAACCCTCAGTGATAATCTGTATTTTCTTAGCTTAAGGGGTTTGTTACAACCATGTTCTCATGACATTTTGACATGCAAACTGCAGGTTTTACGAAGACCTTTTTAAGACGCAAGTAAATAAGATTTAAGGACCAAACCGTAGGGAACAAAATATGTCAGTATGTTCTATAAACATAAACATGTCGGCAGCAGAAAATGAGCTGCATTAGCAACAGTTTGAAAACACAACTTCCAACAGTAACACTTTACAATAAGGATACATGAATAATCATGTACTAATGTCTAAATGAATACTTAATTCATCACATACTAATGATTATTAAAGGAGTTAACTAATTATGAACTAACGAAGAGCTATCCTTAACTATGACTGGAGTCATACGGATTCATGCATGAATAACAACAGCCTTAACTACATGTTTGATAGTTAATGCATTAATTAACATTTAGGGGTAAACTAAATCAAACAGCCTCTTTAAGAAGGAATAAGAAGGACTCTGACTTTGAAATTAATTTAAATAATTTAATACTATCATATCATTTGACTTTACATATTACAAGACACCATCCCCCAGCACTGTGGAGAATCAACAACTAGCAGACGATTTGAATGTCTTTTGCTGCAGGTTTGAAAAAACACCCCACACCCGCCCTGAACACCTCTCCACACAACCATTAACACCTCCAGCAACCCCCCTCTCCCCCACACCTGCACTGAAAATAAGTGAAGATGACGTGCGGCAGGTCTTCATAAAGAACAAAAGAAGGAAAGCACCAGGCCCAGATGGTGTGTCACCAGCCTGCCTTAAAACCTGTGCTGACCAGCTAGCCCCCATCTTCACACAGATCTTCAACAGATCACTGGAGCTGTGCGAAGTCCCCTCATGCTTCAAACGCTCCACCATCATCCCCGTCCCAAAGAAACCCAAAATTACTGGACTTAATGACTACAGACCTGTGGCTCTAACGTCTGTGGTCATGAAATCATTTGAAAGACTGGTTTTGGATTATCTGAAGGCCTCCACTGGACCCTTACTGGACCCCCTGCAGTTTGCCTACAGAGCAAACAGGTCTGTGGATGATGCAGTCAACATGGGACTGCACTTCATCCTGCAGCATCTGGACAGACCAGGGACTTATGTGAGGATCCTGTTTGTAGACTTCAGCTCCGCCTTTAACACCATCATCCCGGACACCCTTCAGAATAAACTGACACAGCTCTCCGTCCCTACCTCCGTCTGTCAGTGGATCAACAGCTTCCTGACAGACAGGCAGCAGCTTGTGAGGCTGGGAAAATTCTCATCCAGCACCCGCACCACCAGCACTGGAGCCCCTCAGGGCTGTGTTCTCTCCCCACTGCTCTTCTCCCTCTACACGAATGACTGCACATCTAAAGACCCCTCTGTCAAGCTCCTGAAGTTTGCAGACGACACCACACTGATCGGCCTCATTCAGGACGGTGACGAGTCTGCCTACAGACAGGAGGTTAAGGAGCTGGCTGTCTGGTGCAGTCTTAACAACCTGGAGCTTAACGCGCTCAAAACAGTGGAGATGATCGTGGACTTCAGGAGAAAGCCCCCTGTTCTCCCCCCACTCACCATCATGAACAGCAAGGTGACTGCAGTGGAGTCATTCAGGTTCCTGGGCACCACCATCTCTCAGGACCTGAAGTGGGACATTCACATAGACTCCATTGTGAGAAAGGCCCAGCAGAGGTTGTACTTCCTTCGCCAGATGAGGAAGTTTAACCTGCCACAGGAGCTGCTGAAACAGTTCTACTCTGCCATCATTGAATCCATCCTCTACACATCAATAACTGTCTGGTTCAGCTCAGCTACCAAATCTGACCTCTGAAGACTACGGAGGGTAGTCCGGACTGCTGAGCGAATCATTGGTACAACCCCTTCCTACTCTCCAAGAACTGCACTTATCCAGAGTGAGCAAAAGGGCTGGCAAAATCACTCTGGACCCCTCACATCCAGCACACTCCCTCTTTGAACTGCTGCCGTCTGGTCGACGCTACAGAGCTCTGAGCACCAGAACGACCAGACACAGGAACAGTTTCTTCCCCCAAGCAATCCATCTCATGACCACTTTACATTAACGTGGAACACACAACACTATTTTACAATTATTTATTCACCACACATACATATATATAATATATATATATATTTTTTTTTCCATTTCAAATTTGTCAGACCTGTACACACATGATTGTCTGTATTGCATAGTGTTTTTGCTATTTTGTACATTGCCTATTTGTATATTGTTCTTTTGTTGTCTGTGTCCTGTCCTGTTGCTGTCATTCTGTTGCACTGTGGAGCTTCTGTCACTATAACAAATTCCTCGTATGTGTAAACATACCTGGCCAATAAAGCTAATTCTGATTCTGATTTGAGGATTTGACACCTTCAGCTTTGTCATAAACATTATTGGGTGGCAAAGGATTAGTGATCCTCAACATCAAGTGTAGAAAATACTAAATACACTAATGACTGATCTTGTCTGTTTTATGTTCATCTCTTTCCCTTTAAGCTCACCCTATTGTGACTTATACACAGATTAATCAAAAATAAAAACCCAAAACCCACAAAGAACATTTGTAGAACAATTCCAAAAGAAAGGTTCAAACTGGAAAGAGTTCACACTCCATCCAGACACAGCCGTGATGATCCTGTACCTCCGCTCTCTGACTTCTTGAAAATCCACACAGCATCTCTTAACCGGGCTGAATACAACGTTTTTGCACTTACAGTTCTGTGCAGAAGTCTTAGGCCACCATTTTGTTTCTTTCTGTTTTTTAATACTGCCTATAAATTTCCTGTATTTTTTTGGTTGTATTCTAATAAAAACTCTGAGATACCATTTCCAAAACTGGTGGCCTAAGACATTTTCACAGTCCTGTAACTTTTTTGCTACAGAGGCAGACTGTTTATGTAGCACAGGCAACACAATTGTAGTACAAGTATAAAACATCTGTTACAGTGGAAACTGCACATGAATTATGGGAGTGTTCCATATGAATTGTGAGTAATAGATTTGTATGTATGGACTCGATGCGCACAGTAGAATACAACTTCCATTGTAAAATAGCAGTGCACCATCGATTAACCTATGGCTGCACGATTTGGGGGGAAATGTAATTGCAATTATTCGGGTTAATTTTTTGTGTTGTCTCCCCAATAATGATAATTTTGTTTTCCGTTAGGTTGCTTTGGTGGCACAAATTGGAGGGAGTACTGTGGATGAAGCCACAAGAAGAATGATGGCCTTCCTTTTGGACCACCCCTTATCAAGAGAGTTCAATTTTGTTGGCCGGCATGGAAAGCGAGAGTTTCGGGGGCTCAATCTGCTTGAGGTTGTATAAAGTATGTTTACTAGCTGTTGGATTATTTATAACATTCATGTGCAAACAGAGGTTATTCAGTAGAGTTGAGTTTGTTCCTCGTAAATCAGTGGAATCAAATGAGTTTAATTGTATGCAAATAATTGTCCATACTTGGACAAACAATACCCCAAATTATGAGAATATGGACTAGGTGTACTGCTTATTTTAGTGATAAGTAACTGTTCATTTGTGGTGTAGCAATCACAAAACTCAACATAGATGATCAAATTCAAACTTTATTAAAGACAAGTACACTCTAAAAAATGCTGGGTTAAATACAACCCAGTGCTGGGTAAAATATGGACGAACCCAGCGGTTGGGTTACTGCCCAGAAGTTTGGGTTAAACATTTAACCCAACTGTTGGTTGAAAACAACCCAGCATGTTTTCTGTCCAATATTTACCCAGCACTGCGTTGTATTTAACCCAGCATTTTTTAGAGTGTACACTAATACAAGTGAAGTGATACTAAAACAAGAATAAATGAAGACATCAGATGCAAAAACCGTCTGAAATTTTCTTCTAAAATCATTTTTTTATCAGGCTCTTATGTTTATGTTCAGCTATTTCACTGTAATGGCAATGAAAATGACCTATATTTGCCTGATAAAAATTTTAATTGTTTAAAAGAAAATTTCAGATGGACAGATTTTGACATTTGTGTCACTATGCCTTTAAATGTTGCCCTGTGCCCTTGTTTAAACAGAAATAATTAGTTTATGATAGAATATTATATCCAATACCATTATTGTGGAAAAATGGAGATGACTGCTTATTTATTGCAAGGGCTTAAATATGGAATTCAATCTAACTTTGCTCTTTGTGTTTTACAGGAAGCTTGAAAAAATTATCTTACAAACCAAATTACCAGAAAAGAGGCTAAAAGAGGCAGTGTCAAAATGATTAATCGGTGACGGGAGGAAACCGTTCTGCGAGGTCACGTAGAAGAGAGCAAGATGGGTAAGTCTTAAGATATTCTTGATTTTTAAATGGAAATACAATCTTTAAAAAGACAAGAATCCTCTGTTTTAACTGAAAAAGTGGCACAGTGGTTGATTATTTGTTGTATTTTCAAAGGGCCGTTGTGAGAGCGAGGACAGAGGAGTGAGAAGCTGCACTGCTGGTTTGTCTGTTTGTTTGTGAAATGTATTTTAGAGTTTTCAGATATGCATATACAAACAATACAAGTTATGCCAAATAATGTTTGTCAGGAGCTTCACTTTAACTTTTTTAAGATAATTTAATTTGTAATGGTCATGTTCAAATTATTCCAACAAAACCCTGCTTAAAGCATTCAGAATAAAAGTTAAGCTTCAAGAAATAAAGTTTTTTGGGAGCTTAAAATTAACTTTTTTTTAGATACGTGTGTCTTATAAAGTTGTAAATGTACAAGTTATGATTGTCATGTTGAAATTATTCCAAATAAACTTTGCTTGAAAGCATGAACTACTGGTTTCTGTTTATTGAATACCTTTAGCATTGTAGTGGATTTAATGTAATGTTTGTGTTTAGGGGTTTACTGTAAAATAAGGTAACCCAAGCAGACAAATATATTAGCCCATGTGAATACCTATTGTGGCACATAAGAGACCTACATAAGACCTAGCTGGGTCCCATCACTAACCCATGTAGGCAGACTCATGTAAGCACCAAATGGGAGCTACCTGGTTAACCCATATGGGCCCTATATGGAGCCCATCAAGGGCCCATCATCAGCCCATCTGGGCTAACCCATGTGGGGCCACCATGGAAACTGAGGACAAAATTAGCTGGGTCCCAGTTGGGTAGCCCATGGGCCCCAGATATCGGCCCAGTTGCAACCCCTATGGGTGTGTTGGCTGGGACGTTTTCCTCCCGTAGAAAATCATTATAAATGAAACACATAATGTAGCTTAATGGACAAAGTCAATGATATAAAAGTGCTGTAGACAGTTTATTCTAAATGGGAAAACGCAAAACTTTGCGCGTTGCATTTATTCTGGGCTCACCTGCTTATCCACATATTAATTATGTTTTAATAATAAAGGGGAGCATATTGAGTTTGGTCTTTATAATCTTAGTCCGTTATGCCACATCATGCCACGTTTTGTGGAGGAAAACACTACATGGGTACATTATATTAATAAACACTAGGCCTATATTGAATTTGATCTTTTAATAGCACTATCTTAACACATTAAGCCAGTGTTTATGGTTTTCTACGGGGGGGTTAAAAGCGCTTAATGAGAGACTTTGTGCATTGTGTTCATATTCTGCTATTATGAGGCCATGGATTTGCGGGTCTTGTCTTTTTCTCCTACAGATGACTTGCAGGACCCTGTACGTTATGGTACTAAATTAGTTTTATTCGTTTAACCACCACAGCGTCTTGTCTCCATTAAACACGCACGATTTGAGTGGATTGCAACGTCACAGGTAGTGAAGAGTGCAAGCGGCGATTGCAAGTGACATTGTAATTTAGTTTCTTTTTTCTTGTCTTCTCCACCTGGCTACTTGTGTAAAATGTTGAGAGATTCAATTTAAAAAATAATAAATTAAATTAAATAAAAAAGACTGCAAGTGACGTCACTTGCGGAAGTGCAGGTGTCTGAGTGCAAGTCTGAAAATGCAAGTGCATGTCTGCAGCCAGACCTGTGTTTAATGATGAGACTTTCCTCTGTCCGTGTGCCAAATTTCATAACTTTCCCACAAGTGGTTCTATGTATTTTTGTCTTGTTCTCCAGTGCAAATGTCTAAAGTTTAAATCAAGATAAACTGAAAAGCAAAATAGCATGTCTTGTTTCCTGAAAAACTGATGAAGTGAGTTTATGATTAAAAAAAGAACAAATATCTGCCAACAGTTTCAGAAAAAAAGACCTAGTAATAGAGGCTTGAGCCGTTGATAGCAGAATTTGCAGTTATTAATGAAGTTATGAGAGAGAGAGAGAGAGAGAGAGAGAGAGAGAAAGTAAGTGTTTAACCACAAATCAATGGCCATGAATTTAGCAAGACTTGCAAGAATACTGTAGATAAAGTACATTTACATTTATGCATTTAGCAGACGCTTTTATCCAAAGCGACTTACATTGCATTCAAGTTACAGTTTCTATATTTTTATCAGCTCTTGCTTTCCCTGGAAATCGAACCCATGATCTTGGCGTTGCTAGCGCCATGCTCTACTATTTGAGCTACAGGAAAGCTGTACTTTCAAAATAATAAATTCACATTAATATCAGTTCAAATGATATTAACTTCCCAGGTAAGAAAGTTAGGTTATAAAAACATTGTGAAAACATTGTTTTGAAATATTTCTAAAATGCTGAAATGTCTAGTTTTCTTGTTGTGATGTTATTTAAATGTTACAAAAACATTCTACTAACTTTATTTTCACCTAAAATAATAAAATGTTGCTTGAACGTCTATTTTTAATATTCTAAGCATGTTAAAATGTCCACTTCTTATCGTGATTAGAATATTTTTCAAAGGTTACAAATGTGTTTCTATATCTTCATCTACTCAGAGAATGTACGTATGTGAAAATTACACATATCACCTTGCAGTTAGCATACTGTATATGACAATATCGCTCTTGATACAAGACTATATATGTTATATATTACATTTCCATATGGATGGTTTGATACAGTTTCATCTTAAGCAGTTTTAAACAATATTATTTAATGTTATTATTATTTACAGTATTACAGAATATACAGCAGACTAGGGGTGCGCGATATATATCGTCTGCGATAATATCGTAATTGTTGTTTTAACGATATGTAATTTGACATTATCGCGTATTTTGCAAAAACCAAACAGAACACCTACGGAGTGCACGCTTAGAGTGTGTTCTTTCACTGCGTGATTCATTAAGATCGAGCACAAAATTCAAGATATGGGGGCAGAAAATGTGTATATATATATAATTTCATATAGTTAAAATCACATGAAGAGTGCCGTTTTTCCTTCAAAAATAAGCACGATTACAAATGTGATATTGATTTTATACAACAGTTCAATAAACAATAAGTTAATATTAAGAAACTTACGTTTTAGACACCATATTGCCTATTTTTGCTCCATTTCGCCAACAAAAAATAATTCCAAACAGCCACAGCACTGTTTTGCGTCTCTAAAATAAAAATAAAATGCCCATAAAAGGCAAAAATCAATTTAAACTTATTTGAAAAGATTAATTTCTATCACTGATGTGAACTGACCACACAGAATATGAAGAATATCAAAAACTGCAGCTGTCCACGGTAGTCCGATATCAGCACAATAACACACTCAGCAAAATATCGTCTAATTATCATTATCGAAAAAATCCCAAAAAATATCACGATATCATTTTTTTTTCAATATCGCACACCCCCACAGCAGACATTCATCATTAAATTGTTTACATTTTCCTACAGCCATCCCATAACTCCTTCACTTTAAAAAATCAGTCAAAGTCCATCAAAAAGTAAAACTGGGGCATTAATCATTTGAGCTGATATTAATGTGAATTCAGATGCAGCAGTGCCTCCTGATGGACAGTTCTGCAAGTTCCTCCAAAAATATTACCCAGAATATACACAAACCTTCCTGAAAGCAGCACTCTGTGTTACAAAAAGAGTTTACAATGGAACTAAATGAAGGGATCATTTTTAGAGTGTAAAGCAGACAAGCATGTCATGCTTGTATTTTTTATTATTTTGTTAATCAGATTTGGAGAAATGTGTCTCTGCATCAGTGTCTCAGCAATGGATGCTCTGCAGTGAATGGGTGCCGTCAGAACGAGAGTCCAAACAGCTGATAAAAACATCACAATAATCCACACCACTCCAGTCCATCAGTTAACATCTGGAGAAGACAAAAGCTGAAACAAATCCAGCATTAAGATGTTTTTAACTCAAAAATGAGTTCATAATCCATAATAACGCTTCCTCCAGTGAAAAAGTGTTCTGGTCTGAATCAGGAGAGAAATCTGCATCAGATCATGCAGTGTTTACAAGAAAAAAACAGCTCTAAACAAATATGTGGCTGGATTTTGATCTGAGAGACAACAGGGGATGCACTTTTCCACTGGAGGAAGAGTTATTATGGATTATGGACTCGGATTTGGGGCGGAAGCAACGGTTTAAAATTAAAACGCCTTAATGATGAATTTGTTTTTCTAATAGATATGGACTACTAGACTGTATCTTCTGAACACTAGGTGGCGCTGTTTTCAAACTTTTCAGGCACGTCTAGAACACACTGATGATCATTTCCACCAAATGTTGTGCCAATACATGAAAGTGTTTAAATGCTTAAAGGAATAGTTCACCCAAAATTTAAAATTTGCCTAAAATTTACTGTTGCTCTGATTATGAGCTTGATGGATTTGTTTCAGCTTTTGTCTTCTCAAGACATTAACTGATGGACTGGAGTGGTGTGGATTATTGTGATGTTTTTATCAGCTGTTTGGACTCTCATTCTGACGGCACCCATTCACTGCAGAGCATCTATTGCTGAGACACTGATGCAGAGACACATTTCTACAGATCTGATGAAGAAACAAACTCATCTACATCTCGGATGGCCTGAGGATGAGTGCATTTTCATGTTTGCCTGAACTATTCCATATCATGGGGAACCTCTGCTGGACTCTGAGTCTCTGCGGCCCGATGTTAATCGGCGTTCTCCTCCTCTTCCTCACCACAGAGACGATGACGAGCGCGCAGAGCATGGAGGCGCTGATGGACACGCAGACGCTGAAGAACAGCAGCGGTTTGTTCTCCGCGATGCGTGTGCAGAGTTCGCAGCTCGTGCCGTTGTCTGCGTCCCGGCAGGTCAAAGGTCGCAGGTCAGCGGCGGATGGAAAGCCGCGGTGGGTGATGATGTCGCGGTACAGGCCGACAGACGCTTTGGGTTGAGAGTGATGAGCGGCGGAGCTGAAGAGACCGAAGTGATGATCATGATGGTCCTGAAGCGTCCAGATATAAAACCCTCTCAGATTGACGCCGTCCAACTCACGAGCTGCTCGGAGAACAGAGAAAGAGATCAGCAGAGTTTAACTCAATCATCACTAGCACTAGAGATTATATTACTAGTAAAGTGAACATTTATTTATTTCAGTTTCAATTGTAAATACAATTTAAATGCATTTAAATTTATAGATGCCATTTCATATCTCTTTCCACACTCATGTACTCACAAAACAAAGACCGATCATGAATTTAGTCTAATAACGCAATATTGAGGAACTATTAGATACCAAGCATTATGATCACTTTGATATAACAGAAAATCATTTAGCATAGGGATTAGCAAATTATTTTTATCAGCTGAACCCCTTTTGACCTAAAATAAATTAAACTGTGTTAATATTTTAAATTTAAAGTTAATTTTTAAGTATATTTAAATGTAAACAATATTTCAACCATTGCAAACATTTCATCCTTTTTAGTGTTTTTATATTTTTTTATGTATTTTTTATTTTATTGATCTATTTTACATTTGTATGATTTAGTTGTTATTTCAATAATTTGCACACATTTGCATATTCATGGTCTGTGATCACATGACATGAAGGTAAATAAATCAAATATTTTATCTCTCTAGCAAGTGTTTTATTTTGATATTTTTAAATTATTTATTCATGTTAATTGGACATTTTCAGGATTTAGTTAATATTTTAATAACATTCGCATGATCACGGTTCAGGTAAACAACATTTTGTAGCTTTTATATATATATATATATATATATATATATATATTTTTTTTTTTTTTTTTTTAAATGATTCATGCATTTTAATTTGTCATTTTTATGATGTAGTTAATATTTCAATAATTTAACATTTGCATTTTCATGGTATTCTGATGTTGGTCAATGGTCACATGATATACAGGCAAACAGAAAAATGAATTTAAGTATGTATTTTTAAAATTGAAAACAGTGTATTAATTTTTACATTGGATAATTTAGTTAATATTTCAATAATTTACCAACACATTTGCATGTTCATGGTTGTCTGATGTAGGTTAATGGTCATGACATGCAGGTAAACAATTTTTTTTAGTCTTTTTTTGATATTTAAAAATTATTTATTCATTTTAATTTTACATTTTATGATTCAGTTAATATTTCAATAATTTAACATTTGCATGTTCACGGTTCTCTTAATTTGGTCAATGGTCACATGACATGCAGGTAAACAAATTAAATATTTGAGAATTTTTAGTAAGTGTTTCATTTTGATATTTTATAATATTTATTCATTTTAATTTAAAATGTTACGATTTAGTTCATATTTCAATAATTTAACAAATTTGCATGTTAATGGTTCTCTGATGTATTTAACAGTCACATACACAATCTTTAATAAATAAAACATTTAAGCTTTTTCAATATGCATTTCATTTTATTTTGATTGTTTTTATTTTAAAATAACTAATTTATTATTAATTACCCAGTGTTTCATAAACAGTTTTAGCACACACAGCACTGTTTTCCAAATATGCACGCAGGTAAAAACAGGTCACGCTGTCCACAGCTTTATCACGTAATCTGTCAGATCACACACACACACACACACACACACTAAAGCATGAAGCGACGGTGACTCACATCCTCACAAACACTGTAAAAGCAGACACGCTGGGCTCAAGGATCATACAGTCTCCACATGACACCCGTGTGTCCCTGTGTGCTCATAACGTCTCAAAGGTCGCTCATTAACAGCTTTGAGACAGAATTACAGCAGTGCGACCTTTGACCCTGATGTTAAACCTCAAAGGAAGCGGCTGATTACGGCGTGTAAAATAGATAATACTAGATAACACACACTCTGCAGCGCTAGCATTCTCCAACACGGCTGTCTAATCTCTCATGTTGTTATTAGATATAATGAGGACATGTTTCATAATCACGGCTCATTAGTGCTCTTTGATGAGCCTAGTATCACTGTTTACTGCATATTGCACACATTTCATGATTATATAGTTGAACACACCCTATATTATCATGAAGAGCAGAATATCTCAGAGATTTGAGGGAACAAGCTGCCAATGGTTTGCTTCAAATCAAATGTTGTACTGTTCTGATTCATCTCAGAGCTGGCTGGTTTGGTTTGAGGAATGGAATTATTTTAAAATGAAAAAGAAAATTAATGTAAATTATGGAAGAATGAAAAAAAGTGCTAAAAGTGTGCACTCACTATAGTGCTGTATATTTGACAAATGGAACAAAATAATCAAAAATGAAATATAATAATAATAATAATAATAATAATAACAACAACAGTTATAACAGTAACAAATATTATAAAAAGTAAAAATAATACAATAAAATAATTAAATAACTTAAAATTAATTTCTGAATATTGAAATTTTATATATTACATAATACATACAATTATATATACATATATATTTAAATGTTATATACTGTATAATGAAATATTGAATTTAACTTGTATTTTAATATTTATAATATTAATATTACAATATAATAATAACATTAAAGTAAGAATAATACTATGAAATAATTAAATAACTTGTTAATAATAAATAAATATAGATAAATAAAATGTTAAAAAATAAATTATGATATATTCTGACTCATATCAGAGCTGGTTGGATTATTTTAAGGGATGCAATATATTTTTAAATGCTAAAAAATAAATGGGAAAAATAATAATCGAACCAAATACTAAAAGTGGGCACTTACTTTACACGTGAAAAATTTGATCAAAGTAATATAAAAATTAAATAAAAACAACAACAACAAAAAGAACAATAAAACGATAAAATAATCAAATAGCTTTCAATGGTATTAAAAAAAATATAAAAATAAAATTATTCTGAAATTCATAAACCATAAATATTAGTGCTGTGTTCGATACATTGATACAATACAATACAATACAATATTTATTTGTAAAGCACATTTAAAAACAACCAAGGTTGACCAAAGTGCTGTACAGAGTAGAATAAAAAACACAAAAATAAGACGGATAACAAAACTATCAAATTTAAAACACAGCACTAACAAAACATCAATTCAACCAATGGTCAAGGGGTACTGAAGGCGAGAGAGAAAAGATATGTCTTTAGAGCAGACTTAAAAGCAGAAATAGAAGGAGCTAATCTGATATGAAGTGGTAGACTATTCCAAAGTTTTGGACCTGCAGTCGCAAAAGCGCGATCACCTCGTTTTTTAAGTCTACATCTAGGCACAGTAAGTAGACAGAGATCACTAGATCTCAATGTTCTAGAAGGGGTGTATGGACAAAGCAGGTCTGTCAAGTACTGAGGGGCCAAATTATTGAGGGCTTTATACACAAATAAAATAATTTTAAAATCAATTCTATATTTAATAGGTAACCAATGTAATGCCGACAAAATAGGGGTTATTGACTCATACTTGCAGGTACCAGAAAGAAGTCTAGCAGCTGCATTTTGCACTAGCTGCAGACGAGAGAGAGAAGCCTGAGAAACACCATAATAAAGTGAATTACAATAATCTAGGCGAGTTGTTACAAAAGCATGGATCACCGTTTGGAAATTACTCTGTGATAAGAAGGGTTTTACTTTAGAAAGCTGACGGAGATGATAAAAACATGATTTTACAACAGCATTGATCTGTTTACCAAATTTCAAGTTATGATCAAATAAAACACCCAGATTTCTAGCACACTGAGTTTCATATGGGGCCAGAGGGCCACAGTCAACATCTAACACACAATTTTCCTTATGCCCAAATAGAATTATTTCGGTTTTATTTTCATTTAAATGTAAAAAATTACTTGAGAGCCAAAGCTTAAGTTCTTCTAAACAGGCCAACAGCGATTGTAGGCCGTTTTTATCATTGTGTTTTAAAGGAAAGTAGATCTGAGTATCATCAGCATATAGATGAAAGGATACTTTATATTTGTTAAAAATGGAAGCCAACGGTAGCATATACAGGGTAAACAATACCGGTCCAAGGATTGATCCCTGTGGCACTCCACAATTAAGAGGTATACTAGAAGAGGACTGATGACCAATACAAACATTAAAACTTCTGTTAGTCAAATAGGAACGGAACCATTGTAAGACTGTGCCACGCAGGCCCACAGATGTCTCCAAGCGTGTCAACAAGACCTCATGATCAACCAAATCAAAGGCAGCACTCAGATCTAACAAAACCAAAGCCATGGATTTCCCAGAGTCAGTTTCAATAAAAATATCACTTGAGACTCTTAAAAGGGCGGATTCAGTACTGTGTAGAGCTTTAAAGCCAGATTGAAACATCTCATGAACCGAATTAGCAGTCAGATAAGATTGTAATTGAGTCAAAACAATTTTCTCAAGTATCTTTGAAATAAAGGGCAGATTAGAAATAGGACGAAAATTAGAAAAAGAAGAGGGATCCAGGTTTGGTTTTTTAAGATAAGGCGTCACCACAGCACATTTAAGACTGTTAGGGAAGGAACCAGTAGACAAACATTTGTTAATAACCAATAACAGACCAGAACCAACTGTGTCCATGATTTGTCTAAGAAAAAGAGGTGGAATTATATCTTGAGGACAAATAGTTGGTTTTAGGTGACCAACAATTTCATTACATGAAATCAAGTCAATAGGCTCAAACTCAGACCAGGTAGAGGAACATAATGGAACATCATGCAAAATATATGTTGAATTAAACAGCTGGGATCTTAATATTGTGATCTTCTCAACAAAAAACTGCCCAAAGTTATTGCAAAGAGAAGTTGAGGGCTCAAGAATAGGATGCACAGAGGGATTTAAGACAGAGTTAATAGTAGAAAACAGAACTTGAGGTTTGTGACAATTATTTGTAATAAGTTCAGACAAATATTTGCATTTTGCAGCTTTTGCAGCTTTCTGAAACAGATTATAAGAGTTTCTCAAAACTTCATTCATGTTAATTGAATGAATACAACGATGTATCATTACAGAGATGTGACGATACGAGTATGATACAGCTGGCCCTGTATTGATATTGCGGCACGTGTGCAGCAGTGGACCGCGCTTAATTTGAATACAAGAACACCGTTTAAAATGGAGTAGAAAAGTGCGAGGTTTCTAAAACAATAATGAATAGAGTATAATACAGGGTTCCTCAAATCTTTCCCTGGAGGTCCAATCTGCTGCAGAGTTTAGCTCCAACCCTGATCAAACTCACCTACCTGTGATTTTCTAATGATCTTGAAGACTCTGATTAGCATGCACAGGTGTGTTTGATTAGGGTTAGAGCTAAACTCTGCAGGAGTGGGCCAGATTTGAGGATGCCTGGTATAATATATAGGCTACAACAAGGTTTAATCTGGCTGCAGAGGAACACGACTGGGTTGCCTGATATAAAGACACGTAATCCCCGAAACAGAGCTTCCCACTGGCGCAATACGGAAATATCTGCTAAGTGTGTTACTTACAGTATCTTTGTCAACCTGCCAACCATAAGCACGCGGGCTCTCTCCACTGTGGATAAACGTGCTGGATTTCTGAAAACACCGGTTAGCTTGCAGTTTAGCGATCTCCACTTCAATATTCTATTCTCAGGAAAGTGTAATTCATCAAGTGTTCACTTACGAGAGAGAGGGGCTGTGTATGTATTAGGGTTGCAACAATACAGTTAATTCACGGTTCAGTTAACCTCGGTTTTTAACCACGGTTTTTGGTTCGGTTCTGATAGCTTGGCACAACAGAGTGTTTTTGTTTGTTTTTTTGTAACAAATTAACATAAAAGTGTGGATTTTTAAATTTCTTTTGAGAGAGGTATTATTTTTCCTATTTTTTACCCAAAATAGGATGGATTGTCCATTGTTGAGTGCTATAAACACATGTAATGTGTGTTTCATTCATACTGGATGCCAGAGGGCGCAGAAAATCCACATATGCATCATATAAGTAACACTGATGACGTACCATGAAATCCCTAATATGGATAAAAGCATCGCTATCGCTGTAACTGAATAAAAAGAAGATATAATGTTAAACGTTTTGAATGATGAAATGTATGGACAATAAACACTTGCCTGCGACAATATATGGTTTATCTGTTCTTCAAGCCATCTCGGGTATTTTCATAATGATTAAGTATATTTGTGAGCCATGCGCCACACAGATAAGTCTTCTACGTTTGTTTACGCTTTGATTTGAACAAAAACAGCGTATCCGTGTGGCGCAGCTGACACAGAAGAGCATATGCTATTTGCGTCCAGCAGATATTCTCCAAAACGGCGCTAAACTGATGCAGAGGAGACAAATTGTTAAATAAAGTTATTTTTGTTTTCTTTGCGTACAAAAAAGTATTTTCGTCGCTTCATAACGTTACGGTTGAACCACTGATGGCAAATGGACTATTCTGACGATGTCTTTCATACTTTTCTGTGCCTTGACAGTGATAATTGTTTGGCAGTCAATGGGACAGTCACAAGCCTCCTTGTTTTCATCCAAAATATCTTAAATTGTGTTCCGAAGACGAACAACGCTTTTACGGTTTGGAACAACATGGAGATAAGCGATTAATGACACAATTTTCATTTTGGTGTGGAGTAACCCTTTAAGATGATTTTTAATATATCAATATGAGTACATTACAATATAAATTTATTAGAACGACTACATTGTTATTTATGGGCTTAAAAACAAGATGCAGGCAATCAGAATATTGTACCTGGTAGGGAGTGCACAATGTAAACATGAAACATATGCCATTACCTATATTGTCCTGTGATACAGTTATGGAGGCCCTTCATAATGCAGAGGTCAACTGCCTGTTCTGCCTATAGTTAGCAATGGCCCTATTGTATGCAGTGTTTAATAAACAGCTGTTTTACTAAATTCAGTGCAGTCCTGTATCGGGATACGTATCGTATCGTGACTTTGCTGGTGATACACAGCCCTAATAAATATATATCCAGACTCTGCTCACCTTTCAGCGCCTCCTGCAGGTAGCTCCTGATATATCTCTGTCTCAGCTGGTCATCTTGATCCGCTTGATCGTCCACTCCTGTCGCCGTGACGATGATGGGGAGGCGGTCGCCATAGCGATCCCTCACCCATCCCAGCATCCTGCGGAGGCCCCAGGGCACGAGCGCCCGCCTCTGGTGCGACGTCGGCCAGGTGATGTCTGTCATCAGCGCACAGCCGTGCTCCGGCGGCTTCGCGTTTTCCCATGGCAACACCAAACGTGTCGTGAAGTGATTGAGAGCCACGAAATCCAGCGCCCCTTTAAGCTCCGCCCTCTCATCGTCAGAGAAACCAATCAGAGCGCTGCCACGCCCCTCATTCCCTCCACCAATCAGAGGGTCAAGAAAACGCCCCACTTCGAAATCCAAAAACTGTTGCTGGGCGGATTTGTGAGATTCTAAAAATGGATTGGCCGGTTCCACCCAATCAGCATGGACAGCCAAACTAACAGCCCCGCCCTGTTTCCGTCTAAACCGTTCATCGTAAATACGCCAAGCTTTCGCGTGCGCTAATAGCAAGTGACGCGCAACAGTTTTCCGGTCTTCTGTGTACACTTCCATTAACTGGTTCGGCTCATTAACAGTGATCCACGTTGAAACCAAGGCTCCAAATTCATGAAAGCAGAACGCAGCGTAGCTGACGAACGCCTCCACAGTGCTAGCATTCCTCCATCCGCCGTTAGCATGCAACGCTTCGGGCAAACCCAGCGAGGACGAGCGGTAGCTGGGGTGATACAGCGTCACGACCGGCTGGATCCCTTTGCGCTGGAGCTCCATCAGCACACAGCGGTAGAAGCGGACCTTCTCCGGGTCACCGCCGGGCGAGAGCTGCGTCCAGTCCAGGGCGAAGCGGTAGTGCTCCGACCCCGTGACCCCCAGCAGGAAGAGGTGCCGCTGGATGAACAGGAAGTCTGTGCACTGCGCCGGCCGCGTGTGGAGCAGGACGCCCGTCACGGGCGAGAGAGCGCCGTCGCCCGACAGGTTCCAGCGGTACAAATGCAGATCGATGAACTGCGGCGAGAACGGACGCAGATGCACCTGGAGAACATGAAGAGAAATTAACATGAAACGCTCACAAACCGTACGAGTAGGTGATTTCAAATGCACCAAAAACTACAGTATGAGACCCAGTGGAGCCAAATAAATTTACAGCTTGATATCTTAGGAGAACCTATTTAAGATATTGTATTATCATTAAAAAAAAATTAAAAAAATTACACAGCCATAAAATAAAATAATTGTTTTATTTATTTTTAAATGTATATATACACATACATACGCTTTAAAAAACATAATAGGAACAAATTTGATTAAAAATTTATAAAATAAAAATAAAACAAGTTATAGATATAATTCATATATTTTAAATTATTATTATAATAATAATTATTATTATTATAAATTAAAACCTACATTTCACTACTCATTATACCCTGTATGATTGTATATGTGACAAATAATAAAGAACCTTGAACCTTGAATTATATATTAAAATATTAAATTTTTTATTTAATCAAAGTTGAACCTATAAAGCTATAAAATAGCTATAAAATATATATTATCTATCTATCTATCTATCTATCTATCTATCTATCTATATAGATAGATTTGATAATACACACACACACACACACACACACACACATATACTGTATATATATAAGATCAAATTTGAAAATAAATAAAAACATAATCCTACATATATCCAATATATAGGATATATTAAACAAATTTATATTGAGATCAAAATCGATACATATAAATGTAAATTTCTTAATGCAATATTAATTAGTTAATTTCTTATTTTTTATTCGTAGTTATTCTTATTTACAAAGCTATAAGACAAATTATGAATTATTAGGAATAACCATTATGAACTATCACTTTAAAAAACATATTGATAAATCTTCAAAAATAAAAAGTTCTTAATGCAATGTATTAGACAATTTAAAGTTTTGGTTTGACCACTGTTATGCAGAATAAAACAGAATATGACTGGATCCATTTGTCAAAACTGCTAAAACATTGTTTTTTTACAAGAAAGCACAGTCTTCACTAACAGAGTGTTTTTCTCTTCCCTCACCTGTAACACTGACTCGGACACACCGAACTGGAAGTCACAGGGGAATCGGCCCTCGATGTGCGGAGTGTTTTCGTCAGGGAAGCCGTTGTCTCTGACCAGTCGTCTGTAGAAGTGAGCGCTGGTCTTCGGGAGCCTGTGGCGCTCAGGTTTGCTGAAGTCGATGTAGAATAAACCTCTCCGTATGCTGTAACCGTGACTCCACTCGAACCCGTCCAGCAGAGTCCAGGCCGTGTATCCAAACACACGCACTCCGTCTACAGAAACAGCTGAGAGAACACAGATGCAACTATCTTTCATATGTCATTTAATTCATTCAGAGTTTATCACTTTCACAATCTTACAGTGCTGATTATACACAATTTAGAGAAATGCATCTATATTTTAATCATTAGTATTGTGATTCATTTATGCATTTGGCAGACATGTCATTGCCATTCAATCACTCTAGGCTGTCAGGAGCACATACAACACAAAGACAACATTAGTGATCTAGAAATAGTGCTGTGAAGAATTTCTAAATAAATATTTTTTAATAAAAACATTAATATATTTTTTATTACAAATACATTTATTAATTACAAATAAGTTAAGTATCCATTAAAAATAAATAAATAATATTAATATTATAAATTAAAATAATATTATAAATAAACAAATAAATACAGTTATTAATTTATAAAAATGTACAAATAAATAAATATTATTACATAATTAAAAATAAGTATTTAGAAATAGAAACTTAATGTATGTATTAAAATAATGTACAAATAAATAAATAATGTGTGTATTTGTAAGAAATATTAATACATATTATTTATTTATAATTTATTTAGACAAAAATGAATATTTTTAATTAATGCATTTATTAAATTTACAAATGTTATATTTATTTAAAATACATCTATAAAAAAATAAATGTATGTATTTATTAAAAATAAATGTAATAATAAACATTTATTCATTGAAAATAAATGTATATAGAAATAAATGAATAAATAAATAAATTGTATTCACCAAAATAAATGTATAAATAAATAAATAGATATGATATATTTATAATAAATTCATGAATAAATAAAATGTATGTATTTACTAAAATGTATAAATAAATAAATATTGTTTAGTTAAAAATATTTTTATGAAGAATGTATTAATAAATACTATTTATTAACTGAAAGGTATTTATTTAGAAATAAGCAAAGAAATACATATTTTATATGTATTTATTAAAAATAATACATTTATATTGTTGATTTGTTATCAAATGCATGTATTTGCTGAAAATAAATGTATAAATATATAAATAAATATTGTGTATTTATTATAAAAATAACTATCTATAAAAAATATGAATATAATATATGAATATTATTTATTAATAAATAAATAAATATTGTTTATTTATAATAAATAAATACATATTTTTTGTGCAAATACAAAATTAAAATGTTAAATTTTCACATGAGATGCATATCAACACCAGGTGTGAACATGGTTTAAAAGACACACTCACCTTGCATGACCTGCATGATGAACCTCTTCATCATATAAATGGCCTTTGTGTCCTCGACTCCGACCGAAGCGTCAGAGAACCAGCTGCTCTCTGCCACCAGAACCTGCGGATCTCCATACATCTGCTGAACCCAGACCAGAACGCTCCTCAGGTCCAGATCCACCATCTGCCCAAACCGTGCCAGTCCTTGGCCCACCCTCAGAGTCTCGAACCCAAACGCCAGAGAGAAGAAGTCTGCAGTGCCCTTGATCCAGAGCCGCTCCTGCGCACTGAACTCTGGGATTACGCCACGGTGCGAAGCCTTCAGCGACTCGGGGTAATCTCCGTTTCCATAGATGGGCTCGGCGAACCAGCCAATCACAGCCTCCATGGCCTTCTGACAGAGCTCCAGATTGGTGGGCGTGGCCTCCCCTTGATGAGGCTCCACCCAATGAGAGCCGAGCGTGATGGAGACGTTACCGCGCTGATGGCGGCGGAAGTGTTTGTCGTAAACGTGCCACGCTTTCGCATGAGCCTGCGGAGACACAAAATGAGAAATCAGAACTGAAGCTGCTTTGATTCTCGGTCGGAGAAGCAGAGATGATTTTGTGGAGCAAAACATATTTCTGGGGTTATATTTGAGCAGAATCACCCCATGTAATGATTATGTAGATATGTATGTAATGCAGAACAGTTCATGCCTTTACTAGGCTGTCTATCACATTTTGCAGTTTCGTTTTGTAGCGCAACTAAAAACATGGAAATAAAATGATATATGTTATAATTTGTTAAAAAGCATCGCTGTTATTTCACTTTTGTTAATATCAAAATTATCAGAAAAAAAAATATTAATAAAAATAATAAAATAAAAATATGGCAAAATAAAGCATAGCCTCTGTGGGATAAAAAAAATAAAAATAACTAATAATAATAATTCATATATATATATATATATATATATATATATATATATATATATATATATATATATATATATATACTATGTATATATATATATATATATATATATATATATATATATATAAATGTATATATATATATATATATATATGTATATATATATATATATATATATATGAAAGTAAATTACAGTAAAAAAAACAAATATAATTTATTAAATACTTGTATAAAAGTAATTATTACACTGATTTTTTTTCATGTCATTAAAATTACTTAAGAATAAAAAATAAAATCAAATAAAACATATACAGTTGACAAATTACTGTAGTAGTTTTTCTGAGATGATTTTAATGGAATTCAAATTACTATTAAGAATAAAAACAAATAAAACTTCACATTACAGTAATGAAAATAAGATTTTTTTCATAAAATTTGCCTACTGTCATTAAAATAAAGTCAAAATAAAATAAAATAAAATAAATAAACCTAATGGCTTTAAAAACAGGCTTTATCTTCATGCAAAAATATATCATTTATATTTATATTTATAAAAAAAATTATGAAATAATTGCATTACGGTAATTGCAATACACTGCAAATTATAAAAATAATTAAAATCACTATTAATTTTTTTTAAAGCCCTCCTTAAAAAATCTAATTGCAATAATAAAAAAGTAAGGAGTAAGGACATAAAGTAAGGACATAAAATGTGCTTAACTGTCATGAAAATAATGTCAATTCAAAAATAAATGGGTTTACACATACGCATTATCTTCTTTATGCAAAAAATAATCCATTTATTTTGGTGTAAAATGTTACCAGGATATTTTTAACATAAATATATATAAAAAAATGTTATTGTATTTTAATTTATCTCACATTTGTGGTTATTGGAAGCTCATGAATCCCTAAATATCTTTCCCAGCGAAGATCACAGTCATGCCGCTGCATTATTTCTGTATTCACTCTCTTCACAGCTGAGCTGAAAAATGAGCCCGACCTTTGACCTCTGACCCCAGACTCACCCTGAGGAGGTTGTGCGCGGCGATGAAGGGGTCAGCGGGGTCTCCGATCACTCCGGGTGCATGGGCGCCGGTCCCATAGCCCTGGATGGCCAGGAGAAACGGGTTATGCATCGTTATCCAGTAGCGAACCTCGGCACCGAACGTTCGGAAACAAAACGTGGCGTAATCGGCGAAAACATCCGCCATGCTTTGGTTGAGCCAGCCTCCGAACCGCTCCTGCAGGACCTGCGGCAAATCCCAGTGAAACAGAGTCACGACCGGCTCCACATGAAGCTCCTTTAACTTCCCGATCAAACGCCGGTAATGCTGCACTCCGGCCGGGTTGGGATTCGCTGCCACGTTTCCGTCCGGGAAAATCCGTGTCCAGGATAAAGAAAAGGCGTAGAAGTTCACACCTAGATACTGAACCGACTTCAGGTCCTCCTCCCATTGGATGTAGCTATCGCTGGACGGATCCGTATGATGGGTAAAGCGATCCCAAACCGACTCGCCTTTCCCATCTGCATCCCAGGATCCTTCAGTCGGGAATGCCGCGGACCCAACGCCCCACAGAAACCCGCCGGGAAACACACCCGTCTGCAGGAACGTCTGGTTTAGCGGCTGCAGCCACAGCTTAGATGCTTTTCCCTGGACTTTCTCAGCCGTTCCCCATAAGATCAACACTAAAGAGACACACACAGACGAGACAGCAAACATCGTGAGCCACCTACAGGAGCACAAATCCACTCATCGTCCTCCGCTGGAAAACCAAAACATTATCAACAAAAAGCAAACGAGAAGCTCATAGCGAGAGAGAGAAGGAGAAAGAGAGAGCGATGCACATAAACACTGAAGATCTGAGAGTGCAGGAAGATGAAGATCAATGATTAACATGAACTCTGATCCTCTCATGACTTACAGCGTCTGAGAACAAGAGAGAGAGAGATAGAGAGAGAGATGATGGATGGAGAGAAAGAAGAAGAAGCAGAGAGAATGAAAGATGTTTTATCTGGCAGATCAATGGAGCAAATTTAATTTGGCTTTGTCTGAAACACACGCTGATGTCTCTGTGGGCTCGGGAAACTATCTTAGATCACACCTTGCATACTCGGTTTAATTTATATATCACACAATAGCTAATATACAATATTCATCAGTCTAAATACGTGTATTATGATTAAATATATTTAATAATAAATTACAAAAATAAATATTATATTTAATTTTTAAAAAGTCCTCAAAATAGGCTTGGTTTTCTATAGGATGCAAAATATAATTTTTATAAAAATAATAATAAATAAATAAATGAACAGAAACAAACAAACAACAAATAAGCCAATTAAAAATAAAATAAAATAAATAAAATAATAAAATTAAATAAAAATCGGAATTATCATTAATATTTTCACATGTGCAGTATGGAGTACCCCAAGGCTCAGTACTAAACCCCAAGGTTTTGTCTGGCCAGAGGAGAAAGACACACTATTTCGACACACTATGTCCCTGTTTAATACAGTAAATCTGCTTTGACACAATTTGCATTGTAAAAAGCACTATATAAATAATGATGACTTGACTTCACTTGATAGTGGAAACAACATTTTAAAGACTCACTGGTCTTCTTGCTACACTGTTACTTTGCACCAAATATTATGAATTCTTTTTTTATAATGATTTACTATTATTATTTTATTATTTGTTTGTCTGTTTTTATTGCCATACCAGCATCTGAGGCTATTTTCATGCCAAGATCAATGAGACAAATAGCAGTAACATAATGCAGTAATGAAAAACAACAATTGACATCCAACTCTCATCAATATAACAAACATTATATAAGATTTTTAATTTCAATATCTCATTAAAACTGTTTTAGAAATTGTTGGTAAATTTCACAAATATTTAAAAAAGAAATGGCAAGTAACACATTCAATTACATCTGAAAATATTAAATAGAAAATTAGAAATATACTCCAATAATATGTTTTATTAAAAAACTTTGAAAATTCATGCAGTGTAAGACTAATTTCATATCTAGTATTTTTTGTTAAGTATCATAAGTGCACACAATATTTGCATGTTTTGCATAACCTGAGAAAAATCCAGATTACAAATTGTGCACAAAAAATAAATAATAAACAATAAAAAGGTGATATTTACCTTTATTTTTCAGTTTTCTCCACACATCACGTCTCATATTTCATCTCAAGCTCTTAATCAACACAGTTGTCTAAAAAGAGTACAGTAGTAAAAAAGTTAATTAAAGGGAAAATTGGAAATGACGTCACAGCTGAGACATAATTTTGACAATAATGACAAATCATTTTTACATAAGTAATATTAAAAAAGCTTGTTTATTTCACTCATAGTTAAAATAATAAAATAATTATAATAATATAAAATAATACAATAAAATAAAACAAACACAAATAAAAATAATATAAAGCAATAATTCATATTTTTATATTTAAGTTTTAATGTTTAGGTCTGATTGTGAAAACAAATCTATAAGCCTACATTCAAGGCATTTGAAAATAAATGATGTAATGAATAAATGCAAAACTCTTTTAATGTAACCTTCATATAACAAAGAAAAAGGTGGAAATCTGGTAGTTTTAATACAAATCATGATAAAATAAGTGACATAAAAGTGAATATGTTTAAAGAAACACCTAGATATGAACATGAATTATTTGCTAAGAATAACACTCAAATCTCTGCAACACGTGCATCACTGAAGAACATCATCTGACCTCTCGTTCATCTCAGCTGTCACTCCTGAAGAACAGCTTCAATATCCCTCTAAAGACATCAGTCCGGAAGACCAGCAAACAACTGCAATCAAAACAACAATAAACCTTTGCTTTACATTCAGGGTTGAAGATCAAACTCAGTTAGTGTGGATGAGAGGTGTAGGACATGTGATCGTAGTTTTATAGCCTCGGCGGTGCATGTGATTGTGTTTGGAGACACAGTTTGGGAGCGTTTGATTAGATCAGACGACTGTTCAAAGAGGATGCTGGACAAAAATCAGCTCGATCAGTGGAAAACAACACGTGTAACACAACACAAGAGACACAAACACAGAAAACCTGATTCTGTGTCTTCAGAGCCATTCAGAGACAGCATCCTATCTGAAATACAACAGCTTTAGTGAGTGAACTCACACACAGCCAACTAAAATATGATCTAAAATATTTTGCTAACGTTACCATTTATGAAAACATTATTTTGGAATGTTTTCTAAACGTTCAAATCGTCCAGCTTTTTAAATGTTCAAAAAAAAAAATGTTTTCTTGGTTATGTGAACATTAAAGACAACATTAAAGGGAACGTTTTGTTTTGCAAACATTATGGGAATGTTAATTTTGAATGTTCTCTAAACCATCTTAGATGAACGTCCAACTGTTTCTGTGTTAAAGTTTTGAGAACGCTGTTAAAGATCAGATAACTTTGAATGAACATTCTATTAATGTTACTGTAAGAACGTTTGTTCATAACTTTGTTGCAAACAGGGAACGTTCCCAGAATGTTCTGGCAAGATTCTCTCAGAGTTGTCATACTGCTAAACTTAACATACTCTTATAACCATAAAAGTGCAAATATCAGATTTGACTCAGAATTTTGTGTTATACATAAAATGTTGCTGTTATTAGTAATATTAAATACTGGGGAATATAAATCACTTTCATAGAGGTTGTTTTCATAATTTCTGCATATGTTTACACTATTTTTTATTATAAATTCTATAGTTTATTATTATTATTTTTTATTTTATAAACCATATCCATGGTAATGATCAGCATTGTTTTACTGTGATTATGATCTTATTAATAGTTTAACATTTAATCATTCTAATGCATTTTAATTGAAGTAAAATATTAATTTGTATGTGTAATACATTTTTAAAACCTGACAATACATGTTGATATTATATATTTTTTAATGACAAAAGCATTTATAAACAGATATTTGTGTGTGTGTGCATATATATATATATGTGTGTGTGTGTGTAATGAAGTTGCATATATAAATAAAATATTTCTGACATAAGGTTGCAATAAAATACCAAATAAAAATCAACTTATAGGCTAGATATTATTAACATATGTACATACACAAATATTACTAGGGGGATTTTATATAGCCTATTTTATTAAGTTATACCTTCACCCAGAAGTGTGTGCGAAAATTATGCTATATTCAAATTCAAATTCAAGTTTATTTCTAAAGCACTGAATAAAACAACAACGTTGACCATAGTGCTGTACAAACAGTAACACAATGAGCAGGAGACAACATTTAAAAGGGATCATATCCATCTAAATGAATAATATAGCAGAGACCTGAAAAAACAATCATAATACATTTTAAATAAGATCAGAAAACCCATATATGACACTAGCAACCTTCGCACTTATCTTAGATCGAACACTATCATAAAAGGTATGTTTTTAAATGGCTCTTAAACTGACCTAGTGTCGGTACGTCCCTAATATAAAGAGGCAAGCTGTTCCATAATTTAGGGGCGGCGACCGCAAACGAGATCCCCTCTAGATTTCAACTTAGACCGAGGAACAACAAGAAGTTTCTGTGATCGGGATCGTAGGGATCTCGTTGTCCTTTGTTCCTTAATTAGATCAGCAATATAAGACGATTTAAAAACAAATAATACAATTTTATAGTTAATCCTAAGAGAAATGGGCAACCAATGCAATGCTTTTAACACCGGGGTAATGTGATCTAATTTACGCGTGCCTGTGAGCAATCTTGCAGATGCATTTTGGACCATCTGCAATTTGTCTAAAACTTTATTTTGAGTGCTATAATATAATGAGTTGCAATAATCTAATCTCGAGACGATGAACGCATGAATAACTTTTTCCAGATCTTTCTGGGATAAAAAAGGCTTAATCTTAGAAATCATCCTCAGTTTAAAAAAACCTCTTTCTGACGATTTCATTGATCTGCTTGTCAAATTTAAGTGCGCTATCAAAAATCATCCCCAAATTATTTACATGATATTTCCTAACTTGGCTCAAGGGACCCAACTTAGTTTGAAACGCATTATCAAGTATATATGTTACTTATCACCTTATAAGTAACATATGGCAATAACACTCTTGATATAGGGCAATGCACCGTCATAGGCTATATTACATTTTCGTATTGAAATGCAGCCTTAATTTGCTCAAAACTATAATTACACATAATTACCTTCATCGCGTCAGGAGCACGTCGCCTGGTGCTTTACAATACTCGAGATTCTTTGATAAAACACCTAAAGCTCAAATAAAACATTATGGTTGCTTAGTCACACATTTTAGAGAGCCTTGGATAGTGTTTGTAATATTTATCAGCATTAACTGCGTCTGAGGCAAATAAAGCGCTTCATAATTACAGCTCCTCACAGCAACATTATCAGTCCTGCGGAATAATACAGACTGCACGCTAAAGTTTGTTCAAATATGGATATCTCTTATGAAAGATAAAGTGCTAAGCATGTTATCTGTTATCTACCAGTGTTTCCGTGACTCGAAAGGATCGTTAAATCAGCAGAAAGAGCAACCAAATCATCTGCTGGTCAAATATGGTACTGCATATTCTGCCAAAACCAGTCAAACAAAGCTGCTCAGTTTTAACGATTTATGTTAAACATCCTATTTTGACAAATGTGACCCTGGACCACAAAACCAGTCATAAGACTCAACCACCTGAAATTGAGATTTATACATCACCTGAAAGATGAATAAATAATCTTTCCATTGATGTATGCTTTGTTATGATAGGACAATATCTGGCAGAGATAACTATTTGAAAATCTGAGAGTGCAAAAAAATACATAAATAAATGAAATACATATTGAGAAAATCATCTTTAAAGTTGTCCAAATGAAGTTCTTAGCAATGCATATTACTAATCAAAAATTAAGATTTAATACATTTACAGTAGGAAATTTACAAAATGTCTTCATGCAACATGATCTTTACTTAATATCCTAATGATTTTTGGCATAAAAGAAAAATCTATAATTTTGAGTCATACGATGTATTGTTGGGTATTGCTACAAATATACCTGTGTTACTTATGACTGCTTTTGTGCTCCAGCGTCACATATTAATATATGTAATTATAAATCAGATGTGTCTATGCAATACATATTCAAAACAAAATAAAACATGTAGCACCCGTTTATTGCGACATGAATCCTTTCTCTGATTGAGAAACTTTAAGAAGCTTGCAACAAAGTCAAAGTATTTCCATATGAAGCTCCATCTCTGAGAGTAAATAACTTGGTCACTATCAGTAAATGACTGTAGCTTGGGGAAGTGAAACATCGGAAAAAGCAGAAGTTGAGTAACATCATTTAAATGTGATCTACAGTTTCATAAGACAGTGAACAACCTCATCTACAGCAGAAGGGTAAGAGAAATAATGTTATCTATCTATCTATCTATCTATCTATCTATCTATCTATCTATCTATCTATCTATCTATCTATCCAATCTGATGCCAATAGGAGTATTTGGTTATAGAGTATGCTGAACCAAAATACATTGCATCAGTTAAAAACAATGCAGGTAACAGGAAAACTATTTTTTTTTTAAAGATAATTTAAATGCTAATTAAACAAGAGTTTTAAATATATAGCCGTGGCCAAAAGTTTTGAGAATGACACAAATATTCATTTTCACAAAGTGTGCTGCTTCAGTGTTTTTAGATCTTTTTGTCAGATGTTACTATATACTGAAGTATAATTACAAGCATTTCATAAGTGTCAATGGCTTTTATTGACAATTGCATTGTTTATGCAAAGACTCAATATTTGCAGTGTTGACCCTTCTTTTTCAAGACCTCTGCAGTTTGCCCTGGCATGCTGTCAATCAACTTCTGGGCCACATCCTGACTGATGGCAGCCCATTCTTGCATAATCAATGCTTGGAGTTTGTCAGAATTTGTGGGTTTTTGTTTGTTTTGGGTTGTTTAACTGTTCTTGGATGGTTGGGAGAAGTTGCTCTCGGAGGATGTTTTTGTGTCATTCTCAAAACTTTGATTCAGCTGTGGGATCGGGGCACCACCAGTGCAGAGCTTGCTCAGGAATGGCAGCAGGCAGGTGTGAGTGCATCTGGATGCACAGTGAGGCGAAGACATTTGGAGGATGGCCTGGTGTCAAGAAGGCCAGCAAAGAAGCCACTTCTCTCCAGGAAAAACATCAGGAAAAGACTGATATTCTCCAAAAGGTACAGAGATTGCACTGCTGAGGACTGGGGTAAAGTTATTTTCTCTGATGAATCCCTTTCCGATTGTTTGGGGCATCCAGAAAAAAGCTTGTTTGGAGAAGTAAAGGTGAGTGCTACCATCTGTCCTGTGTCATGCTGACAGTAAAGTATCATGTGTGGGGTTGCTTCTCAGCCAAGGGAGTGGGCTCACTCACAATTTTGCCTAAGAACACAGCCATGAATAAAGAATGGTACAAAAACATCCTCCAAGATCAACTTCTCCCAACCATCCAAGAACAGTTTGGTGATGAACAATGCCTTTTTCAGCATGATGGAGCACATTGCCATAAGGCAAAATTGATAACTAAGTGGCTCGGGGAACAAAACATCAAAATTTTGGGTCCATGGCCAGGAAACTTCCCAGAACTTAATCCCATTGAGAACTTGTGGTCAATCCTCAAGAGGCGGGTGGACAAACAAAACCCCACAAATTCTGATAAACTCCAAGCATTGATTATGCAAGAATGGGCTGCCATCAGTCAGGATGTGGCCCAGTAGTTGATTGACAGCATGCCAGGGCAAACTGCAGAGGTCTTGAAAAAGAAGGGTCAACACTGCAAATATTGAGTCTTTGCATAAACTTAATTTAATTGTCAATAAACGCCATTGACACTTATGAAATGCTTGTAATTATATTTCAGTGTACCATAGTAACATCTGACAAAAATATCTAAACACACTGAAGCAGCAGACTTTGTGAAAATTAATATTTGTGTCATTCTCAAAACTTTTAGCCACGGCTGTACAACTGATGTACAGTAAATTTACATTTATTCAATCAAATTTAAAAACCAACATTACCATATTCACCATATTATACCATAACATTTAATAACTTTCAGTCTGTAATGTCTTTTGATTTACAGTAAACGTAGTCTAAATGAATAAATGCCTTCATTTGCATTTATTAATTAATTTCATTTTATTTTAGCAAATTTAAAATACTCCTATGCAACCACAATGCAAACTAATGCTAGAGACTTGAGTAAAAGTGAAAACTGTGACAAGCTAAAAATGCGGTTGACTTAAAAAAGGAAATGAAATCGTATTTTTTTCTCCTTCAGAAAGATGAAGCCGTCAGGCTGCTGGCTGCTGTCTGTTTATGTCACGTGTTTCCACCCGTCTCTCGTTCTGGCCATTAAGCGGATCATAGTGAATTACTCATCTCAGAACCTGTCCTCGGTTCCCCCTGGCCTCAAACCGTCTACAGAGGACTTGGATCTGTCGCTGAATCGAATCCAGGCACTAACCGCCAAAGACTTTATCACAACACCACGACTCCACTTCCTCAATCTGTCCTGGAATATACTGGAGAACATAGACATGGATACATTTAACTCCACACCGGCTTTGGAGATCTTGGATCTGTCGCACAACAGACTCCAGAACCTCTCTGACCAACCGTACCTGCTTAAAACTGGACGTCTGCAGCTCTTAGACTTGTCGTCCAACTTGTTTTCCATCATGGCGCTAGGAAGGGAATTTTCCACCTTGAAACACCTGCAGTGGTTGGGCCTGAGCGCCAAATCAATCAGCAACCAAGACTTCACTTACATCGCCAATCTTACTCTCAAAACGCTCTTTATTAATGCAAACGGCCTACAGACGTATGAGGAGAACAGTCTTACAGAAGTACACTCCGAGAAAGCCATCATCGCCTTGTCCAAAAGTGACCTTGACATTGCAATCGCCGTTGATGTTTTTGCAGCATTTAAAGAAGTAGAATTCACTTTGGTGGACAGCGGGATGAAGGTCATCCAGCAGATACACGGCAGAGGAATCCTACGCACCGTTAACTTGGAAATCTCCAAAGTGGAAACCACCTGGCACATTCTAACAAGCTGTGTAAACACAATATTGCAGTCTACAATCCAACAGCTTTCTTTCTCAGACCTTACGATGACGAAAATGGAAGACGGCATACCGTTGTCCAAAAGCCGCATGCTGGATTCCTTCTCTACGACTCGAGCATCCGTAACCGAATTCATCTTCGATCAGAAAGAGCTCTATGACTTCTTCATAAACATGCCTGCAAGAAACGTCAGTTTAACCCAAACGCCAATCATCTTCATGACATGTCCTTTGTCTGTTAGCCAGATCGAGGTGTTGGACTTGTCCGATTGCGCTCTTACGGAAAACGTCTTCTCGATTGATCCGGATACTGAATGCAGTACAATGACAAACCTGGTAAAGTTGGTTCTGAAGGGGAACAACTTGAAACTCCTTAGACCTCTGACCTCAAGAATCCATCTCATGGATTCGCTTCAATACATCGACCTCAGTCAGAACACACTTACCTATTTGGAGGAACAAGGCAAGTGCGTTTGGCCTCCCAAAGTTGTCCAACTGGATTTGTCTTCGAATGGGTTTGACCAGAGTGTCTTCAAGTGTTTGCCTGATTCCATACGGATTCTAAACCTTCGGAATAACCGAGTGTCCTCAGTTCCTTCGGATCTTCGGGTTTTGGATAACTTGAGGGTCCTTGACCTTATGGACAACCGTCTTCTAGACCTTCCCACCTGCCAAGCGTTCCCAAACCTGCATAAGCTCTCTATAAGATCCAACTCCGTTCATTCGCCTTTACCGGGAGCCCTCGAGACTTGTCCGCATCTTGAAGATCTGGACTTGAGTCGCAACCCTTTCATCTGTACATGTGCTTTGCGTGAATTTGCTGCTCTCATCAAAGACCGAGCAATGCGTCCGAGAGGAGAAACTCTTGGTTTGACTCTTGGCCACTGGCCGGAAGGATACCGATGCAGTTACCCAGAATCCTGGAGCAACTCCTTACTAGAAGACTTCTACCTTCCCGAGATCTCCTGCAACGCTTGGATCCTAGCTATTACTATTCTGATCCCGACAATCACTTTAATAGTCGCCGTTAGCCTTCTTTGCAATCGTCTGGACGTGCCATGGTACCTCAAGATGATCTGGAAATGGACGCGTGCCAAGCACAACGCAATAACTTCCCAAAGGAAATCAGAAGACTTGGAAGGGTTGCACTTCCATGCATTCGTATCGTACAGCCAAAAGAACGCCGACTGGGTCAAATCTCAATTTCTTCCCAAGCTCGAAGGCGACTACGGCTTGCGAGTGTGTCACCACGAGCGCGACTTCATCCCGGGAAAGACGATCGTCCAGAACATCCTCCGATGCATCGAGCAGAGCCGAAGGTGCGTCTTTGTGCTCTCCTCTCATTTCGTCCAAAGCGAATGGTGCCACTATGAACTCTACTTCGCCAATCACCAGCGGGTGACGCGAGGGATGGACAGCATTATTCTCATTCTGCTGGAACCTCTGCCGATGTATCTCATTCCCTCCAAGTACTACCAGCTCAAGGCTATGATGTCCAGACGCACATATCTGGAGTGGCCACAAGAGGGAGCCAAGCAGAAACTCTTCTGGGCAAATCTCAGAGCTGCTCTGCAGGCCGACATTCCCAGTCCGTCAGAGAGAGAAGAATAGTGAATAAAGGAGTTTTCACTAATAATTTCTTAGAGATAGTTGAGAAGATATATATTTAAAGCAGTGGTTCTCAACCAGAGGGCTTCAGCAAACACCCACAGGGGCCTCAAGATGACTTAAAATGATTTGAAATAAAACAAAACATGGCTAAAATTAAGATATTTATCATTTTAATTTACCCCCTCAACTCGGATACAAGAGGTAGCTTTTGGACCTGGAAAATGGAGTTTATTAATTTTTTTAACACAATGCCAGCTTTATATGGCTATTTCATGGTGAGTCAATTTTATGATAAAACTATATCAGGTTTTTAAAATCTTTTATTGCTAAAAACTCCAAAACTGCTTTGGTTTAACCATGAAACATTTCTTGCTGGACTATGGAGAGCTTTCACATACTAAATTAAATATATATATATATATATATATATATGGAATTATTAAATACTTCATGGAATGATGCAATAATTAAATGAAACTATAATAAAATGTAAGCATAACATTTTTTTTTTCATTTTATAAATAATTATTTTACATATTTTTTTAAAACATAAGCTAAATTTATTTATAATGCCTGTTCATGCTTACATTTCTTTGCACATTTATTTATTGCAACATCCCATAAAGCAAATATTACTTTTATTATACATTATATTTATTATATATTTATTTACTTTAGTCTGTTGAATCACTCCATACAAGAAAATAATGCAAATTAATCAAAATCTTAAAAAAATGAATGGGCATTTTTTATAATAAATATACATTTTTCTGATTATATTCTGAAAATATTTTCCAAGCTCTATCACAAACGACTGAAAAGGCATGTAAATTCATTACTTAAAAAGATTGGGAACCCTGAAGAACATTCAGAGATTTATTGTGGACTTTGAGTCAAAAAGGTTGAGAGCTGCTGATTTAAAGTTATTAATTACAAAGACTGGTACATAAACAAAAGTACAGCATGAAAATTAAACTCCGTATTCACCAATGTTGTCTTTATTATGAGCTGCCAGCACAACATTATCTTACACAATAACAGTCTAGTTCATTAAGTATTTTACAACAATGCAATGTGAACATATTGCATTTGCTTTAACAGTGAATTCTGCATTTTACAGACAAATAATAAAAAAATGCTGAATATTTTTGAATGTTTGTTAATTAATACCTAAAATAAAGCCATGACCTAAATGAGATCTGCTTGATGAGCAGTGCATTGCGACTCTAAACATGTACGAAGCTTCATATATGATGCAAAAAAGTTGATCACATTTCAAAAATGTCTGAAAAGTAACAAAACTGGACTGATCCATAGGTAAAAGGTCAGAGGTCACTCAGGGTAATGACTGGACGAGGATGATCTTTTCATTAATGCAGAAGCGGTGGAGCACTGTGAGCAGGTTTTCTCCACACCGCGACACCTGACGCTCCATCGCCAGCCGAAAATCCTCCTTCACGCCTTTGGTGATTCCCCGAGTCACGGTGTGATGCCTATGAAAACAGACACAGGGCGTGTGAGAACACATTGAGCCGATACAGGTCACAAAATACAGAAAGAACCGAGTTCTGAACCAATGTGAACGTGAACTTTATGCAGAACCCATTCAAGAAACAAAACAGTTTCGAAACAGCAGTTTCTCCACATTCAGACAGATATAAGAGCAACGCTCTTCCAATCAAACACTGAACACACACACACACACACACACACACACACACACACACACATGAACACTGTGGCAGAAAATACACATAAGGGTGAAGCTCACAAAGAAACGTCTGGCTCATATTGCATCCCAAATTCAAAAATTAAATAAATAAAAATAAAGTAAAATAAAATTAAGTTAATTTTAAATAAACTAAAAATAAAATAAAAACAAAGATATATAATTGTAAAGAAATAAACTAAATAAATACATTAAAATAAAAAAAATATAATAACATTAATTAATTATAAATAAATATATATATTTTTTTGGTATTTAAGAAAACAGCCTATTTTGGACGATGGTACTTTTTCTGTTTGTTTGTTTTGGGCATAGTAAAAATTTTAAGCATATTAAAATCTCAATATATACATATATAAATAAATCAAAATTTTTTCTATTTAAAACAAGCAGACATTAGTACAATTAGATGAGTAAATACATTGTGTATACTTGCACTTGTTTCTCACTATTTAAAATATAATTTTTTACATTTCAGTAAAGACAATGAGACATTTTCCACCTTATTACTGTAAATGTGATTTATGCAAAAAAATAATATTCTATTTTTTAATTTTGATTCCCAGGTGCGATACAACTGAGACGTTTCTTGACATCACCTGTGAGATTCACTCATGAATGTAAAACGCTGCAATTCAATGAAAACTACGAACACAATGTAATATAAAACGAACAAAAAACATTCTTCAAAGACTTCACAACAACTTGCGTAAAACGCAACGGAAAAGGAGCCGTATGAGAACGGGAACGAGCTTGCAAAATGAAAATGCTTGAGCGGAATGAAGAGAAATAATAGGAGGAGAATGTGAACACATGATCAGGCTGGGAGGAGTCTGGGATGGTTGGGGGCGGGGTTTTGGTGAAGGGGGCGGGGTACCTGTCAGCCTTCTGAGCCCCTGGAAGCAGCAGGGTGTTTAACTCCACCCCCAGGGCGGGGCTGGGGTTCCTACGGACAGCAAACACTCATAAACGCACCGCCAGCACTACGATAGATTGATCACAGCTGATTTACTCCCACAACCCTACAAACAGCCCGGCACATCCAAAAACTACCATTATAAAGCTTAAAATAACATCTAAAATACTTTTATGACAAAACACAGTCATTTTCTACTGATTTACAATGTAATGTAAAGTAACAGCTCTTGCTTTATATCAATTCAGACATGAATGCAATATTTTTTTAGATAATTTATAATTATAAGTACACTCTTAAAAACAAAATAAGTTCTAAAAGAAGTTTTTGCAGTGATGCCACAGAAGAAGGGTCATTCCGGGTCAAATCAACCAAATTTCAGAGACTTGCCTGTCTTGATTTTTTTCTGGAGAAAGACAAACATAAATAGTGCTAAAAGCCAAAATATTAAACTTAATGGATGTATATTTACTGAGTAATCCTCATAGAGGAGGGTCAAAATGAGATTCAGAGCCAAATTACAGGGGGTTAAAAATGACTTTAGAAAGATTGAAGCATCATCATGTTATTTTTACACAGAGATTAGTAGGTCTATTAGTACAATCTGTTGACTTTAGCAATCTGTGGTGCATTATGTGCCAGTGGTGACCATTCAAAAATGGGAAAAAGCACTTTTTGTGCTCCAAAATTTGCAGGCCTGTAACTCAAGAAGTATTAAAGATATCCTTTTATATTTTGGTTCTTAAACTTTTCTTTTAGTATCTTAATTTTTAAGGCTCTATATGGTTCAATCACAGATATATGGGGATCTAAATGTACCATAAAATATACCTGTCTGAGTGGCATAAATATAATTTTTTCCCAAAGTTTGCATGTCTGTAACTCTAGAAGTATTACAAATATCTTAATATCCTTTCAGATTCTGGATCTTAATACACTTTTCTTTGGTAATCTTTATTTTTAAGGCCCTGTATATTTCAATCCAATATATATGGGGATCTCAATTTGACTCCATGTCCAAATTGCTGATTTTTACCCATTTCAGTAGTCGAAAACCAAATGTTGGTCACTTTGCATACAGCTGATACTTATTAAATTTTAAGAAGATTGTCTGAAGAACAAACTAATTTAAGTAATTCTTTCGCAAAAAAAAAAAAATGTTTTGGATGTGGACCTCTGGCTGAGTTGACACGAAATGACTTGAAACCCATTTTTGGTTCCCAGTTCTTAAAACCATTTTTTTCTTAGTGTAAAGAACATTTTTATAATCTCAAGTAACTTTTTACACTGTAAAGAACCTTTAGTGGTTCCATGGATGATAAAGGTTCTTAATGGAACCATCAATGCCAATCAAGAACCTTTACTTTTAAGTCGTTTATTGGTTCATTATGATCTAGCTCCGTCATGTTCTCGATTCTCAACCCTAAACAGACCTGAACTTGCAAGTTGCAACCCGTTTAAAACCCTACACAATGTCAGACAAAGACCATAAAACTAATCAAAAAGGCTTCAAAAAGCAGCTGGAGGACATCAGCACTAAAGCAGGGTAAAGAAAACACGCTAAGCAAACCGCCGTCTTCCTGTCACGCTGTTAGTCTTAACCGCAGCCTATGTCCAAAACAAAAGGAGAAAGGAAACAGGAAGGAGGGAGAGACCTTCGATGATCACTTCTCATCTCCAGTTCCATTGGCTGAGGTGTGTGATGTGGGCGGGACTTACTTGATGAGCATCCCCTGATTGGGCAGCAGCTCCAGCTGGACCCGCCCTCCTTCTGTCGTGCGAAGGTAAGCAAACTCTTCTAACATGTCAATGTCTCAGAGAGAAAGCTGGTCAAGGACAGATATTCATATAAAAATACACTCATTCTGAATTATGATTAGAATTAGTGTCTGATCAAAAGGTTTTCACCATGTTAAACATTTTAAAGGATCTTCCAGTGTGAAAAATTAACTCTATAAAGCTACTGCATCATATCTAATACAATTTTTATCCATATAAACATCAATGTCTGCCCCAAATTGCATAGTTTTGCTCAGTGTAGGATTTAATATATCAGGTATCATATTCTCACTATATCAGACTATATGAGCCATAAAAGCCTGATGAACAAAATATGACAAAACATTATGTGTAAACGTTCAATGAACTCATAAAATAGATTTTAATGACTATTTTTTCATATGTCAGGTTTTCTAGGATTCATTTTTAGTAGTCTATAAATTAATATGAGATCATAAAATTTGTATGCATTAGACAAAAATTTGAATAATTGTAAAAAAATAAAAGGTTTGGTAACACTTTACTTAAAGCCTTTATGTATAATGCATTATAAAGGGTTATTAGAGGCTATAATGCATTATAATGATTCCTAATATGCATTGTAATACATGATGTATTGTCATAATTATAACCAAATTTAAAATGCATAGTGTAACAATGAATTGATAAGCGTTATAATGTATTATTAACTGTGGTTATAATTATTATTGAGATTGTACAATGCATTATAAGTGCATTATAAGGCATAATTAATGCATTAAAACTACTTTTATTATGCTTTATACATAAAGACTTGAAGTAAAGGTTTTAGATGAATCATAACACTGGAGAACTGGTCGATCTCTTCTGAAGGATACTGGTGACGTAGTTGAAGAAGTTCTCGTATTGGAAGCTGCCCTGCTGGCAGATCTTATCCACCGCCTTCAGGAAGAGATTCTCACCCTGCGGCCAATCATACTGCAGGAGCACGACCACATGACCCAGAGCCAGGTCGTCTCTGTTGTCTGTGAAGGCCCTCAGCTTAGAAAGAGAGGAAACGAGTTAAAAACCGAATCCGAGCTGTGAGGTTTGAGTGGGTGAGAGGTTCAGATCTGGTACCTTAAAACAGGCCAGCATGAGCTGAAGACAGAACGGAAGGATGGATTTACTGGTGCAGGGGACCAGCCTCAGATCGTTACCTAGCAACAGAGGAGAGAGATATTCCTATTATGGTAAAAACCTGGCTCATGAATATTAATTAGATGGTTTCAGAGTGACATTTAAAATTCTAAAGTTTTGAATTTTTGAAAGTGACATTCATAAGTTTAGACATTCAACGTTTTTTTTTTTTTTGTTTTTTGTTTTTTAAATCGTTCAGCCCCAAAACAAAGTCTTCAGAGTAAAAAGTAAATTTTCAGCTATTTAAATAAACAAGCAAAAAAGATAACATACAGCCATTCATTTTTTTATTTTAGCTACTTTATTTATTTTAGTACATCATGTTAAACAATTAAAATGAGAAATACTATATTGGCAACTAGCTGAAAAAACCCCCAAAGTTTTTATATTTTATTTTATTTCTGTTAACATTTGATTTCAAGTAACAAAAATGTTTTTAATGTTTTTAATTTATGTTCAGTTTTACCTCTTAACTATAACAACCCTCTACTGCTTAATGTTATCTAATGTTACTGCTTATGGAAAAAAGGTTAATACTTCATAACAAGGATTCATTTGATAACTACACTAGTAAATATAACCAAACAATGAACAACACTTCTACATCAGTTGTTAATATTACTTAATGTTAATTTTAACATTTATTAATACATTTTTAAAATCAAAATACGTATCTTTTAACATTAGTTAAGTCACTCTGAAGTTGAACTAACATGAACAATGAAGAATTGCATTTTTTATTAACTAACATTAACAAAGACTAATATATGCTCTAAAAATATTGCTCATTGTTTATTCATGTCATCACGTTAATAAATGGGACCTTACCATTTAATTTTGGTACTCAAACGTGTCTCTACTGTGAAACAAATATAACTTATTAATAATTATTAAGTTACAAACAATGGAAATAAAAATTATATATTTTAATATTTTTTTAATAAATAAATAATATATATAAATATGACAGATTTTTATGAACATCAGTTCTGATCATAACCACCAAAAATGCATGAATTTTCTGGATTTTTACCCTTTAATTGTCAGTTGGTTAACTTAATGCTACTGTTGTTTTTATAATAAAACACACACACACAAAAATAAATTATTTTTTAAATATTATAATAAATGCTACGCATATTTTTTTTTTTTTTTTATTATTACAGTCTTGAATAAGTCAATGATTAGCAACAACATCGGATGGAAAGTAGTAAAAATGTTAAAAATAGCAAACATTTTGAAGCCTTGCCAACAGAATGAAAGCCTATTAAAGAATGCATGATCATATGCTTTAATGGCACTGAGAATAAATATTGACGTTATAATGTTTTTTTGTTTTTTTTAAGGTCCACAGTGTAACATCTAATGAAGGTATGCTCCAAGTTTTAACACAGCCAAAAAAAAAAAAAAGAAATAAAAAGAAATGAACAAGGCTTAATAAAATAAAAATAAAAAAAGTATTGTAGTAAAACAGTAGTTTATGTATGTGCTATAGACACACCTTTCCTGGTTTTGCTGCGGGGTTTGCGCTGCTCCTCGATGCTCTTCACCGCTTCATGATTCTGGGGCATCAGACCAGCGACAATCTCCAGAAGCTTCTCACACGCCATCTGACAAACCACAGCGTGAACGTGATGAGACGCGCTAAACACAGCAGGTCTAATGCAGTGTGTGTGTGTGTGTGTGTGTGAGAGAGAGTGTGAGAGTGTGTTACCCTGTA
>CM041813.1:3404786-3412286 GCA_023376895.1 Aspiorhynchus laticeps
ACGAACAGACAGACGGACAGACAGACAGACAGACGGACGGACGGACAGACAGTTGTACAGACGGACAGACAGATAGATGGACGAACAGACGGACAGACAGACAGACAGACAGACAGATGGACGAACAGACAGTTGTACAGACAGACGGACAGATGGACGAACAGACAGACGGACAGACAGACAGACAGACGGACGGACGGACGGACAGACGGACAGACAGATGGATGTACGGACAGACAGACAGACAGATGGACGTACGGATGGACGGACAGACAGACAGACAGTCAGTTGTACAGACCCGTCTCCAGGCTCTGGTGTGAGTGCAGCAGGTCCCAGCTCTCTCTGGCCCTACGGAAGTGCTCTAAAGTCTCGGCCCAACCCAGCATCTCTGCTTTATTCACCACAATGTGTCGCCCTCTGCCTTTGGCCAACACCTCCTCATCATCAGAGCTCTACACACACACACACACACACACACACAGCAGTCATGTTCACCACATGCATTTGCATATGCTGACGTAGTAATAATAATAATAATAGCATATAAGCCTGACCATGGTTTTCTCCCGTCCGTCGGCCAGCTTGCGTTTCTTGTGTGTGTGTTTTCGCTCCACTTCTACATCAGTGTAAACACTGGACAGATCCTCCAGCAGAACCCACGGACACGAGCTCAGAGACGCATGACCTGACAACACACACAGTTATTTACTGATATTATAAAACTGAACTAATCAATAAAAAAACATATAATACTATTGAATAGTACATTATTTCATAATAATAATAATTATTGTTATTTTATATAACAACATCACAATTAAAATACTAATATTTATGGTTGTTTTTCTTTGGTTTTGTAAAACCATTCAACTTTTATTTTGGTGGAAAACTGCACAGAAACGTCCTTTTTTAAATGATTCTCTTTTGTTTTTATAAACAAATTTTCAGTACAAACTTTGGAAGATGTTTAGCACATGCTGCATTTCCATTATTTCATTTAATTAATTTTAAGCCCTGGCATCATGGTTTTAGTGCATATTAAGATGCCATTTCAAGGTAAAAACTGTCCCTCAAGATCTTACTAAAGATATTACTAAAATAGCATCCTGAGATATCATACATGTCTCTGTTGTTGAAGTAGAGCAAAAAACAGCAAAAAATGAGGGGGGAAATGACTGGTTTATGTATTTATTAAAAACATTAGGAATTTTCTTTCCCTTTTTAGAGAAGTTAACAAGTAGATAGTGTGGAATATTAAATAATAGTGATATTGTAACAAAATAAAAAATATCTATCTATCTATCTATATCGATATATATATATATATATATATGTAGAGAGAGAGAGAGAGAGAGAGAGAGAGAGAGAGAGAGAGAGATAGATAGATACCCGTCAATCACTTTGTGTTCAGATTTGTTATAAATGGAGACATTGCTTACGCTTCTATTGTTTTTTATACAGCTAGTTATAAATACTATAACATACCCTAACACCCGAGCAGAAAACATTCTTACAATGTAAAAAAAAAATATTTACTTAATTTTTATATTGTTTTTACAAACGAGGATGCCACCAAAAGGATATTTTGTCAGATTTAGTTCACTTCTGGGTACAAATTAGTTCCTAAAGACATAGTTCAGTAGATACACACACACAGACGTGTGAACTGACCCTGGAAGAGTGACGGCTGCACGGCAGAGACGTAGTGAAACGCGCTGTGAAACAGCACAAGCGTGCAGCAGGTGACGATCTGAGCACAACAGCGGGCAAAACCTTCACCGTCCGTGGCAGACATGTACCGACACAACTCTGAAACACGCTGCAGGAGCTCCGAGTACGACCTACAACACACACACAGACACACACACACAGACACACACACACACACACACACACACACAGACACACACACACAGACACACACACACAGACACACACACACACACACACACACAGAGAGAGTGAGAGCTGATCGTACGCATCACTCATTAAAGGGATAGTTCACCCAAAAATTCCTTGTGTCTTTCCAAAGCGGTAAGACCTTCGTTCTAGGGCTGCACGATATATCGTTTCAGCATCGATATCACAATGTGCGCATCCGCGATCAGAATGTGCGATGTTTAGTATACTGATCGTTATATTTACACTGATCGTTTTCTTTGCTCACACACAGACACCGTGTCTACACCGGACGCGCATCAACAGCTAGAGTCTGTCTACACTGGACGCGTCAAAGCGACTGTTGCAAATCATTTGAAGTTTGTGTCAGTAATGTTACGTCATAAATAGAACGCGGCATCAGTTTACTTAGGGTGAATCCCATTTCTCTGTCTTACCCCTTCCCCTACCCCTTCGTCTTACCCCTAGCCCTTGTCCCTCGAAACCGAGTGGTAAGCGCTAGGGGTGAAAACATACCCCTATGAAATGAGACACCACTTGGTTACGGTTACGTCATCGTACATCATCTCCAGCTGGCTGCTACGTCACCAGAGGCGACAAGTGTTGATCACAAACTTCCAAGATGCCGTCTGCAAGTGTGTGTATGTCGATTGCGTGGGTTTTATTAGTGATGTTTTTGCGATTGTTGTGCAAATCAGCGATGTAACGTTAGCGTAGCAAACTAGAGATTTTTTAAAACGTTTCAATTAAGAACATGGTTGCAAATATATATGTACAGGACTGTGTAGAGCACAAAACAAAGACTGTCGTAATTTTTAAATCAATTATTTAAGCCGAAAATGGGACTCTCTGGATGATCTTGTTGCCGGTTGCGCAGTGTGTTCTGGGTACCCCTTGGTTTCAAGTAAGCTCGCGAAAATGCTTGGTTTTAAGGGGTATCTACCACTTCCCCTTAGCCCTACCCCTCGATCAAAATGAGAATTGGGATAGCCCTTACTCTCACGTGAACGCGCAAAACTAAGGGGGAGGGGTAAGACAGAGAAATGGGATTCACCCTTACATTTACATTTATGCATTTAGCAGACGCTTTTATCCAAAGCGACTTACATTGCATTCAAGTTACAGTTTTTTTTACATTTTATCAGCTCATCAGTTTACTGTTGGGAATGACCTGAGGGTGATTAATTAATGTCAGAATTTTAATTTTTGGGTGAACTATCCCTTTAAGATACTGTTTCTCAGATGCTCACCGGCTTGCTTTCTCTCCCTGCCAATCACAGAGCGAGCCGACCACGCCCACCATCTCCAGCAGCCTATCCCAGGGCTCCGTCACCACCGACGACTTCTCCGACAGCCCGTCAATCACATACCGCTGACTCCGCCCCCGGCCCGGAGACTTGAGCCCGCCCACTTCCTGAGAGCCTGAGGAATCGCACACCATTACATCAGAATAACGACACTACGGTCTGCTGCAGAGCTGCTTCACAGACGAAACTCAATTAGTTTCATAAGTGATCAATTTTGGAATATTAACAGTGTTATTTTCCTGTTTATTTTTGTAAAGCTGCTTTGAAACCATCTGTATTGTATGGACGTTTCTTCCACCACTGGATGAAAAAATATAAACAATATAAAATATTATAAATGTAATATAAATTATATAATGTATTTTTTTTTTAATCTCACAATTCAGCCTTTTTTAATGAAATTCTGAAAAAATTGTGAGATATAAAGTCTGACTTTTTGCTTGCAATTCTGAGTTTACATTTTGCATTTAATTTTTTTTGTTTTTGCCACAGAATAAAAAAATAAAATAGGCAATTGTGACTTTTTCTCTCACAAATCTGACATTTACATCTCAGAACTGTGAGAAAAAGTCCGAATTGTGAGAGAAAAAGCCTCAATTAGTTGCAATTGTTTTATTTTGTTTCCCTCAAAAAATAAAATATAAAAAATTTAGTTGCAGCTTTCTAATCTCACAATTCTGACGTTTAGATTTACAAGAAAAAGTCACAATTACCTTTTTTATTTTTTTATCCAGTGGCAGAAACAAGCTTTCATAGTCATAGTGAATATACATAAATATAATATACATTCATAGTCATATACATAAATGTATATTTGTACAAAACATATGTATAGTGGGCACAATATGCACATTTTCGGTATGCATGAAATAACCAAATGACTTTCTATTGCTAAAATTCACCCAAAATTCATAGTTTAATTGCAAAGTTTTTACCCTGCATCTGTCCGTCTGCTGACGGCTCCCGCGTGACGTAACATATGTAAAACTCTGCTGCTTTGTGCATGTATTTATACAGCAGACTGACAGGAAGACACATCTCTGGATTATTCAGGATCAGCGGCAGAACGTCACACACTGAAAGAGAGGAAAACAGAAGCTCAGATGAACAACAAATACAGGATTCTCACACTTGCTCAAGGAGAAAGCATATAAAACAAAAATAAAACAATAAAGAGATGATGAATTTGTACCAAACAGCTTCCTGAAGCAGTTGACAGGCGTGTCCAGATTCTCTACAGTCTCCGCCTCTAATAACGACTCTCCTAAACTGACCTGAGAGAGAGGTCAAGGGGTCAGAGGTCAAGCTGGGTATGCATTTGTTTCATAAAAAAATTCACAAACAAATAATATTTTTCAAAGGATTATGCAGTGACCCATAAATAAAATCAAAATTATTAGTATTAGTGTGCACTTTCATTGTGTAAACATAAGTGACCGTCTTCAAGGCAAGTTTATTGATGTAGATTCAATAAATATACACATTTATGAATATTTCATATGCTTTCATATAATGCTAATTTAAAGTGCTTTATATAAAAATGATTTAAAAAGAATAATAAAATAATCATAACATGCATAAGAAACTAATAGACTGAAAAACTGAAATGCATCTTTTTGGACTCATACAGTGACTCAATGAATCAGAATCAAATCGAATGCTGAGGTGATAAAGACTAATTTTATACTGCATTATTTTATATGTGATATTTGTGATTATTTGTTTTATTTTCATTTCAGTTTGCCTTTAAAAAAATAAATAAAATAATAATAATAATAATAATAATAATAAAATAAAATAAGAGTGTGTGTGAGATGACTCGACTCACTCCATGCTGAATGACAGACTCCGGGAATCTCTTGAGCAGCAGCAGCAGCATCTCTGCTTTCTCCAGCGTGTTAAAACACTGTTCTGTGGCCTTCAGGAGCATCTTACACTGAACCGGACCTGGAAGAGTCTCAAAAACACCTACACACACACACACACACACACACACACACACACACACACACACACACACACACACACACACACACACACACACACACACACACACACACACACGATTACTGAAGGAAATACAACTGTCACATACATGTGATTCAACTACAGTACAGCAGCTGATAAACACACATCAGGGTTATTATTATTATTAACAAAAATAAACTATTAAAACATTTTTGTTAATCAAAATAAAACTAAACTGAAAAACTATTTATATAAATATTAATTAGATGATGAAAAACTAAGTTGAAGCAGTAAAATAAGCTGAAATTAATAAAAACTGAACTAAAACATTTTTGTTGTCTGAAATATAGCAGAAATGAAAAATATAAGAAACCTAAAAATAAAACTATTAAAACATATTCGTAAAATAAATAAAGCTCAAATTAAATTAAATTAAATATAAATATCAGAAGATGAAAAATAAACAAAGTTAAAATTATAAAACAAGCTAAAATAAGTTAAAGATGAAGCAGTAAATAAAATATAATTATTGGAAAATGAAAAAACTTAATTAAATTCAGAAATGTTGCCTTGGCACATAACTATGTTCGAAATAAATAAAAACTAAAACCAAAACTGACATAAAACTAAATTAAATATTTAAAAAAAATCCTAAAGCTAATAAAAAAAATGACAAAAACACATTAAACAATTACTAAAAATGTAAATAAAAATAAAACAAAAAAATAATTCAAAATATTAATAAAAAAAACTAAAACATTTTAACATAATACTTAACACTGCCTGTCAGATTTAACTAAAATTTTAAATGAAAATATAAAAATAAAGCTATTTCAAAATATTACTAAGAACTCTTAATATTCTGAACTAATAATAAATAACACTGACACACACACAGTTGATGTAGGTCACACACCTTTGAGAAACTGAGCGTGTTTGTCCTGGCTGTCGTTTCGTAATGCAGCAGTGATCACTGCGATCTCACGCCAGACCACCGGCTGCTCGGGGAAATTCACGAATCTGTGCATCAGGAAACATTAATAAAGCACATTAAACGACGGCCGTCATGTGCAGCGAACGCATCCAGAGTGAATGCACTGTGACTCACATGTCATACAGGAGTCTGCCGGCGGAGGTCGTCCTCTCAGCGTTACGCTCGATACTGTACATCTCATACTGCACACACACACATAACACATGCATCAGACACTAAACCAACACACGTGATCCACAGATGCACAGAACTAATGACCACAGACCTGTGCATGATGCAGACACTGTGCATATGCACTGATTAATATGCATTTAATCAGAATCAGGAAGAGCTTTATTGCTTGTAAACACTAGGAATTTCCCTGGCTAAATAAAGCTTCCACTGCATTAATATACAATACATATAATAATAGAATACTAGACAAAGTGGAGGCCTATTCTCTAAAGTAACATGCATTGCATTCAAGATAAACATTTTATCAGTTCAAGTCTGTGGAAGTGTTTAGAAAAAAAAAAACAGTGTAAATAAAAATAAATAAAAATATGATTAAGTAATTTCGATTTAAAAAAAAATAAAAAAATAGAAATTTAAATAAAATAAAATGTTTAGAAAAAAACAAAAATCATAAAAATATGAATAAATTAAATAAAGTAATTGAAAAGTAATTGACACTAAAAACCTAAATAATAAATAAATTAGAATAAATGAAAAAAATGTTTAGAAAAACAAATACTAAAATATGATTAAACAAAATAAAATAAATTTAAATTAATTAATAAATAAACTGAGTAAAATAATATAAATTTTTCAAATTAAAATACAAATATTTAGAAAAACAAATAAATAATACAAATATGATTGATTAAATTTGATAGAAAATAAATACATATAAATCTGAAAAAAGTTAAACAGTTAAAATAAAAAAGAATACAAAATTGATTTAAACAAATAACAAATCTAATAGTACAGTACAATGTGACTAGAAAAAAAACAAAATAATCTAACATCAAAGAAAACAAATATTCTCCAAATAATATTTTACATAGGCCTATATTTATGATTTTTTTCACAGTACAATTTGAGTCTTTATATATCAAAACATACAATAAACTATGCACTAAATCTATAGTCTTTTAAATGTCAGGATAGAGGTTCCTTGCAGGAGCATGATCATAATTAAATGGTGGAATTTAATGACGAATTATAGGTGTATTTTTAATTTTGAATGATCATATTTAGGGGTCAGTGGCATCTAAATGAAAGAAACCCACTGTACTAGAGTCCTGACTGATATGCAGTGGGTTTAAAATCATTATGTTTATTGCTGTGTGT
>CM041813.1:3417286-3594786 GCA_023376895.1 Aspiorhynchus laticeps
AACATAGATGAGACTGTTGAAAATTGTCATTAAAGAAACAAACCAAAAAAACTTTGTGTTGCAACATTACATTTTTCAAAAGCAATTTTACAACCCCAAATCAGAAAAAGTTGGGACAGTATGGAAAACGCAAATAAAAAAAGAAAGTAGTGATTTCTAAATTTACTTTGACTTGTATTTCATTGCAGACAATATGAACACAAAATATTTCATGTTTTGTCTGGTCAACTTCATGTCATTTGTAAATATACATCCTTTCCGGTCATTCAGACCTGCAACACATTCCAAAAAAAGTTGGGACAGGAGCAATTTAGGGCTAGTAATGAGGTAAATTGGTTAAATAATGATGTGATTTGAAACAGTTGATGTCAAAAGGTGATTGTAATTATGATTTGGTACAAAAGCAGCATCCAAGAAAGGTCTAGTCCTTTAGGAGCAAAGATGGGCCGAGGATCGCCAGTTTGCCAACAAATACGTGAGAAAATTATTGAAACGTTTAAAAACAATGTTCCTCAAAGAAAGATAGGAAGAGATTTGAATATTTCACCTTCAACAGTGCATAACATAATTAAAAGATTCAAGGAATCTGGAGGAATTTCAGTGCGTAAAGGACAAGGACGCAAGCCTAAGCTGAACAACCATGATCTCCGATCCCTCAGGCGGCACTGCATCAAGAAACCTCATTCATCTATAAGCGATATCACCACATGGGCTCAGGACTACTTTGGCAAACCTTTGTCAAGTACCACAATACGTAGTTACATCCACAAATGCCAGTTAAAACTGTACTGTGCCAAAAGGAAGCCCTATGTTAACAGTGTCCAGAAGCGCCGTCGACTTCTCTGGGCTCGGAGGCATCTGGGATGGACCATCACACAGTGGAAACGTGTACTGTGGTCAGATGAGTCAGTATTTCAGGTATTTTTTGGGAGGAATGGACGCCGTGTGCTCCGGACCAAAGAAGAAAAGGATCATCCAGACTGTTACCAGCAACAAGTCCAAAAGCCAGGGTCTGTCATGGTATGGGGTTGTGTCAGTGCCCTTGGCAAAGGTAACTTGCACTTCTGTGATGGCACCATTAATGCTGAAATGTACATAGAGATTTTGGAGCACAATATGCTGCCTTCAAGAAGACATCTTTTCCAGGGACGTCCATGCATATTTCAACAAGACAATGCAAAACCACATTCTGCACACATTACAAAGTCCTGGCTGCGGAGGAAGAGGGTACGGGTACTTGACTGGCCTGCCTGCAGTCCCGACCTGTCTCCAATAGAGAATGTGTGGCACATTTTGAAGCGCAAAATGCGACAACGAAGACCCCGTACTGTTGCCCACCTTAAGACTTGTTTGCAGGAAGAATGGGACAAAATTACACCTGAAACACTTCATCACTTGGTGTCTTCAGTCCCTAAACGTCTTTTAAGTGTTGTGAAAAGGAATGGCAACATTACAAAGTGGTAAATGCTTTACTGTCCCAACTTTTTTTGGAATGTGTTGCAGGTCTGAATGACAGGAAAGGATGTATATTTACAAATGACATGAAGTTGACCAGACAAAACATGAAATATTTTGTGTTCATATTGTCTGCAATGAAATACAAGTCAAAGTAAATTTAGAAATCACTACTTTCTTTTTTTATTTGCGTTTTCCATACTGTCCCAACTTTTTCTGATTTGGGGTTGTAGTATGATCTGGTAGTTGTGTCCCAAGTCAATTCATCTTTATACAATACAGATTATATCAAAGCAATTTCAACACATTCAAATTCAACTGTAAAGTGAGTTTAAAAGAGAATAGTGTCATTCAAATCAATTCAGTTCAATGTTGATTCACTTCAGTTCAACTGTGTCGATGTTGCATCATCGAGTTGTTTAAAGTTCACTTTTTCCTTTTTGTATTTTTCAGTGTAGACACACTAGTAACACTGTTTATGCTACAAAATAGAATACAGAATAGTGCATAAGTATGAGTGAATTTGGCTGTACCTAGCACTTTCTGTCTCAAAATTTTTTATTGGAATATAAATATGTGAGTGAAAGTGTGTAAATCAGACTAAAGGATTGATCATCTTAACTGAGGTTGATGACCGGAGTTCAGATGTTTCAGTGGCATCAGGTCATGTGAACCGTGTTTTTGATAGTACATTTACATTTAGTCATTTAGCAGATGCTTTTATCCAAAGCGACTTACAAATGAGGACAAAAGAAGCCATCAAAACCAACAAAAGAGCAATGATACAACAAGTCTAAGCACAGTACACGTAGCACGGTTTTGCTTTTGTTTGCTTTTGTAGAAAACAAGTAGAATAGAAAAAAAAGAAAGCTAGTTTTCTTTTTTAAGAAAACAAGTAGATAGAATAGAAAAAAAGAAAGCTAGTGTTAGAGGGTCAGATAGATACAAAGACGACTAATAGATACAAAGAAGACAGAAAGATAAAATAGAATTGTAATAGAGAGTGCTAGAGTTAGAGGGTCAAATAAAGATGGAAGAGATGTGTTTTTAGCCGATTCTTGAAGATGCTGCTGGGATCGAGTCGGGAGGTCATTCCACCAGGAGGGAACAGTTAATGAAAAAGTCTGTGAAAGTAGAATTACTTTTGTGAATATATATGAAAATACTTGCCTATAATCCATTTTTCGGATTTCAATTCATGCTGAAATGGTGTTTTTGTATGTTATAAAATTTGGATTCTTAAAAAAATTGTTTAAAAAAATTCAAAAATGTTGATACTTATTTTACAGATAAAAATGTTTTAAGAGTTGATTTTGGTAGATTTCAGTGTGTGTGTGTGTGTGTGTTTTGTTCTTCAGGTCTGGAGTTAAACTGCACGTTTGATCAGTCTAAACCCTGTTATGCAGCTCTGGGAGACAAACTCAATCTGCTGATGGTGGACGCTAGTAAATATGATCTGAAGATACAAAAGAGACTAAACAACACACAAGATGATCCAGTTTGTAGAGTAAGGAATGGCACAATAAGGATGAGTGAATGTGATCTTTATAATAACAGAACTGAAGTGACAGTCATTAATGGGACTCTGATAATAAACCGTGTGATCAGAGCAGATTCAGGGAATTACAGATTAACACTCGCTCACTCAGACAGCTCAGAAACATCTAGAGATCTTCAAGTGATTGTTGAAGGTACAGAAACTCTCTCATCAGACTCATTACAATCTCATGTTCTCCAAAGATCTCACTCTCATGCAAATGACTTATAAAAACAAAGAACCAATTAATTATAATGAACGATAAAAAACACAGCACAGAAACAGCTACATATTTTCATACAGAAACTCTGTCATCAGAATATTGATAATAAAATATAATTTTATATATTTATATTTCACATTAAAAAATGGTTTCTATCATTTAGCTGTTGTAATGAATGAATATTTAGATGCTGTTTTTCTGTTTAGCTGTTTTTCCTTCCACAGGTCCTCCAGTGGGTCTGATCGTTCTGGGATGTCTTGCTGTAATTCTTGTTCTGGTCATCATTGCATATTACGTTTACAAGAAGAGGAATCAGCTCAAACCCACAAGTCAGTCTTGAGTTCATGAACCTACAGTATTATATACTTTATCACTTTATTCACTTATGTTTGTCCTCATTTGTAAATTAGATTGGATTAAAGCATCCTATAAATGAATATACTGTATGTAAATATAATATTAATTAATCTGCAGTTCATAGACAAACTGCTTCTGTTACTGAGGGAATAATTCACCCAAAAACATCATTATTTATTCCACCTCATCATTTCCAAACCTGTATGTTGTTTTTTTCAGTATGAGTAAATAATGACAGAATGTACATTAATGCACAGAAAACATCAACTATAACATCTTACATGTAAATTTAATATTACCATTTAACAATACTATTAATTAGTTGGTTTTAAGTGATTGATAGCACAGATCATGATTCAGATCTTGCCCTGATGTAGCCTAAATGATGATAGTGAATCTTATCAGAGATGCAAACGCTCTGCTATAGAAAAAAAAAAAAAAAACAGCGACTGTCAAGATTTCTATCAACTTTTATTGAACAAAATAATAAAAACTGTATAGGAATTTGACACATTTGGGAGGTTATGGTCTTTTATAACTACCTAAACTGACTGACTACAGCAGTAAGTCACAGTCTGAAGTATAGAAACACGAGACAGTAGTGAGAGAAAAACTGATAGAAAAGCATCTAAAACACCCTTCCCTGGTGCCGCCTCAAGCACAGCAAAACATGTACTAACAGCAAGTCTAGAAAGGAAACCGAAGCGTTGTCGTAACACCATGTGTCACCACAGTCCTGACACTGAGTCACTAAAATGAAAATATTAAAGTCATGGTGAGTCTTGATGTGTTTGTGAGAGTATACATATGAAAATAAAATAAAGAAATACATAATGCAAATAAAAAAAAATAGTATAAATGAAAAATGCATATAAATGAACAGAATAATAAAATATAACTAAATAAAGAGTATAAATTAATGTGTATAAAATAAATAAAATAGAGTAGTGTGCTTATAAAATAAATAAATAGTGTATAAATGAGCATATAAAATAAATAGCATAGTATAAATAAATATGCAAATTAAATAAATAGCATAAATAATAAAAATTAAAATAAATGTCAATGTAATAAATATTAATATAAAATAGCATAAATACATAGAGTAAAAGTAAATATACTTATAAATAAAATACAGTTTAAATAAAGAATAAAATACATATGAAAATATACAAATAAAAATAAAGTTTAAATAAATATGGAAGAAAAAAACATATGTAACTTCTTTGTCACAGGAACAAAAAAAAATTCAATGTAATAATTCACAATATGTTTTTCTCTTATAGAAGAAATATTTATCATAGTAAATCAGTTTATCCACAGTTCAGGCAGATTTCAGGCAGTGGTTGTAGGTCACCGCTGATTCTCACCTTTTGTAAAACCCAAGATTAATGCAACAGAAATCATAATGTTTATAATATAGTTATAATCCCATCTGTTTATGTCCTTCTTCTCTTTCTGCAGATGTGGAAGATGCCTCGACGGGTCCTCAGACAAACATGAATGAGAAGAAGGAGCAGGAGCTTCATTATGGAGAAGTGACGTTCACCGACAGAAAGGTTCAACAGCAGCCGAGTAAAACACAGGAGGAGTGTGTGTACGCTCAGGTGCAGACGCACTAGTGTGAAAACCACCACAAAACCACCACTAGCGTGACTTCACACTTCACTGTCATGAAAACACGACAGGACAGCTTTTGGCTGCTTATGATGAAATGCTCGGCTTATTGCACATCTTCTTTCCTGTGTGGCAACAGAAAAATACAGTGTCTGATCCAGAAGAGAAATATAAAAGGAAGAACAATGGCTGACTTTCCATTAAAGCCACTGAAGGGAATCTTGACTGCTGTGAACAACTAATGACTAGTACTACATAAGTCAATGGGTCTCATTCACTAAGCATGCGTACGCACTAATGTGGGCGTGAAATGTGAGTACGAATGATTTTAAGAACAAACCACGATTCACCAAAAATTTCGTACTAAAATTTATTATACATTTACGAAAAATTATAGGAACAACTGAAACCACACGTACGCAGAAATCACTTACTCTGCACGGCCTTATAATCATGTTAAGATGTTATATTTAATCTAAATACGACTATGATTATATTAAAGCATGTTTACTAAAAATACCATATACAAAATTATATAACAAACTTAGTTAATAATATAATTTAATCTTGTCATCATACATTTCATCATCTAGTGAAAGTGTAAGAAAAGTTGTGTTTTGTTCAGCTGCGAGGCTTCTCTGAATAAGCCGTATGTAGAGCTGGCTCCCGAGAGATCTGTAGTCTGGGTCTGTATGAAAGTTGTTTTTGTGTTTGAACTGGGCCAAGTTCAAGTTCACACGCTCAACGTTTTGCTACGGTTTCCGGGTTGAACGACATGTTTCCTGGAAACAGTGTACAACGGGGTGTGAGATATGTTTTCTCTTGTTTGGTGAATGTGTCACAAATATCAGCCCAATCAGCAGCAACATGTTATAAACCACATGGTAATAAAGAGACAGCTGGCACAATGAGTCCAAGTGAAGTCATTTACAAATGTGTCCGCTGCAGCTCGGTATATACGCAACAATTGAAGATATTAGAAGACATGTTTGTCGTGAGAGTTTTATAGTAACATAGCATGTCAACATGATGATGATGATGATGATGATGAATTTGTAAATAAATGTAATTAACATAAAAATAAATTTACAAGAGCAAGTATATTGTTTGCACATGTTTATTTTCATTAAAGGCAAAATAACTGAAATAATAAGAGCACAAGTATAGATCTGAACTTCTTTAAGTCTCTCTAAATATCATGTAGTAATTGCAATGTCTTCCAATCCATATCCTTTCCTCAGGAAGGTGTGCTAGACACTGATTAATGTAACATAAAAATACTATACATATTTATATATTTTGCTGTTGTATTGTGGAGTGACACTTTCATAAACTTTCATGGAAAGTTTTTGTGAGAAGTTCAAATGTGCTTATAAATACGAAAAACGTACGCATCATTAGTGAATGAGACCCATTGTTTTTTATTTATTATTTATTTTTTATATAAAATATCTTTCTGTGACATACAGTACTAGGCATTTAAAATACATGTTTGTTTTCTGTATCCTTGTGCTGCCTTTTCACTTTGTCGTCACCTAGTCAACAACAAAAGAAAAATGGGTCCTTTTTACAGACTGATGACGTCTTTCCAAAGTTATTAACATTGTAAACTCCTCCAGGTTTAATTCCACCTGTTCAAACGTTTTAAATGCTGTGGCTCCTTTTAGGACTTTTCAGTCTAAAACTCGTTCTGAACCCTGGATTGATATTCCATTCTTTCTCTTACATAATGTTGTAGAAGAGCGGAACGGAAATTGAAAAAGGACAGGCTTCATGTTTCTTTTGAGATTTTAAAGGACACTCTATTTAAATATCAGAAAGCAGTGAAAAAAGCAAAATGCCGACATTTGTCAGATATTATCAATAAGAACTGCTCTAGTCCAAAGACTCTCTTCAATATTATTAATGCTACTCTCAATCCTTCGGCCTGTCTAGTTCCTGGGGTTTCTTCTCCATCATGTGAAGAATTTGTATTATTTTTTGATAGGAAAATTAGGGATCTCTGGCTGGGGATATCTCCCTCGTTTTTTAATCCGTCAAACCCCTTTATCTCTACAATCTTTTTTAGTCAGTTTAAACTAGTCTCACCTTCAGATTTGCTGGAAATAGTTGAGCAGCTTAAACCTTTGGGCTCGTCTTTGGATATTATTCCCCCTTTTTTATATAAGCAATTTTTTATTGATGTCGCCCCGTATCTCTTGATTATAATTAATCGCAGTTTAGAATCTGGCATTATGCCTGATTGCTTAAAGCATGCAGTATTTTATCCATTGGTCAAAAAACAGAATCTGGACTCAGTTTTAACTAATTTTAGGCCCAAGATTCTGGAAAGAAATGTGTTTTCACAGCTACAAAGTTTTTTAGCTGATAATTTAATGTTTGAAACATTTCAGTCAGGTTTTCATAAATGCCATTCCACTGAGACTGCGCTTTTGAAGTTTCTTAATGATATTTTAATATCATGTGATTCTGGGGATTTTGCAGTCCTTGTGCTCTTAGATTTGACGGCCGCTTTCGATACAGTTGACCATGCTATTCTCATTGATCAATTAGAACATTGCATTGGTTTAAGAGGTATAGCTCTAGATTGGTTTAAATCATATTTTGCTAATAGGAGTTTTTCAGTCAAGATGGGTGAACATTATTCGAGAAATGCTTCTTTGCCTTGTGGGGTTCCCCAGGGTTCCGTTCTGGCTCCTCTGCTTTTTTTCTCTTTATATGTTCCCTCTTGGCTCGATTTTTAGAAAACATGGATTATCATTTCACTGTTATGCGGATGACACTCAGGTTTATTTGCCTGTTAAACGGAATTCTGTGGGTTTTTAGTCTCTTATGGCATGTTTGGCGGATGTGAAGGCTTGGCTTCCATTACATTTTTTAATTTTTAATGAAAAAAAAAACTGAAATTATTGTCTGAATCTTTAGATTCCCCAAAATTGGATTTGGGTGAGATGTCTCTATGTCTGAAACCATGGGTAAAAAACCTGGGTTTCATTTTTGATGATGGCTTAAAGTTTGACCGTCAAATAAATTCAGTAGTCAAAGCTTGCTTTTTTCAGCCGCGTTTACTTTCTAAAGCAAAGCCTTTTCTTTCTTTTAACGATTTTGAAAAAGTAATTCACACTTTTATTTTATCTAGGCTGGACTACTGCAACTCACTTTATTTTGGGATTGGCCAGACAGCTATATCCCGCTTGCAGCTTGTTCAAAACACTGTGGCTCGACTTTTGAGCGGGGTTAAGAAGAGGGAGCATATTACTCCTATTTTACGCTCATTACATTGGTTGCCTGTTTGTTTTAGAGTGGATTTTAAAATTTTGCTCCTTGTTTATAAATCTCTAAATAGTTTGGCTCCTACTTATCTTTGCGAGTACTGAATATCAACCCATTAGATCCCTTCGGTCTTCCAACCAGGATCTATTGTTTACACCTAGGTCGAGGCTTAAATGCAGGGGAGATCGTGCTTTTTGTATTGCTGCCCCCAGGCTTTGGAACACCTTGCCACTCTCCATTAGACAAGCTTCTTCTGTTAATATCTTTAAGTCCAGGCTAAAGACATTTTTATTCTCTAAAGCGTATGGCTGATGGCATGGTCGTATGATATTATAATTTTATTGTTTGTTGTGTGTTTTTTCTGTTTTTAATGACTTACTGGAAAGCACATTGGTCAACAGAAGTTTAAATTAATTGTGCTATATAAATAAATTGTCATTGTCAACATTGTAAATGTAGTAGACTTGTAATTTTTTTTATTAATGTACATTTCTAACTGCATTTGTGTTACCATCAAAATGACAGAACACTAGTTACGTGAGTGTGGAGGAAGAGATGGCAAATTTAACACGATCAACCTAATCAATATCAATATATTTTCCTTTTTTGGAAAGCTATAGAAACACTATCATGGATTTATAATTTTGCAAATGGGAACGTAAAATATATGTACTTGTTGACGACTTCCGCTTACGAAAATTAACCATAGTTTTACTACAAATAAAACCAAGAAACACTGTTTAAACCATGGTAATGTCACGGTGCACACAGCAGGGAGAGACGAGGAACACGCAGACGAGGAGGTACTTCAAAATAATAGTCTTTAATGACAACATCAAGGGTAGACAAGTAGAAACACCAGGAATGACGAGTAGACCAGACAAAATGGAATACAAAAGACAGGACTTAAATACACATGGTAATTAACACAAATCACACACACCTGGACACGAATTAACTAATAACGACATGAAACTAACCATATACGGAAACAAGAGGCGGGAACACAAGACACACACGAAACAGGTCTGACAGGTAACCATAAATTAACCATGGTTTTGCTACTCTAACCACAAGTTTATCCATGGTATTTGTAGTAAAACTGGTTATACAAATGGTAATCATAAATATATATATATTCCGCTTCCACTTCCGCTTTCAACTTCCCGGAAAAAAAACAATTTTAGGCAAAGGAACCATATTAGTCGTAAAACGCTGGAAATGTTGGATTCAGGTTTCAGTCAGAGGCACTGAGGATTCGACTGATTGCTGAACAGAGCTAAAGCTCAAGCAGAAAATCACCTAGTTGTGTTTAAGGGTTTAAGCAGTCTGTTGGTTTGCTTAATGGACTTGTACACCATTAATGCTGTGCTGTGCCATAATGAAATAGTAATTATTATTTAAATGCAACACTGAACAAGAAACAAACACAAGTCAGTTGAAAGGACAGTAAACAGTAAAACGTTTCAAATCCCAAAAGGCATCAGATCGATAGCGCTGTGCTGATGGAGACATGTGTGATCTTGAGTAATGAAAGAATATTTTTAAAAACTGTAATGCTCAGTGAGGGGATTGTTAATATAATTGTATTTTTAATTGAATGTTTATATCAGATCTCTCCACTTTAGTACTGAATATTTAAAACATTTGTAGATCTGTGGTGAATGATGTTTATGAACCAATGTGGCAGAAACATCAGATATTCAGATACTTCCAGACAAACACCTAGAAGTTGGTTTAATGCCATTTTCTCCCTCATGGATGAAGAAGGAAGGAAACAAAATGTGTATCCAGAAGTCAACATGGCAATATAGTGATATAAAAGCTAGAATGCATAACATATTTACATAAATACATTTTCTCTAAGTGCACTTTCAAAAACACTCACATAGACATTCTAAAAGTAGCATTAAAGTTGTCCTTATGATCATTTTATTATATTATTTAAGTGTTTGAATTGCATATAAAATTGCCATCCATTTGGATTAAACATGAACTACTAAACTTAATGTGATGCCCAGTGGTGAACAAAGTGCTCAAATCAAGTACTTGAGTAAAAGTAAATCGTATCAATATGCAGCAACTACTAAATTGTCCCTAGCAATAATTTTTATAAAACAATTAAATGTCTGTTGTCTGCCATTATGTTCCCACCAATGCCAAAATCAAACTTATGCCCTTTATACAAGATCATGACACAACATTTTCAATATACCATTCAATACTCTGTGGATCGTCAAGCACTGTGGAGTGCACTGCGGGGCATTGGAATCCCAAATTTCCAGCTAGATCTCATTAAGGACCTTCATTCAGGTACTACCGCCAGAGTGAGGGTTAACGGCTCACTCTCTGAGGTGCTTACAACTACCTCCGGAGTTAGGCAGGGCTGTGTTCTGGCCCCAGCACTTTTCTGTAGAGCCATGGATTGGATCCTCGAGCGAATAGCACCACAGAATGGCATTAAACTGCCAGAACATGATTTCACTGACCTAGACTACGCAGATGATGTCGTGTTATTAGACGAATCTGCGTCAAAATTGGTACCATCTCTTGAGCATTTTGAGCGAGAGGCTTCTCACCTGGGCCTACACGTATCATGGCAAAAAAACAAATTGCAGAGCATGGGTGGTGGATCCAATATCAGGAATATTACTGTCATGGGTCAGGAGGTGGAAAATGTCACAAAGTTCACATATCTGGGGAGTTTACAAAACTCAGATGGAAGGTGCACAGACGGTATCGCACGCCGAATTGGTCTGGCTGCTTCAGCAATGAGGTCCTTTCAGAACCTTTGGCGTCAACAGAGGACCCAGCTTAGCACAAAACTCCGGTTCTATTCCTCCTGCGTGTTGCCAATCCTTCTGTACGGTACTGAGACCTGGACTCTTCAATCACAAGATGCCAAAAGGCTAGTCATTTCATATGCGCTGCCAACGTCAAACCCTGCATGTTCGTTGGTCCGACCTCATAACAATGCACTGGTCTGCCAACAATCACAGACATAATTGCTTGTTTGCGCACGTCTTTGTTCGGACATGTGGCCCGGCTTGCAAGTCATACTCCTGCCTATGGTGCCTTAGCCTGCACCGTTGCCCACCACTCTGAAAGACAAGCTCCCACCTGGTCGCCATTGGCGAACTTAGATCCAACAGATTGGGGATGGCTCCATCTCCTCCCTCCTCCATGAATGGAACCTTGCCATCGGCCGCGGCCATTCACTCCGCATGACGAGATCGGCGCTACGAGCCACTGCAGCTCAGGTGACTTGATGGATGGATGGATTCAGTACACAAGTTATAGCTTATACCCTGTGATTTTGACTGTACCATTTTTATATGGACTCATCCCAAGGTAACTAGAGATTAAGACAGCTTCAGTTTGGATCCAGCCTCTTATGAAGACTTCAGATGACCCAACACCTCTGAATAGATAGCATCTACTCCTGCGACCCAGACGACGTCAGCTCTGGATCATCATACAATATAATGTTACCATTGCTTTAAAATGCACATGAAGTTTGTTTAAATGTGCTGTATGTAAGTTTTTGACTCTACTAAAGCATAAAAATACCATAATATGTTTGCAGGTATTTAAGAAACATGCTAAGTTAACATACTTGTTTATCTGAAAAACAATGCTATAGTCAGTTATTCTCCTTAGAAAATGTGCATCTGTGTTTTGGTTTGTGAAACCTGCCCACTGCCAGTTTACCCAATTGTATTTCGGCACCCCGGGTTGCCAGTTGGCGGAAAACAGTGCATTTCATTTTATTCATCATCATGTGTGCTCGTTCCTGTTGGTGTTGTTAATCTGGCAACCTGCGTCAAGTCTGAGGAGGAGGGGCCGGGTGAAAAAAACCCTCTCCAATATTTTGAATTTGGACTGCAATACCTAGTTCAATCTACATACAGCACCTTTAAATGCATATGATATTTCTAGATACTATAATGTATACTATCTTACAACTTCACTTTCTGACACAATCTCTTATAAAAAACTATTCTGGATTTGCAGCAGAGAGAAATGCATTTTCTGTAAAGCTGCTTTGAAACAATATGCAATATGAAAGGCACTATACAAATAAATGTGAATTAAATTTAATGAGCCATTGCATTGTTGGTGCTATTCTGAAATAAAGGACCCATGAAGTTGATAAATGTAACAATACATCTGAATGAGCCATTGCATTGATGGCCCACATGGAGGCGCTATATCTCAGCTGACTTTGAACGTGCTTTGAAAGTTTCACTTGGGGCTTACCCCCTGATTTCCCAGAGTTATATTAGTCTGTTTAGCACAGGGTTGTCAAACTAAGTTCCTGGAGGGCCGCAGCCCTGCTCCAACTCACATACCATGTAGTTTTCAAATAAGCCTGAAGGACTTGATTAGCTGGATCAGGTGTGTTTAATTAGGATTGCATCTAAACTCTGCAGGGCTCCGGCCCTCCAGGAACTGAGTTTGACACCCCTGGTTTAGACTATCCATGTCAAATTCTAAGTAGTTCAAATCTCAACAACATTATGTATTGTTGCAACAAGCTCCAGTTTGATACAGTATAAATTTTACTTCTTCTTTTTCACATTTCTCCTAGTTTCACTGTCTGTTTTAGATTTATTTTAGTGCAGACTAACTGCATCAGACTAACCCCTATAAGAGGAAACTTCCTCTTAAGATATTTCCTTATTGCACTGTGAAGACACTCGATAAGAGCCAGACCACAGACGATCTGAAGCAGCATCACTCTCTTCTGCTGGGATTGAGTTCTTCTGGAAACTGGACTTTAGAGAAATGATGCTCATCTTTGGACTGATGCTGCTGCAAACTGCTGCATGTGAGTCACTTACACATCAAACTCATCTTATGTTGCTGATCAATCAGATCAATCTCTGAAGTAGTTGTTGGAAAGTAGTTGTCAGAAGTAGTAATCTCAGAAGTCTTGTTGGGAGACAATCACAATAAAGAGTTAGCAGATATTAAGCAGACAGTCTACAGTATACTCTAATAAGACTTAGTTGACTTGTTGGTGCAAAGTTACTTATTGTCAACATAATGTTCAAAAGGGAACATCAGAATAAAGTGTTACCAATTTTTTCACTTCTATTCTTGTTTTCACACTTTATCACATGGTTCAGCTTTATCGCTGCTAACAGATCTCTAACTTCCACTTCCGTACTTTTCTTTTGCAAATAACATGCCTATATATATCATTATAACATGCCTATATATCATAATTATATCAGTAATAATTTTTGCTGCAGTCATTATTTCCATGAACATATTTTCTTTGCTCTCAAAATGTGATAGCAGAACAATTAAAAGCAGAAATTTCATAGCAATCGTTGGTATTATTAAACATTAAGATGTCATGGGGAAAATTTTCCAGAAGCATCGCATACAACAATTACTGATATTCATATTTATATTGTGCACACATACAACCTTTTATTTATAAATCCAGATGTGCATGGCAGCTAAGGTTTATACACCAGACCTCTGATGTTCTGGCTGCTGTACATGTATTTAATGTTATATGAATTAAATTATGAGCAGTGATGGATTGAGATGTTTTTTTTCTGTGTGTTATACGTGTCTTCCACTAGCTATTTATTTCAAAAAGTGGTTGGGGCATAAAGAAAAACTGCACTTGTTAAACCATTTTATGAGGTTTTTAGATGATTATTAAGAACATTATTAAATGATAAATTGATTATTAAAGCATTGCTAAATGACTAAACATCATTTGAAAACCTGATACGAGAGTCTGATACGTGTCTTCTGTAGAACTTAATATGAATGTTTGTCTGATTGAAATTCATGATGAAAGGGATGATATTTATTCCAGCAGTAACACTTTGATGTTGGTACATTTAATTTTGTGTGTGTTTTGTTCTTTAGGTCTGGATCGGTTCTGCAGGTTTGATCAATATCTGATCAATAAATGTTACGCAGCTCTGGGACACAAACTCAATCTGCAGATGGATCTGAACACTCTATATGATGACCTTCATTTGTTTAAGACGTTAAATGATGGCAGTACACTGGAAGTTTTTAGCGCAAATAAAAATAAAGAGCACAAACACGAATCCATCAGAAACAGATCTGAGTTCTTCTTTGATAATATGACTCTGATCATAAACAATGTGATCAAAGCAGATTCAGGGACTTACACATCATATGTCATTGAGATGGATATGGTAATGAGCAGTGAACTTCAAGTGAATGTTGAAGGTACACAATCTCTCTCATCAGACTCATTCTGTCTTGACATTGACTCTGGTTATGTGTTGACTGTTATGTGACTCTCCCTCCAGCTCCTATTGGCAATCATCAATAGTGTCAATCATCTGCTCCTCCAATCAGACTTCAGTGTTCTGCTCCTCTGAGGGAGATCAGCTCTTCTACAGCTGGACTCTGGATGGAGAAATACTAGAGCAAGGACCAATGGTTGGAAACACTAGCATTGATCTGGATGAAAGAACTAATGGAAACATCAGCTGCAGCGTGAAGAACCACGTCAGTCACGCACAGAAGACCATTAGACTCAAACCCTGTCCTGGTGAGATTTTAATTCATGAATGTCAACATACTGTATATATAACAACCACAGAACAGCAACACTGATATAAAACATTTAATTATCCGATTTCAGCAGTGAATTGTGTTGATGTGGTTCAGAGAGAAAGCAGGTGATTCTGTGCTAATGATTTATTACAGAACCAAATACTGCAGCTGTGACCTCTAGTGTGACCTCTAGTTTGACCTCTAGTGTGACCTTTAGTGTGACCTCTAGTTTGACCTCTAGTGTGACCTCTAGTTTGACCTCTGCAGTGACCAGCAGCGCAATGACATCAGAATGTGGTACAAGTTTAACAAACACACTCCTGGAAACATGAAGGATGGGTTTGTTTTGTGTCTAATTGTTGTTGTTCATGTGTTCAGTGTCTGTGGTGTTTGTGCTGGTCTGGAGTCTCCAGCTGATGGTTCTGTTGGGTCTGTTAGGAGCTTTTCACATCTACATGAGACACGCATCAGGTGAGAGACATTTATCATCATTATCTGACATGCAGTTATTAAGAGTGTGAAGATGATGATGATGATGATGTTTTTAGGAAAGAAACAGGAAGATCAGAAAGTGAGGATGAGAAGATTTAGAGAAGGACATGAACACACAGAAGAAGATTCATGAGAGCAGCAGCAGATCATCACATCTATGAGAAATGACTTCCTATAATGTCACCAATTTTCACGTCAATCCAGCTTTCACCTGTCTTTTATTTCCCTGAATCAGATCTGTCAGACTGAAGTCATTCTGTGTTTATTTTCACATTTCTGCTCCTGGGGTGTATTCTAGAAAGCACGGTTAACTTACCGTCAGCTAAACCCTGAACGTTCGGTCGATTAACCCCAAACCTTGCTTACTCGAGGTATGTGGTTCCAAAAAACGCATCCAGGAGTAAGTTCATTCAACTCAGAGTATGTTCCTGGTTAAGACTCAAGACATTCACAACAGAGCGACGAATCGACGAGTCACTATGGAAACGGACGCTAAGAAAAAGCATGCCATGCTGTTTCTTTCTTCTTCTTTTGTTCAATGGCTGTTTACATGCTTAGTGCATATCGCCACCTAATTGATGGTTGTGCAATTATTTTTTTTCTTTTTCCGTTTAATCTTTAATCCTTGAGGATATGAATTATATTGTTTGTTTGATGCTAATAATATATTAAGTCATATCAGATATAAATTTTTATTATAGAAATACATTATTGAAAATGCTGATCCATGTGTGAGATGATAATATAAAATGTAATATATATATATATATATATATAATAAATTAAACATTACTTTGTCATAGTGTTTTATAATTTATACAGATAACTGTTATATGACAATAAAATATATTTAATGACCATATTAGAATAATATATTATCTTATTTATTACTTATATTAGCGCTTCATCATTAACATAACATATATATATATATACATAATAGGCTATATTTGTCACGGTGCACACACGAGGAGGAACAGGAACACGCAGACGAGGACGTAAACTCAAATAATAGTCTTTAATCTTGACAAACAAGGCAGGGCAGGACAAGGCAAGGCTGACATGGACATAAACACCGGGGGTAACGAGTAGACCAGACCAAATCAAACCAAACTGAACAGGCATAAACTAATATACACAGGTTAATTAACACAATCACATAAACACAGCTGGAACATACTTAACTAATAATGACACGAAACAAGGACAGGAAACAAACCAAATATGGACACAAGAGGCAGGAACAGATGACACACACAACAGAACCCTGACATTACTCCCCCCTCCCGGAAGGCGTGTCCCACGCCGTAACAGTCCACCCCCCTACCCCCTGCTCGTTTACTGTATTCTGTTGGTTTTGGTTGATTTCTCTTCATTTTCAGTGTCTGTTTAAATGTTTTATCTGTTTGAAGCTCTTGATCTATTTCTCAGTTTCAGGGTGCTTGTTTTTTTCTGACTTTTTTTAAACTGTCTTTTTAGATTACTTTTAATATGTTTAATTTGTGCATTTGTAAATAGAGTCAGTGTTGGAAATAGCACGCATGTTTGCAGTCAAAAGTCACAAGCATCTCGAATGTTCTCTTTTTTTACAGTCAATTAATATTCTACAGTGAATGCAGTCAATTAACATGTTAAGCAACAGAAAGCACACAATTAATTTAAACAGATATAAAAAAAATGACAAAAACAACACAACCAGAAATCAAATGAATTTTAATGAGTCCAAATGTAACTCTTGTTTCCCCTGCAGATGTCGCTAATAACAAAGAAAGTGTTAAAAGATTAGACTTGTATTATTTTACATTATAGACTTAGGTAATACTGTGATGTTAGTCGTGCTTTCTCTTCGCTCAGTCATTTTCAGTTTTTGATCTCTGCTGTTTGTAGTATCCATGGTAAATTCTAGATAGTTGACTAGTTCAAAACCAACAACATTGGTCCTGTTTATTGCAGCAACAAGCTAAAATTACTCCTTAGAACGTGATATAGTAGCTTCTTCTGTGTTTACGAACACGAGGTAAACATTGTATTGATAAAGCAAAAACACAAATTTGAACACTGATGTTTTAACTATTACTCATTCTTAATAAATTAGTAAATAATCATTTCATTAAATGTTAATGAATAATTTGTTCATTTTAGCTACAACAACAACAACGTTTATCTATAGAGCACATTTAAACACAACCGATGTTGACCAAAGTGCTCTACAAAGAATAAAACACAAATGAAATAAAAAGGTGAATGATATGGCACTGCTGGCCTTCTTATGGCCGTACAAAATGGGAACTTTCCTAAATGGCACCCTAAACCCTCGCGGTTTTCCTCACTTTCTTCCGCACTTTCGTGACATAATGCTGCTTTGACTGCCAGGTAGAAGTCTGCTGCGGAGCTCGCCCCAGTTCGGGCTCGGCAGAAGTGCGGATCGAGGGTGCATAAGGCCGCAAAGGGGGCGCTCGCGAGCACCCTTCTGAATGCTAAAATGACGAATGGGACACTCTATGGTCTCATGGACTTAACGGACATGCGCACGCGGCGGCCATTGTAAGTCTGTAAGACCACAAGTGCACATGAAGTGTTCCATTTGGGCCAGGGCCATGGATGTAAGCCTGAAGTAGCCCACATGTAAAATAGCAAAAATGGCCCAAAATGTATCAAATCACATGTGGACTTCTGTAGGCAAAGATATAGAGTTCATGGCAATGTGTAATCTGAATGTGACCCTAAAGTGGCCCATGTGGTAAATAGTGAATAAGGCCCAAATAGTGCCAACCAAATGTGAGCCACCTTTGGCAAAAATGTGGCACAATCAACAAAGGCTTATCAGGGTGTAAACCAAATGTGGTCCACATATGTTTCAGCAAATGTGGCCCAGGTATACTAAAATGGATCTGGGCCAGTTTTAGCAAGATATGGCACAGTAAGAACTGGCTAATCTGGCTGTGAGCCTAAAGTGGCCCGCATTTGATGCCACAAATGTGGCCCAGTTATTAAAACCATATCTGGGCCAATTTTGGCAAAGATATGGCATGGCAAGCACTGGCTAACGTGGCTGTGAGCCTAAAATGGCTCGTATATTATGCCACAAATGTGGCCCAGTTATTAAGACTGTATCTGGGCCAGTATTGGCAAATATATTGCACAGTAAGCACTGGCTAATGTGGCTGTGAGCCTAAAGTGGCCCACATATGATGCCATAAATGTGTCCCACTTGTCCTAAAACGTATGTGGGCCAGTTTTGGCAAAGATATGGCACAGTGAGCACTGGCTAATGTGGCTGTGAGCCTAAAGTGGCCCGCATATAAAATGACAAATATTGGCCAAATAATTAATAACAATTTGGGCCACTTTTGGCAAATATATGGCACAGTCAGCATTGGCTACTCAGTGTGTAAGCCTAATTTGTCCCACATTTGACATGGCAAATATGCCCCATATATTATGAAACAGATGAGGGACACTTCTGGTTTGGATGTAACACTTGACACTGACTAATTGAAAAGGAAGTTTAAAATTGTAAATATGGCCTAATAGAATTTGGTGGGGTTCTCCTGGTACAATTAGCATTCCAATGGCTATAAATCAAGTTACTTGGGTCGCTTCAACCCACGGACATGAACAACAACCCACGGCAACCATGGACTTGGCAACACTGATCCGCAATCTACGTTTCATATAACTCCTCCCTGAGCTTCCCGCTGCCCTGTATCTTGCTCTCTCGTTGGCTGTAGGTTATTGCCGATTTATTTTTTAGTCAGAACTCATTCACACAGCAGGATTTTGAATCGGATTCTCTCAGATCGCGTCTTTGATAATTCACACTGCGTGATTGTTACTCGCGTGAACGAGCACCGATTTCGGGCATTTGTCAGCGATTTCACAAAACCTGTCAGCGAGTGAAAATCAGAGCTAAAATCGTGCAGTGTGAACTCGATATTGCTGTGTAGATAGAGTCTGAGTGAGAAGCATTTAGGTCATTGGTCTCAAACTCAATTCCTGGAGGGCCACAGCTCTGCAGAGTTTAGCTCCAACCAGCTCCAAATCACACCTGCTTGGAAGTTTCTAGTAATCCTACAGACCTTGATTTGCTGGATCAGGTGTGTTTGATTAGGATTGGAGCTAAACTGTGCAGAGCTGTGGCCCTCCAAGAATTGAGTTTGAGACCAATGATTTAGGTTCAAACTTGTGAAGAACTGTTTTTAAAGTATTGGAATGTGTAGATTTGTATAAACAAGCTGATTGACACTTTTTGTAGAACTGAGGTCTTGCTATATTCATCAATACCATATCACTTCCTATTTATGTGTTTTACCCATAATTCCCCCAGACCTCGTACAACATCTCTTGTGGACAACCACAGAGAAAATAACAAGCAACCATAATATAATCTACATCCCCCTTCTTAATGATGGGTATATCGGACCTCACTAGTACAACAAACTGGATGCTAAACAGTCAGGTTTCAGGAGTGGCCACTCAACAGAGACTGCGCTACTCTCAGTCACGGAAGCCCTGCGAGTCGCAAAGGCCGATTCCAAATCATCAGTCCTCATTCTGCTCGATCTTTCTGCTGCTTTTGACACTGTCAATAATCAGATACTCCTGTCCACCCTCTCATCGCTGGGCATCACTGGGATTCCACTTCGCTGGTTTGAATCCTATCTCACCGGTAGGTCCTTCAGGGTGGCTTGGGGTGGTGAGGTATCCAAAGCACATCAACTGGTCACTGGGGTTCCTCAGGGATCAGTTCTTGGACCCCTCCTCTTCTCCACATACACTACATCACTGGGACCCATCATACAGGCACATGGCTTCTCCTACCATTGCTACGCCGATGACACACAGCTCTATCTCTCTTTTCAACCAGATGATCCAACGGTAGCTGCACGGATCTTAGACTGCCTGGCGGACATCTCGGCATGGATGAAAGAACATCACCTACAGCTCAACCTGGCAAAGACTGAGCTTCTTGTCGTCCCTGCCACTCCGACCCTACAGCATGACTTCCTGATTCAATTAGGCACATCAATAATTACCCCATCAACTTCGGTCAGAAATCTTGGTGTAATCTTTGATGACCAGCTGACCTTCAAAGAGCACATTGCAAAGACCGCTCGATCTTGCAGGTTTGCGCTATACAACATCAGAAAAATCAGGCCCTTCCTGACAGAGCATGCTGCACAACTTCTTGTCCAGGCCCTTGTCGTTTCTAGGCTGGACTACTGCAATGCTCTTCTGGCTGGTCTTCCATCAAACGCAATCAAACCTCTACAAATGATTCAGAATGCAGCGGCACGACTGGTCTTCAATGAGCCCAAAAGAACCCATGTTACACCTCTCTTCATCTCATTGCACTGGCTACCAGTGGCAGCTCGCATCAAGTTCAAGACACTGATGCTTGCATACAGAACAACCACAGGCTCAGCACCCTCCTACTTCCACTCACTATTACAAATCTACATCCCCTCCAGAAGTCTGAGATCTGCTAGTGAGCGACGCCTTGTGGTACCATCACAGAGAGGCTCAAAATCACTCTCCAGAACATTCTCATTCACCATTCCTGGATGGTGGAATAATCTTCCCACCCCTATCCGGATTGCTGGATCCCTATCAATCTTCAAGCAACAACTGAAAACTCATCTCTTTCGGCACTACTTGACTTCACCCTAAACTTGATAAAAAAAAAATAAAAAAAATAAAAAAAAACCTTTCCCTTTATCTTTCTCTCCTTCCCTTGCTAGCTTGTACTTATTTTGAACAATGACTGAGACTTGGTGTTACGAGCACTTCCTCTGTCTGATTGCCTCTTCAAGATGAATGGCTTTATGTACTCCCCAATTGTAAGTCGCTTTGGATAAAAGCGTCTGCCAAATGACTAAATGTAAATGTAAATGTAAATATCTGGATATGTTTAACATGAATGTAAAATTGAAATTGAATTAACAAACAAACAAAGATTTTAACAGCTATACAACATAGTTTGCCCTTTAGCTTTACCTGCTAAATAAGTGCACATAAACAGTGAAACTGGCAAACAGTGTGCAACCTGACATGCATACCAAAACAGAATGCAACATTGTTCCCACTTGTTTTTTTTTTTTTGTTTTTTTTTTTCACAGCCACAAGGAACAGGACTGCTGCAATAAAAGTGGTATGAACGGTCTGAGCTTATGTAGTGTAGTCTTTGAATAGAGAGTTGGGCCTTGATATTCTCCCTGAGCGGGTGACAACCACAGGTGGTTCCTGCACCTGTTCTGTTTGTGGCTGGTCGACATTAGCCTGGGGTTCTGGCAGAGGGTCACCGTTGGTGTTAAGTGGGACCTCTGCTGCTGTAGGCGGGGGGTATTGTTCAGGTATATACAGGAGGTGGCACATTATTTTAAGAGTGTTCTGTCCTAACCTTTAAATACCTTTGAAAAAATGTTAATGAAAGTTGTGGGAATGTTCCCTGTTATCTGGGTTTTGACCCTTATATTTTTGTTTCAGTGGTTTAATGACATTCTAGATAAACTGTTTTTCCGTGTTGTTAACAGGGAACATCGTCCATTATGATTGAGATGTTTTATACAATAAAAACGGATCCCCTTGATCTGTTTCTTGGTTTTGCGGTGTCTGGTGTTTTGCTGTTTGTGGTTTTAATCTTCTGCTTTAGAGTTTTTTTGTTTTTTTTTGGATTATATTTCTCTTAGTAATATATTTTACCAAATCTTGATAAACAAACTATTGCTTCAGAAATGTGAATAGAGATAGTGTTAAAGTTATTAGGTTGAATGTGATCTTGACATGGTTTTCACTGGGTTTCACTGATTTTACAGTTCATTGCCACTGAGACTCAGGTGTGAACCTCTTTTGTTCAGAAAGTAGCTCTTTTGCACTCTTTAGAATATTTTGTGACTGAGAAGTGATTCTTCTTGTTACAATTTCTCCTAGTTTCAGTCGTTTTTGTGTGTATTTAAGTAGGAGCTGTTGACCCACAATGCTATCTCTGAAAGACTTCCTCTTTCTTCTTTCTCTTTAATAGTCCAATAATTTCCTGATGTGTCAGTCGAGCTGCTGTTTGTCAGTGAGACTCGATCGGACTCTCTTCTGCTGGACTTTAGAGAAATGATGCTCATCTTTGGACTGATGCTGCTGCTGCAAACTGCTGCATGTGAGTCACTTTCACATCAAACTCATCTTATCATGCTGATCAATCACTGATGAATCTCTGATGAATGTAATAGTACATTGAGAGTCTGCAGTGATCTAGCATTAGAGTTTTCTGATCTTGATTGTGTATGTTAGTGGATTATTATAACATGTCAGTGTTTACATCACAGTAAAACAGACACTGTTTAAGACAATTCTGTACGTAGTATTTTTAGATGAATTTCAGTGGATAGTTGTACATGTGATGATGGTTTGCGTGCATTGAAGACATATTGTGGTAAGATGGAGCGTAAGTGGCGTCTCTCTGGTCTGATTGTTCATTATCAGGCATGGAAAGATTGTTTACATGAGTATAAGGCTAGAATTGTCTCTGCCAGATCTGATTATTTTTCTAAGATAATTCACAACAATCAAGACAAACCGAGACAACTGTTTAATTCCATTAACAAATTGCTGAATTGTAATAGTCTCTTACCTGTTAATGCTTAAGTTTCTAGATTTTTTTGGCACCAACCCAGCAGGCACAAAACAGGCACACAACGTCATAAGACGTTGATATTTGGTTAAATTTTGGTTGCGACGTCGGGTGACCAAAATTCAATGTAAATCCAACGTCTAATGTCAATGTTAAATTGATGTTCAATACCGACGTCAGCTGACGTTGAGATTTTGTTGTTTTTAGGTCATGTAACCAAAATTGACGTCAAATATTGACGGTGTTTTAGATGGCAAATTCATTCTCTGACAGCGGGAGGCGCTGTTGTAGCGGGAGAAAGCGAGGTTTCCTCGGTAACACTGTACACAAAACAGAGCTCCTCTTACAAATGCTGACATTATATGCATATATCAGACATTATATGCAAGATGAAATGAAAATTACATCCATAATTTTCTGAAAACAGTTGGTTTCCATCAGAAATACAGTGATATAAAAACACCCGCACTGGGTTTCGATTTTGAAACGTGCAGAGCTCAACCAAGCGTTCTCCACACCCCCCAATCATTCAAATTTACGTAGGCGGGATTTACAATTTGTAATGTCACAAATACAGGAAAACAACTTTGTAGTCCAAACGAGCTGTTCGTTGTAGTTCTTGAAAAGGGATTTTTTTTTAAAACGCAATATCTCCCTTTGGAGTGGACTTTGAGATTTGTAACTTTGTAGATCGTTTTATGCTCAAACATATACACTACACACTGACTAAAATTCAAAAAGTGAAAAAGCATAATAGGACCCCTTTAAAACTAATTTATTTAGGGTAGATTTTACTTGAATTTTTATATTCTTTTTCTTTTTTTGTGTTTTGAATGCATGTTTTCTATCCATTTTGATTATTTTGTATTTTTATATGGTGTATTTTGATGTTTTATTTGCTTATGTAAAACGCTTTGATAAGTAAAATTTAAAGGCGCTATAGAAAATAAAGATTATTATTATTATTATTATTATGTGCATTGGTTGCTGCCATAAGGCAGTCTGCACTTCTCACAGATGCTGCATCCCAATTCACCTTCTTATGCTACATCCTAAAAGTATGTGCACATTTTGTGAAGAAGTACCTGCAAAATTTTGATTGTGTAGTAGAATAATAGATGATGTTTGTGACATTTACATTTATAGCAGACGCTTTTATCCAAAGCGACTTACATTGCATTCAAGTTACAGTTTTTACATTTGATCAGCTGCAGGGACAAACTACTGTATCATGAATGCATCTTTAACAGACACTCTTGACGCTTAACATGCATCCTGTCACTGTTTAAACCATAGAGATATATATACACACATTGTCTGTCACAACGCCCACACTTGCAATCTTTTATTTTCTGTGACTACTTGTCTACTTGCATGACGTATTTACTGTATTTGGTCAAAGTCTTCAAGTGGGCGTGAAGTCCACAACTGTGCAGTACTTTTAATTTACCAATGGAACACACAGCATAGTGTTGCAAAAATATAAACGTTTTTACAGAGCTTTATTTAACACATTTTGTACATGTAATACTTTGCACTACAAAATAAACTTACAAAATAAAGTTTCTGTTCAGTAGTTCCCATGAATGATACTTTAATTGTGGTGCTTCTAATTTAATTGTGGTGATAAAAAGCAGTTGCACCGTATTACCAAATACACATAGCTATCTCTGTACCAATTAACTCACTGATTTTTACACAGTATTAACTCAATACGACATTTGCAATCATGCAGATATTCGGGAAAAACAGCACTCTTGCTCGTGTGATATTGATTATCTATGCTATTTGGTGCAAATATAAGACTAAATCACACAGTCTGTCATCGTCCTGCATCATGTGCATCAGCAACTGCATCAAGTAAGGAATAATTTACTTCGGTCTGTTGAATTATTAGAAAAATATTGCACACCCGAGGTGGTGATGCAGCCACGACACGAAGCGGAGTTACACCGTTACTGTCACAGAATGGCCCGTATTCCACCATCACTGATCACCCTCACCTGCACCTAATTAATGATCATGTACACCTGCTCCTCATCATCACAGCTCATCACCCCTGCTCTACTTAAGCTCACTCCTCACTCCAGTCATGGTCTGATCTTGAAGTCACATAGCTGCCAACACATTGAATCTTGAGGGTACTATACGGACCTTCACTCTACAAGCGGACTGTTAGCTGAGTATACTTTCCTGCATTACTTACCTGATGATACTTACCCTCTGTCTTCCCTCTCACCACCAGTTACCTGTTCATCTGTGGACGCTTGACTCGCAGGCTCTCCAGGATTCCTATCAGCCACAAACCTGCCAAGAGACAGAGACAGTCAGAATCCCAGTGCACTATCTACCATACATCTAAGAAAGCAACTTACCTCACTCAAGGACTCTCACCACTGTTGTATCACCAAATCCTGTAATAAACTCAATCTCTTTTACACTTACCTTTGTGTCTGGCAGTTCCGTAACAGAAGATCAGACCAAACCGAAGACGTGTGCGGACCACAGCGTAATGGAGGCGGCAGCTTTTATCACGAGGGCTTATGGAATCCACGACCCGCTGGATTTCGTGAGGGAATTCGTGCCTTTCGCCCTCTCCAGCGCACTAGAGGATCGAGCCCTCAAGCTCTTATTCCGGCTCGGGATCACATCCCATCACCCCTTTAAGCTTCCAGACACTTCCAGCCTCACATGGCAGGAGACTGTCTTCAAGTGTCTGGAGAGTCTTCGATCCCGAGTCGGAGTTCCGCCCGAAGCGACGATGATGGTTCCGCCGCCCGTAGCGGCGATGATGGTTCCGCCGCCAGAAGCGACGATGATGGTTCCGCCGTCCACGGCGATGATGCCGCCCGCGACGAAGATGGTTCCGTCGCCCGCGACGAAGATGGTTCCGTCGCCCGCGGCAATGATGCTACCGCCGCCCGCGATGAGGAAGTTTTCGCTGGCCGCGGTGAAGTATGGGCTACCGCCCGTGATAAAGCAGGAGATAATGGATGAGGCTATCCCCTTAGAATTCCTTGCTCCTGTCATCTCCCCAGAGGCTGTTCCTCACCAGTGCCCTCCAGTGGCAGCGCCACGCCAGTGCCCTCCAGTGGCTTCTCCTCGCCAGTGCCTTCCAGTGGCTGCTCCACGCCAGTGCCCTCCAGTGGCTGCTCCACGCCAGTGCTCTCCAGTGGCTGCTCCACGCCAGAGCCCTCCAGTGGCTGCTCCACGCCAGAGCCCTCCAGTGGCTGCTCCACGCCAGAGCCCTCCAGTGGCTGCTCCACGCCAGAGCCCTCCAGTGGCTGCTCCACGCCAGAGCCCTCCAGTGGCTGCTCCACGCCAGAGCCCTCCAGTGGCTGCTCCACGCCAGAGCCCTCCAGTGGCTGCTCCACGCCAGAGCCCTCCAGTGGCTGCTCCACGCCAGAGCCCTCCAGTGGCTGCTCCACGCCAGAGCCCTCCTGTGGCTGCTCCACGCCAGAGCCCTCCTGTGGCTGCTCCACGCCAGTGCCCTCCTGTGGCTGCTCCACGCCAGTACCCTCCTGTATTCCCGCTGGTTCCGTCCAGCCGTCCTGTATTCCCGCTGGTTCCGTCCAGCCGTCCTGTATTCCCGCTGGTTCCGTCCAGCCGTCCTGTATTCCCGCTGGTTCCGTCCAGCCGTCCTGAATCCGCGCCTCCAGAGCGCCCCCTAGTGTCTGCTCCTCCAGAGCGCCCCCTAGTGTCTGCTCCTCCAGAGCGCCCCCTAGTGTCTGCTCCTCCAGAGCGCCCCCTAGTGTCTGCTCCTCCAGAGCGCCCCCTAGTGTCTGCTCCTCCAGAGCGCCCCCTAGTGTATGCTTCTCCTGAGCACCCCCTAGTGCCCGTTCCTCCAGAGTGCCCACCAGAGGGGAGCTTCCCCATGAAAATTTTGGGGGGGGGCTATATATCCTCTGCCTGGGTGGCCGGGCCCAGAGCTAAGGCCACGGAGACCCCTGACCCACCATGGCCGCACAAAAGTTATAAGCCATGGCCTCCCGAGCCTCCAGATCCGCCATGGCCTCCCGAGCCTCCAGATCCGCCATGGCCTCCCGAAGCCCCGGATCCGCCATGGCCTCCCGAAGCCCCAGATCCGCCTTGGCCTCCTGAACCTCCTGTCCCGCCATGGCTTCCTGACTCCGGTTCCGCCCTGGATGCCCTCCCTGTGTCCATGTCTTCCACCGACATCCAGGGCGCCCACCCCCCCTCCCAGGTTTTGTTATTACGTCGCGGGACGCGCCGTCCGGGAGGGGGAGGTACTGTCACAGAATGGCCCGTATTCCACCATCACTGATCACCCTCACCTGCACCTAATTAATGATCATGTACACCTGCTCCTCATCATCACAGCTCATCACCCCTGCTCTACTTAAGCTCACTCCTCACTCCAGTCATGGTCTGATCTTGAAGTCACATAGCTGCCAACACATTGAATCTTGAGGGTACTATACGGACCTTCACTCTACAAGCGGACTGCTAGCTGAGTATACTTTCCTGCATTACTTACCTGATGATACTTACCCTCTGTCTTCCCTCTCACCACCAGTTACCTGTTCATCTGTGGACGCTTGACTCGCAGGCTCTCCAGGATTCCTATCAGCCACAAACCTGCCAAGAGACAGAGACAGTCAGAATCCCAGTGCACTATCTACCATACATCTAAGAAAGCAACTTACCTCACTCAAGGACTCTCACCACTGCTGTATCACCAAATCCTGTAATAAACTCAATCTCTTTTACACTTACCTTTGTGTCTGGCAGTTCCGTAACAGTTACACCTCGGGTGTGCATTATTTTTCTAATAATTCAACAGACCGAAGTCAATTATTACGCTTATACTACAGTTGACACACCTCAAGACACTGACCAGATGATATATTTCAAGGCATTCGTCCGGTTTTTCTACTTAAATCCTTGCTACTTCAAACCCTTGCTAATTCCAAAACGTCATTTTAAACCTAGTAACAGAGGCTTGAGCCGTTGATAGCAGACTTATGCAGTTAATACAGTTAATAACTAAGTTATGAGAGAGAGAGAGAGAGAGAGAGAGATACCTCTGTGAGTCTGTGCTTCTCTCAAAAGTGTTCGGCAGCAATGTCTCTAGTTATAGTGAAACTTTACATTTACATTTACATTTAGTCATTTGGCAGACGCTTTTATCCAAAGCGACTTACAATTGGGGAGTACATAAAGCGATTCATCTTGAAGAGGCAATCAGACAGGGCAAGTGCTCGTAACACCAAGTCTCAGTCATTGTTCAAATAAGTACAAGCTAGCAAGGGAAGGAGAGAAAGATAAAGGGAAAGTTTTTTTTTTTAAGAACAAGTTTAGGATGAAGTCAAGTAGTGCCGAAAGAGATGAGTCTTCAGTTGTTGCTTGAAGAGGGGATGTAGATTCGTAATAGCGAGTGGAAGTAGGAGGGTGTTGAGCCTGTGGTCGTTCTGTATGCAAGCATCAGTGTCTTGAACTTGATGCGAGCTGCCACTGGTAGCCAGTGCAATGAGATGAAGAGAGGTGTAACATGGGTTCTTTTGGGCTCATTGAAGACCAGTCATGCCGCAGCATTCTGAATCATTTGTAGAGGTTTGATTGTGTTTGATGGAAGTCCAGCCAGAAGAGCATTGCAGTAGTCCAGCCTAGAAATGACAAGGAAACAACTTTAAGTTAATTTTCTTCACGAACAGAGCCGTTGTTGTTACCTCGCTTGTGAGAATCATGTAGTTTTTAAGTTGTTAAACTATGTTACTGATAAAATCATCAGAGTAGAGCTAACAACATTAGCGCGTATGTTAACTGTGAGTCTGTGAGGGAGAGAGAGAGTGGGAGAGATAGGCTATGTGCTTTCCGAACATAATAAAGCGTAATTTTGTGGCAAAAACATGGATATAATCTGTATTGTTTTGTTTACTATATTTATTTGTTTGGCCAGTGTCATTGTGGGTTTTGGTTATTTTGCTGTTTTTAGGCTGTAAGGACCTTTGAAATAAAGCAAATCATTTGGTGAAGTGATATCATGTAATGCGGTGCCTGGAACTACGTTCGCCGTGCGTTTACCTGAAAATAATTGCACACCTCAGAACGTTCGTCAGCCAATCAGATTCAAGCATTCAACGGCCCTGTAGTATAATATAAGATGATGGACAAGTCTGAGCCGGGGCGGGGTGCACTGTTAATATTTTTAACACATCATTTTTTTCTGTAATATCACACCATTTAACACATTAAATCACCAGCAATAGTTGCAATATTACTTTAAGAGTCTGCAGTGATCTTTCTTCATGCCCATTGTGCTGGTTTGAGGAAGGATTCTTTAAATGTTGTCAGTCCATTCAATGTGATATCAGAAATATCAAGACATTATTTTAAAAAAGAGAAATGTCACAGGTTAATGTAATTGGACAGAAAGTGCAGGACAAAAACAATGTATGTGTTCGTAGACAGTGAAAGCATGATAATTAAAGTTGAATACAAACAACATTTAGATTTTAATTTTGACTGAGACCATACAAAAAAGCTGATATTCCAGTGTCAGACAGACATTTAAAAAAAAAAAAAAGAAATTTATTTTAACAGTATTTTTTTTTTATCTGTCCAGTAATGTGATTATGTTCATCATCCTGCTAATTAGTAGTAAGTCAGGGAAACACAAATGATACAAATCTGTGTTTATGATGAAGATTAGATAAACTGAGATCAGATCAAGGGTCTGTTTGATGTGAGTCTTCAGCTGAACTTGAATTCTGTGAATGTTTGTGTATTTGTGTCTGATTTTAGTTCACTAAGTCTGTATATTTTGGTACATTTCATTGTGTGTGTGTGTGTTTTGTTCTTCAGGTCTGGATCGGTTCTGCAGTTTTAATCAATCAGATCCCTGTTACACAGCTCTGAGAGACAAACTCAATCTGCTGATGGTGCTGGACACGAGTGAATATGACCTGAAGATAATAAAGAGAATAAACAACACACAACATGATCCAGTTTGTAGAGTAAAGAATGGCAGGATGAGGAAGACTGAATGTGATCTTTATAATAACAGAACTGAAGTGACAGTCATTAATGGGACTCTGATAATAAACCGTGTGATCAGAGCAGATTCAAGGAATTACAGATTAACACTCGCTCACTCAGACGGCTCAGAAACATCTAGAGATCTTCAAGTGATTGTTGAAGGTACAGAAACTCTCTCATCAGACTCATTACAATCTCATGTTCTCCAAAGATCTCACTCTCATGCAAATGAATCACTCCCTCCAGCTCCTATTGGCTCAGTGGAAGTGTCAATCATCTGCTCCTCCAGTGGGGTGATGAGGGTGTTCTGCTCCTCTGAGGGGGATCAGCTCCTCTACAGCTGGACTCTGAATGGAGATCCACTGATGGATGGAAACAGCAGCATTGATCTGGATGAGAGAACTGATGGAAACATCATCTGCAGCGTGAAGAACCACGTCAGTCACGCCCAGAAGACCATTAGAGCCAAACCCTGTCCTGGTGAGATCAGTTCTGTGAATCTGCAAATGTTCATGTCATGTGACTACAGTTAAAACAGTTGAGTAAACAGTTGCTGCTGTTGGTTATTGCTGTTGTTGTAGATTATTGCTGGATTATTGTAGATTATTAGTACAGGAACTTGCTACTGCCAATACATACGCCGATACGCTGCTTTGAGTATTTAAGACATACTGCTGCTGCACAAATAGCATATAAAATAACCTATAGCAGATCTATACAGGTGGAGCTGGGGAAGGTGGAGGGTTTCAGAGGAACTCTGAAAGCTTGCTGCAAAATGCTCTTTTAAATGCTAACTAGCCATTTAAATGTAAAGCAGAAAGCTCATTGGCTGCATATACAACATGAACCAATCAGCTTGTGCCAAGTAGTTTAATGCTGTGAATATCATCAAATAGGAAGCAAGGTAGAGAAGAGGAGAAATGCAGAGAATATTTGTTTGTCTGTGTGTGTTTGTGTTAGTGCAATGGTTTAAAGGTGCACTGTGTAATATTTAGGATGATCTATAGGAAGAAATGCAATATAATATACATAACTATGTTTTCAGAGGAGTATAAAGACCTTATTTAATGAACTGTTATGTATTTATTACCTTAGAATGAGCGATTTATAACTACATATACCGTGGGTCCCCTCACATGGAAGTCGCCATCATGTTTCTACAGTAGCCCTTAACGGACAAACTGCTCTACAGAGCGCGTATCGTCACTATGTTGTTCTCACGAAAAAACACTGACACAATGATGAACAAGTAACAGTAATATTCGCAATGACATTGTTTATTGAATAATTAAGTAAATATAATTCCTTAATCTACCTTTGTAAATAAACCTCATTGCTCTCTGTGGTCTCAGACGACGGCATCTTAGCCCTGTATCGGCCACCGTAGCTTCTCTAAAGGGAGGGGTGAGCGGGGGACTGAGCCGTTGGTTGCAGTTCTAAAAACTACACACTGCTCCTTTAAGAGTGTGTGTGGAGCTTGACTGCAGAAGAGGTGTGTCTTCAGCTTCTTCTTGCAGTGAAAGTGAAGTGACATGTGGCCAAGTATGGTGTCTCATACTCTGAGCTGTGCTCTGCATTTACATTTACATTTAGTCATTTGGCAGACGCTTTTATCCAAAGCGACTTACAATTGGGGAATACATAAAGCGATTCATCTTGAAGAGGCAATCAGACAGAGGAAGTGCTCGTAACACCAAGTCTCAGTCTTGTATATGCAGCCAATGTGCATCTCAGTGTGGTACAGTAACGCCACAAATCAGGACTGCAAAGCTCTGCAGAGAGTTGTGCGCTTAGCTGAGCGCATCTCAGGGTCTGCCCTCCTCTCTCTGCAGGACATCTACCTCAAACGCTGCAAAAGCAGAGCTGCAAAAATAATCAAGGACTCAAATCACCCCGGTAACCATCTTTTCACTCTGCTGCCATCTGGCAAGCGCTTCAGGAGCATGATGGCAAAAACTGAGAGACTGAGGAGGAGCTTCTACCCTCAGGTCATCAGGCTCCTAAACTCAGTCTCATAACATCTACAGGACTCAATTTAATAAACTGTAAAAAACACCCATTATTCTCCATCATCCGCATTGCTGCTATGTGTACATACCCGGTACAACCTGTTTGCACATTCCTCTTGCACATCCCTGTTTATATTAATATTTATTAAATCCACAGTAGACTGTATTGCACATTTTATTTCATTGCACATTTTACTCCTTATTTTATTTTATTTTTTTTACTTATTTTTTATCTTATTCTTACCTATATTTATATATACTCTCTTGTGTTATGTTTCATCTTTTATTTTATTTTTTTGCACTGTCCATTGAGCGGACCCGCCCTGACCTACATTTCACTACTGATTATACCCTGTATGATTGTGTATGTGACAAATAATAAAGAACCTTGAACCTTGAACCTTGAACCCAGTCATTGTTCGAATAAGTACAAGCTAGCAAGGGAAGGAGAGAAAGATAAAGGGATTTTTTTTTTTTTTTTTTTTTAGAACAAGTTTAGGATGAAGTCAAGTAGTGTCGAAAGAGATGAGTTTTCAGTTGTTGCTTGAAGATTGACAGGGATCCAGCATTCCGGATAGAGGTGGGAAGATTATTCCACCAGCCAGGAATGGTGAATGAGAATGTTCTGGAGAGTGATTTTGAGCCTCTCTGTGATGGTACCACAAGGCATCGCTCACTAGCAGATCTCAGACTTCTGGAGGGGATGTAGATTCGTAATAGTGAGTGGAAGTAGGAGGGTGCTGAGCCTGTGGTCGTTCTGTATGCAAGCATCAGTGACTTGAACTTGATACGAGCTGCCACTGGTAGCCAGTGCAATGAGATGAAGAGAGGTGTAACATGGGTTCTTTTCGGCTCATTGAAGACCAGTCGTGCCGCTGCATTCTGAATCATTTGTAGAGGTTTGATTGTGTTTGATGGAAGTCCAGCCAGAAGAGCATTGCAATAGTCCAGCCTAGAAACGACAAGGGCCTGGACAAGAAGTTGCGCAGCATGCTCTGTCAGAAAGGGCCTGATTTTTCTGATGTTGTGTAGCGCAAACCTGCAAGATCGAGCAGTCTTTGCAATGTGCTCTTTGAAGGTCAGCTGGTCATCAAAGATTACACCAAGATTTCTGACCGAAGTTGATGGGGTAATTATTGATGTGCCTAACTGAATCGAGAGGTCATGCTGTAGAGTCGGAGTGGCAGGGAGGACAAGAAGCTCAGTCTTTGCCAGGTTGAGCTGTAGGTGATGTTCTTTCATCCATGCCGAGATGTCCGCCAGGCAGCCTGAGATCCGTGCAGCTACCGTTGGATCATCTGGTTGAAAAGAGAGATAGAGCTGTGTGTCATCGGCGTAGCAATGGTAGGAGAAGCCATGTGCCTGTATGATGGGTCCCAGTGATGTAGTGTATGTGGAGAAGAGGAGGGGTCCAAGAACCGATCCCTGAGGAACCCCAGTGACCAGTTGATGTGCTTTGGATACCTCCCCTCCCCAGGCCACCCTGAAAGACCTACCGGTGAGATAGGATTCAAACCAGCGAAGTGGAATCCCAGTGATGCCCAGCAATGAGAGGGTGGACAGGAGGATCTGATGATTGACAGTGTCAAAAGCAGCAGAAAGATCCAGCAGAATGAGGACTGATGACTTGGAATCGGCCTTTGCGATTCGCAGGGCTTCAGTGACTGAGAGTAGCGCTGTAGGCTACATTGGAGCCTATTTTTTGGCCTTTTTGTAGAGTGCTTTTAAATTTAAATGTTGATTTTGGAGTTACATATATTTGGAAGTTATAACAAAATAATTGCTGTTTTATTAACATTTTGTTTTTATTTCTATTTTATATTGTTTTTATGGTATGTAAAATTTTAGCTAAGCAGTGATTTTTTTTTTCTGATATTTTTGTGATGGTTTGTAAAGTTCTGAATGGCCTGTAAATTAAAAAGTAATAGCCAAATGGGCTAGTAATAGCTATTGAATAGTGTTTTGTTTGTTTGTGTTTCTTCCTTCAGGCCCGGATCGATTCTGCAGTTTTGATCAGTCTGATCCCTGTTACGCAGCTCTTGGAGATGAACTCAATCTGCTGATGGTGCTGGAAGTTCGAGGTCAAGAGCTGCATTTGTATAAGGAGTTAATCGATAGCAGAGAACTGGAAGTTTTTAGAATAAAGAACAATAAAGAGATAAAACATGAATCCATCAGAAACAGGTCTGAGTTCATCTTTGAAAATGGGACTCTGATAATAAACCGTGTGATCAAAGCAGATTCAGGGAATTACAGATTAGAATTCCATCGCTCAGATGGCTCAAGAACTTTAAAAAGACATCTTTCTGTTAATGTTGAAGGTATAGAAACTCTCTCATCAGACTCATTCAATCTCATGTCCTCCGAAGATCTCACTCTCATGCAAATAAATCTCTGTGTCATGTGACTGTGATGTGTCCCTCCCTCCAGCTCCTATTGGTTCAGTGGAAGTTTCAACCAGCTGCTCCTCCAATCAGAGGTCAGTGTTCTGCTCCTCTGAGGGCGATCAGATCATCTACAGCTGGATACTAAATGGAAAAATAGTAAAACAAGGGCCAATGTTTGGAAATAGCAGCATTGATCTGGATGAGGAAACTGATGGAAACATCAGCTGCAGCGTGAAGAACCACGTCAGTCACGCACAGACCATTAAAGTCAAACCCTGTCCTGGTGAGATCTTTTCAGCTATTGAACAAATGTATTATCATTTCTATTGTTCTGTTTTATGCAATTGTTTTTTAAGTAACCATACAGCTTTGAAGAAGTTCTGTTGACCACATTATAGCTCCATATCACTTCAAATTATTTTAGTTATTTCAGAGTCCTCACAACAGCAATTGAACCAAGATGGCGCTGCTATGCTCGGCCACCGTCCGGGTCGCTCCGCTAAGACTATGCTTTTATTTACTTTTTTACTTACTTTTGATTTCTATTTTTACGCACATAACGTCGGCACTGATCACCTACGACAAAAGTACACTCTTGGACATTGGAAACCGCTTCACTAACCTGCTTCAGGACACTTTATCACCGATTCCATCGTGGCCTCTTGAGATTCTTCGGAACGCGGAGAACAAAGGACACAGGAGACGGAACAAAAAACACCGTGGAAATAGCGCTGGTATTCGAAACAGATTGAGGAAAAGGGCTCACAGTCCTCCTTTACCGAGCATTTTGCTCGCTAATGTCCAATCCTTGGAGAATAAGATGGACGATCTTAGAGCCAGGATAAGTTTCCAACGGGACATAAGGGACTGTAACATCATCTGTTTGACTGAAACATGGCTCACGCCCTCGGTTCCGGACACTGCTGTAACGCCGTCTGACAACTTCTCTGTTTTACGGATGGACAGAACAGCGGAGGCCGGTAAATCCAAAGGTGGAGGAGTGTGTTTCATGACTAACAAGAAATGGTGTGACCCCAGGAATATCTCCTCTCTGTCGCGATCCTGCTCGCCTCATCTGGAACATCTATCCATTATTTGCCGCCCATTCTATTTACCCCGCAAGTTCTCCGCGGTCATCGCTACTGCCGTCTACATTCCACCTCAGGCAGACACCGGCTTGGCTTTGTCTAAACTTCACGACGTGATCAGCGGCTACATTAACAAACATCCTGACGCTGCCTTTATCATCGCGGGGGATTTTAACAAAGCCAACCTCAGGCAGGTCATGCCGAACTTTCACCAGCATGTATCCTGTCCAACCAGAGGACCGAATACACTGGACCACTGCTACTCTCAGTTTAAGAATGCGTACAAGGCTCGCTCTCTACCGTCTTTCAGTAAATCAGACCACGCTGCCATTTTCCTCACACCGGAATACAAACAAAGGCTCGCACAGGAACCCCCGGTGAAGAGGGAAGTGACGCGTTGGTCCTCCCACTCTGAAGCTATGCTACAGTCGGCTCTTGATGACGTCGACTGGGACATGTTCAGGGCGAGCTCATCTGACGTCAGCGAGTTCACGGATGTGGCAGTGAGCTTTGTAAACACACTCACCGAACAAGCTACAGAAACAATAACTGTAAGGACTTTCCCTAATCAGAAACCGTGGGTGGACAGAACAATCCGTGATGTGGTTAACAAACGCACTGCCGCATACAACGAGGCTCTTTTGTCTGGGAATATGTGCGAGTATAAAGCATTGTGTTATGCTCTCAGACGAGCTGTTAGTGCCGCCAAACATCGATACAAAGAGAGAACTGAGTCTCATTTTCAGCTCAATGACTCGCGACGCATGTGGCAGGGACTAAGGACCATCTGTGCCTTAGGAAACAAATCCTCCGCGGAGGTGAGTGCAGATCCGTCGCTGGCCGAAGAATTAAACAACTTCTACGGCCGATTTGAAAGCAACGGCGGCATCGCGGCTCTGCCGAGCAGCGCGTCAGGAAGCAGCAGGCAGAGAAGCGAGAATCATGTGATCACCGTGTCGGAGGACGAGGTTCGGAGGGCACTAAAGGGAGTGAACATCAGGAAAGCAGCTGGACCTGACGGGATCACAGGCCGGGTTCTGAGATCATGCGCTGATCAGCTTGCTGGGTTGTTTACTTCTATCTTCAACGAGTCCCTTGCTACCTCTGTGGTTCCCACCTCCTTTAAAAAATCCATCATCATCCCTGTGCCTAAGAACAGTAAACCCTCTTGCCTGAATGACTATCGACCAGTGGCCCTCACATCAATAGTCATGAAGGTTTTTGAGAGACTTGTTAAGAGCCACATTAGCTCATCCATCCCTGCTACTTTGGACCCTCTTCAGTTTGCCTATCGCTCCAATAGATCAACTGATGATGCCATCTCACACATTCTCCACTCCTCCCTCACACACATTGACAGCAGCAATGGTAACTATGCAAGACTGCTATTCATAGACTATAGCTCAGCCTTCAACACCATAGTCCCCATCAAGCTGACTAATAAACTCACAGGCCTTGGCCTAAACACTTCACTCTGCGACTGGATTCAAGATTTCCTCACCGGCAGACCTCAAGTGGTGAAGGTAGGCCAGTACACCTCAAACTCCATCACCCTGAACGTAGGAGCCCCGCAGGGCTGCGTTCTGAGTCCCCTGCTCTACTCTCTCTACACACACGACTGTGTGTCCTCTCACAGCTCCACTTCTATCATCAAATTTGCTGATGATACTGTGGTTCTGGGCCTCATTTCCAACAATGATGAGACTGCATACTTGGATGAGGTAGAGAGACTTACATCATGGTGCCAGGACAACTGTCTCTCTCTGAATGTGAGCAAAACCAAAGCGCTGATTGTGGACTTCAGAAAGAGACACCTGCTGCCCTACACTCCTCTTGTGATCAGCGGGACCCCTGTGGAGAGAGTAAGAAGCTTCAAGTACCTCGGAGTAAACATCTCAGAGGACCTGACTTGGACTACACACATCCAAACACAGGTTAAGAAAGCCAGGCAAAGACTGTACCATCTGCGACAGCTGAGGAAATTCAGGGTCTCACCAGCAATCCTGAAAACGTTCTATGCAGGGACCATAGAAAGTGTTTTGACTCAGTGTATTTCAGTGTGGTATGGAAACAGCTCCAGCCAAGATTGCAAAGCCCTGCAGAGAGTTGTGCGCTTAGCTGAGCGCATCTCTGGATCTGCTCTCCCCTCTCTGCAGGACATCTACATCAAACGCTGCAGAAGCAGAGCTGTCAAAATCAACAAGGACTCAAACCACCCTGGAAACTGTCTCTTCACTATGCTGCCTTCTGGTAAGCGCTTCCGCAGCCTGATGGCAAAAACCGAGAGACTTAGGAGGAGTTTCTTCCCCACGGCCATCAGGCTCCTGAACTCAAACTCAGCCTCTTAACATCATCTGACTTACTTCAAATCACTAATCACACACTCATTATTCTCTACCTCATACTGTCAGTGTCATTTGCTCATTTGCACATCTGCACACAACACTTTCTGTGTCTTGTAACATATCTCATCTTATTTTTATATTTATATTATTTTTTTGTGATTGGCTGCTTCATGTCAATCATGTTCAACCAACCTGTTTGCACATTCCTCTCTGTACAGTCATGCTTATCTTAATATTTAATTCTACAGCATACTGTCATGCACATTCTTTTATATTTTATATTTTATTCTTATATCTTATTCTTTATTCATTTTATTTTATGTATATTTCCCTTGTGTTGTATTTTTCAATATTTGCACTGTCCATGGAGCGGACCCGACTCTCATTTCACTGCTGGTTATACAATCTCTGTATAGTCGTGTATGTGACAAATAAACTTGAAACTTAAAACTTGAACCAAAACACACAAAGAGACTGAACAAGCAAAAAAACAATATGACTAAAAATAGATAACAATAGATAAAAATGTTTTTCCCACTAAGTTACCTTTATTATCATCTATGGAAAACATTCTTTTTCTATTCTGCTTTCTCACACACCACACACCACACACATACTGTAGAGACGAACACCCACACACATGGAGTCGACATTCTCGAAAAATAGTTCACAACCAAAAAAACTACAAGATGCTTCTTACTAGTGAGGTAATAACAGCACTGTTCTTGAAGCAGATACAGTTACAGTTTCACTGTTAGTAGAGATGCAGCAGGTAATTCTCTCTCTCTCTCTCACACACGCACACACACACACACACACACACACACACACACACACACACACTCTCTCTCTCTCTGTCTCTCTCTCTCTCTCTGATAACTGCATTAGTCTTCATATACTCACTCTAAAATGCCATTTTGGAATTAGCAATGAAGCCTTGGGATGCAAAGCATAAGAAATTAGTTCTACATACAAGAGAGCTATGGGAACAAAAACCTGACAAATGTCTTGAAATAAAACATCTTAATAATGTATTGTGGTGTGGTAACTGTGGTGTAAGTGGAATAAATGTACTGCAGTCCTTTGAATTATTGAAAAATATTTTTTCAAAACTTTAGTGGCCCATTGTCAGTTATTCCTTACTTTATATATGTTCAAAATTAAAAATGATTTTGTAATTGATACTTCATGGAAATAGCATTTAATTGACAGTCAAAACATTGCTAATGTTGCAAATTATTATTACTATTTGAAATAAACTGTTATCATCAATAAAGCATCCACGGCTGAATTGCTGCTGTGCTGATAGAGAGTGACGTCGCATGACTACGAGTGTGATATTGGGTTTGTATAACAGTTTTATGGTACAAGTGTATAAATAAATAAGAAACAACCATGGAGCGTCATAAACATTTTGTGTCAAAATACTTCTTCTGCCACAGATTCAAATCTCAAATTGACAGTTTAATAGCTGAGCCCGAGCCTGTGTTACTAATTTGAAAAAGTCACTTTAGATCAAGTAATGACGGCTGGGGCTTTAGTAAGTTATTAGTCTAATAGAGTAGGTATTATTGAGTAGTGAATTGTGGGAGAAAGATTCTTTAGGTCAATTCATAAATTATAATAAATCATTTTGCAATGTCCACATCTGCTGATGAAAGCAACATCTTTGTCGTAGCATGCTTTTCAACGGATAATGGGATTTCACATGACAGGCTTCAGCGTTGGTCAATGCATTGATCTCTATGAAGTGAAGCATCAGTGTTTCCCCAGTTGTTTATCAGTTGAGCCTCGTAAGATGGTGTGCAAAATTAAAATAAAGTATAAAATAATTTCCATGTTTAAAACCTTGTTTCGTTCCTAAATGAATCAGCGTTTTTGAATGAATGGATACTAACTCACTCATAGGGTGTTTTCATTTCATGAGAAACAAGTGGCACATTTGAAGATGCCTTTGAAATTGGGACAGTCTTTGTCGCGCCGTGGTGACAGTCGGTCTTCAAATACGAAGGAGGCAGCCTTGAATTGGGACGCAGCTAATTGTAGTGGGACACGTGCCTTGTGTTGTTTATTTGTAGTAAAAAATGTTTTTACATAATTTTAATATTGAATAATAGAGTAATGGAAATTATGAAATGGTTTAGAGTTCATGTTAATTTTACTGAATGTGGATTTCACTCTCTGTGTGTGTGTGTGTTTTGTTCTTCAGGTCTGGATCGGTTCTGCAGTTTTAAACTGTCTAAACCCTGTTACACAGCTCTGAGAGACAAACTCAATCTTCTGATGGTGCTGGCTGCTAGTAAATATGACCTGAAGTTAATAAAGAGAATAAACAACACACAACATGATCCAGTTTGTAGAGTAAAGAATGGCAGGATGAGGAAGACTGAATGTGATCTTTATAATAACAGACCTGAAGTGACAGTCATTAATGGGACTCTGATAATAAACCGTGTGATCAGAGCAGATTCAGGGAATTACACATTAACACTCGATCACTCAGACGGCTCAGTAACATCTAGAGATCTTCAAGTGATTGTTGAAGGTACAGAAACTCTCTCATCAGACTCATTACAATCTCATGTTCTCCAAAGACCTCACTTTCATGCAAATGAATCGGTTGAGTCTCTGTGAAGGTTTTTATTCCTGTAGCACACAGTAAACACACTACATACTCCAGTAATAGTAACAAGATGCTCCTGTGTTTGTCATGTGACTGTGATGTGTCCCTCCCTCCAGCTCCTATTGGCTCAGTAGAAGTGTCAATCATCTGCTCCTCCAGTGGGGTGATGAGGGTGTTCTGCTCCTCTGAGGGGGATCAGCTCCTCTACAGCTGGACTCTGAATGGAGATCCACTGATGGATGGAAACAGCAGCATTGATCTGGATGAGGGAACTGATGGAGACATCAGCTGCAGCGTGAAGAACCACGTCAGTCATGCACAGAAGACCATTAGACTCAAACCCTGCCCTGGTCAGATCAGTTCTGTGAATATACAGATATCAACTACACATAGACTGATTGATTGATTGATTAATTGATTGATTGTGTTTGTGTTGTTGTTCATGTGTTCAGTGTCTGTGGTGTTTGTGCTGGTCTGGTGTTTCCAGATGATGGTTCTGTTGGGTCTGTTAGGAGCTTTTCACATCTACATGAGACACACGGCAGGTGAGAGACAATTATCATCATTATTATTCAGGTTCAGGTTCACTTTATTTGTGGGGGGGGGGGGGGGACAGGACCCCTCCTATCTGAGGGTTGTCCCCCCTAAAAATATCATTACAAGCGACTCTGTGTATTGAAAATAATATAATGGACATATACTTAAAATAATCGTGCAAGTAGTAGAACAAAATAAGCACAAAAAAGCGTTTTAAGTTCAGAAATGTTTTGATTCCCCCCTCCCTTGCCTCACAGTGGTTTGGTACACTGCCTGATTTACTCACACACACACGAGTCCGGTGGGAGAAAAAAAGTTATTCAGTAGTCATGTGTAGGTAATTAGGCTGTTAAGGCTATTTTATTCTCTTTAAACATCGGGTGAAATTATTCTTTCTCTTTAATACAGATGATGCTGGATCATTAATAAATTAGTCATGACAAAAAAAATGATGATAGCCGATGTATTTTCTATGAGCGATTATAAGGTTACCAAGCTTAGCTTGTTTAATACCATAACTAACACGGCGATAAGCCTGTGAACTGATATTAGGCTAATATTTTAGACCTAACGATCAGTGGGCTTGCTGCGGTTGAATATCTAAAGAGACATACTCGGTCCCAGACGCCACCTAAAATACTATGGAGGATGCAAAATAATAATTATAATATGACCGCATGGTTAACCATATGAACCGAACTCATATTTAAATACAGTCTCCATGCTATGTACACATGCTGTGTGCACATATCTATCCTTACAAGTACAATTTTGGCTGTATTATTTGTGTCCCCTTCAAAAACTGCTCTTGAGAAATTTTAGGTTTATTGTCCCCCCCCCCCCTACTGTTAGATGAAATTTACGCCCCTGCCCATAGGTAGACTAGGTTTGCAGTGTTATGAGTTCTCACATCTTTCACATTTTACAGACACCACAAACATTAAACAACATATATGATAAAGTACTTTAAAGTTCCCAGCATCACCAAAAACCGCCTGGACTAAAAACAATAAACAACTAATGCACAAATGATGTAAAAATGACAATAAATGTTTTTTGTTTAAAATATAATAGTAATAAATAAAATAAAATAATGTTCCTAAGACCTATCCTTATTCAACTGAGTGATAGCTGCTGGCACAAAGCTGTTTTTATACCGCTTAGTTCTACAATACGTAAATACAAATCTACGTCTAGATGGCAGACGTTTAAATTCATTGTTCAAAGGATGAGAGTCATCATTATTATGGATTTGACATGCAAATATTAAGAGTGTAAAGATGATGATGATGTGATGTGATGTTTTTAGGAAAGAAACAGGAAGATCAGAAAGTGAGGATGAGAAGATTTAGAGAAGGACATGAACACACAGCAGAAGATTCATGAGAGCAGCAGCAGATCATCACATCTATGAGAAATGACTTCATAATCTCACAGATTCTCACATTAATCTCACATCAAAATGTGTTTATTTCATATTTCTGCTCTTGCTCTTTTACTTTATTCTATTGTTTTGGTTGATTTCTCTTCATTTACAGCATCTGTTTAGATGTTTTATCTGTTTGAAGCTCTTGATCCGTTTCTCAGTTTTGGGGTGTCTGGTGTTTTCTGACAGTTTTCTGACTGAGTCTTTTTAGATGACTTTTAACATGTTTAAGTTATGCATTTGTAAATGGAGTTGTTGGAAATAATATGCATTGAAATAAAACTGTATTTGCAATAAAAAGTCACAAGAATATTGTATAAAAGCATTTTAAGTAACAGAAAGCATACAATTAATTTAAATAGACATAAAACAAACCATATACAAAAACAATAGCCTACATCCAGAAATCAAATTCATTTTAATGAGTCCAACTGTAACTCTTGTTTTCTCCAGCAGATGTCGCTAATGACAAAGAAAGTGTATTACATTATTAGACTTGTATTATTTTACATTATAGATGTACATTGTTTCTGTAGAAATACTTTGATGTCAGTTGTGCTTCATCATCATCGCTCTTTTGTGCGGATGAATCTGAAGTTTCAGGAATCATTACAGTTACCGATGTTTGCCGTTTTCAGAGCGGATCTGTCATGCTGATGTTGATCTCTGCTGTTTGTCCCGGTGTTGTAAATTCTAGCTAGTTGACTAGTTCAAACCCAACAACATTGGGCCTGTTTATTGTAGCCACAAACTAAAATCACTCCTCAATATGTGATATAGTAGCTGAATCTTCTTCTGTTTTGACGAACATGAGGTAAACACTGCATTTCCCACAAAATCCAACCCTATAGATTATTTTTTAGGCTTACTGTGAATTGGGATAAAGCAAAAACACAAATCTGAACACTGATGTTTTCATGTACTCACTCATTCTTAATGAATTAATAAATAATCCTTAATTTTTTGTTAATTATTAATAAATAATTCATTCGTTTTAGCTAAAAAGCTAAATGTTTCTGAAAGTTGTTCCTTCTTTTTCCATCTCTCTCGCTTTCCGGTTGCGCATGCGTGGAGTGACTGCGAGAGGTGTGTGAGCATTTGAGTGAAAGCTGACAGTGTCCCTTTTGTTATTTTTTTTAGGTTTTTTTTCTTTCCTACTTTTTATAGTTTGGTTTAAGTTTTGAAGGTGTAATTTAATCTCTCTGTGTCAAGTACGGTGGAAATGGGGATTGATTCTGATGGTTTTTCAGCTTTAAAAAGGAGGAGGACATGATGTGTGTTACGGAACTGCCAGACACAAAGGTAAGTGTTGAAGAGATAGTTTATTACAGGTTTTGGTGAGACAACAGTGGTGATAGTCTTTGCGTGAGGTAAGTGGCTTTCTTGGAAGTATTGTGGATAGTGCACTGGGATTCTGACTGTGTCTCTTGGCAGGTTCGTGGCGGATAGGAATCCTGGAGAGCCCATGAGTCTCTAGAGTCCACAGATGTATAGGTATCTGGTAGCGAGAGGGAAGACAGAAGGCAAGTAACACCGGTAAGTAACACAGGTAAGTAACACAGGTAAGTAACACAGGTAAGTAACACAGGTAAGTAACACAGGTAAGTAACACAGGTAAGTAACACAGGTAAGTAACACCGGTAAGTAACACCGGTAAGTAACACCGGTAAGTAACACCGGTAAGTATACTCAGCTAGCATTCCGCTGTAGAGTGAAGGTCCATATAGTTTCCACAGGTATCAACGTCATGGCAGCTTTGTGACTTCAAGATCAGACAGTGGTGCAGGATGAGGAGTGAGCTTATATCCAGGTCCTAATGACTGTGGTGATGAGGAGCAGGTGTGCATGATCATTAATCAGGTGCAGGTGAAGGTGATTAGTAATGGAGGAATACGGGCCATTCTGTGACAATGTGTGGCCAAGTCCCATACTCGGAATTTGTGCTCTGCATTTCACCCCTCCAAGTGCACACACACAGCAGTGAGTAGTGAACACACACCTGGAGCAGTGGGCAGCCATTTTTGCTGTGGTGCCCGGGGAGCAGTTGGGGGTTCGGTTCTTGCTCAAGGGCACCTCAGTTGTGGTATTGAGGGTTGAAGAGAGCGCTGGCAATTCACTCCCCCCACCTACAATCCCTGCCAGTACTGAGACTTAAACCCGCGACCTTTGGGTTACAAGTCCAACTCTCAAACCGTTAGGCCTCGATTGCCCCGTAAACTGTGAGGCATGGCTGTAAATGCATGCTGGATGAATCAATTACAGTTGAAGATTGTTTAAACGCTATCGGAAATGAAATAGTTGCTCGTAATATCTTATCAGCATCAAGAATGAATAAAGCCATTGTTTTCTACCACTGTTGCCTCTATCTAATTTAGCAAGGAAGGTAATGCTATCCAATGTACCTCCGGTTATCTCTAATTATTCATTAGAGCGTTTACTTGGCCGTTACAGCAAATTGGTTGGACCGATAAAAATGATTCCTCTCAGCTTAAAAGACCCGGATTTGAAACGTTATGTTTTTTAAACGTCAAACACAAATGATGTTAAACGCATTGTCAATCACTAAATGTTTCTGCGAAGATGACTTTACAAGGCAAGGATTACACAATATTTATTAGTACAGAAATGTTGTGGCAGATATAAAACAGGCATGTCCAGTGATGATTGAGGAATGTAAACGTGAAGGAGGATGAATCTGGTGATGCAGAACAAGTGACTTCAGATCTAGGAAATCAAATCAAATCACTTTTATTGTCCACATTACAACATCCTAATAGCACAGGAGGACTGGCTGTACCAGATTTTGAATTATATTATTGGTCGTTCCAGCTTAAGGCTCTTCATAATTGGGTTGATCCTCAATCTACAGTTTCATGGAGAGTGATTAAAGTTGACAAGGTTAAACCAAATAGACTTCAAGATATTTTATTTACTGGCACAGGAAAAAAAGGGGATAATTATAAATTTGGTCCGGTTGTAACTAACTCTATTAAAATCTGGAAAACGGTTGAACGTCGGATAGGTGGACCCTTCAAATTCTGTAACAGTACACCTTTATGGCACAATTTTAATTTTGTATGCGGAGGTCGTCCATTTGTCCAACCCTCTTGGTCCTCTTTAGGTGTGAACACGTGCGGTGATATATATGATAACCAGGGCCTCTGTTCATTTCAGACATTGAGAGACAAATTTTGTCTACCAGCATCTGCATATTTTGTTTTTCTTCAATTACGTTCTGCTCTCAAAGCGTATGGTGTTCCTTGGTCTTCTTCCATTTCCTCTCATCCTATGCAGGACTGGATTGCACCATCTGCTGGTCGGCCATCGGTTTCCATAATAAATAATAAAATTATTGATTGCATTACAAAATCTCTTCCTATTAAAACTATTTGGAATAGGGAATTATCTGATCTTAATTTATCTGTCGACTGGGAGAGAGTATGGTCTAATATCAGCTTAACATCTAAAAATCTGGCTCATCGTCTTATTCACTTCAAAGTCATTCATAGAGCATACATAACTCCTTACAAAAGATTTAAAATGAAACTGCAGTCAAATTTGAACTGCCATATATGTAACACTACATCATCAGGCACTTTTCTGCATATGTTTTGGGAATGTCCTGTCGTCATCAGTCTATGGACACATGTAAACCTGGTTTTGTCATCATTACTGAGAATTGATTGGTCTGTTAACCCACGTTTGTGTCTTCTTAATGATGATTCTGGTCTCTGTATTAGTTCAATGCAAAAGAGAATGTTGTTTGCTGGTTTTACAGCTGCGAAGAAGACAATAATTCAGAACTGGTTTACACCACACATGTGTAGAGAGGCATATTGGATCCGTAGCTTCCTGCAAATTGTCTCATGTGAATGTACAACGGTGCGAGTCGGTGGGGCCAGGCCTTCAACCATTGATGCTTGGCAGTGTTTTTTGGTGGATATACGTGATTGTATAAAGGAGTAACTTTTGTGTTTTTATTGTCCTTCCCTCTCTCCCTCCCTTTTGATTGGACCTTGAAATGTTGAGTATATGTCTGTTGTTTTGTTTTTTTTTGTGTTCTGGATGCTATGTTGTATTGTGTGTGAAAAAAATAAAAATTGTTGATAACAAAAAAAAAAAAGATTAGGCTAGCTTAGGCTACTCCTCATTGAAAATGTTTTTAAAAAGGTCTTTCAAAACAGGTTTATTATACAATGAATTATAGGCCTATAATTAAAATTATTAACACTGCAATCAATGAAAAAGCTTTATTTCAAGCACCGACTTTTTAAAAAAGAAAACAACCTGTTTAACACAAAATACGTTTCTTCTCTCTGTATTTATTTATTTATTTATGTATTTTTTTCCACTAGCCTATGTTCGGGACACAAGGGAAATATTAAGGGAGTAAATTAAAACATTTAGCTATATAGCCTACCGTTATCAGCATGAAGTAGATTCGTCTCTCGTCGTCTCTGAGAGAATACGCACCATTAATGCAGCGTAAACGCTGTCAGTTTTTACTTTCACTTTCTAGTGAATCGACTGAGATTAAGAGGTTCAAGCATCATTTTTGCGCAAAGTTTGCACGTTTCTTGTGTGATATTGGCTCACCTTCCTGGTTTAAAACAAATATTTACAATAGTGCGATAAACAGCCACCCCACTCACCCACCCTTGAGTTTGCGGTTGGGGGCCGCGGATTTGCGCAACGCCACTGGACTAGTGCCCGCTCACTTTTGCCCAGGCCCACCCAAAAATACAATTCTGGCTACGCAACTGTGAACAACACTGAAGGTTTGATCCAGATCAGAACCAACACTGGATTACATGATCAAATCCAATTTCAAAACCCATTTTTGAACTCCTTTTTGAACACAAAATTGAGGTCAGACATGAAGCAGAGGCTGAAACAGCAGCAGATGGACAGCTCTGAGCTGATGGAGACCTCGTGTGATGAACCTGAGTAATGACAGAGATCTCCGTCTCATCATTTCAGCACAAACTGAGCTTCTTTATCAGGACAAAATGTTTTTTTTCAAACTGCAGTAATAGTGAGAGTTTATTTTGCTGTTTTTTTTCCTGTATATTTGGGTCATTTGGTCATTTTGTCCCTGTTTTTGTTTCAGTGGTTTAATGTAAGGAATATTCAAAAAACACTTTAGATATCCTAGATAAACTTCTGATGGTAAATGAATTCAGACTTGGGTAAAGGTTGACAGAAGACATGTAAATTAGATGTTTTCTTTAGTAGATGTTTGTTAGTCAGGTTTTTATTCTCACCACAGACAATTTTCCTTGTGGTCACACAATGACAGAAAAGCACATTTATGTATGTGTTAGTTATTTTTGTGTTCTTGTGCAAGATCTTAAACCCCAAACTTCTTCAATAATGATCTGAACGTCCTCTTTTCTCACAGAAACTGTGCAGTAGTTTAATAACTGTATTGTGAGCACAGCTGAGTGTCAGTCGCTCTTCTGTCAGAGGGAGAAGTGATTGTGTGACTGAAGCAGCTTCACACTCTTCTGCTGGATTGAGATCTTCTGGAAACTGGACTTTAGAGAAATGATGCTCATCTTTGGACTGATGCTGCTGCTGCAAACTGCTGCATGTGAGTCACTTTCACATCACAACCTCCTTCATATGTATAAAATCTCACTGTGCAGAGTATAACAGCTGTACTTTTACTGAGCAACTAAAACATATTATGTAATGGCACTCCTCATTATCCAAGTTTAAAAATGTACCATCCATTTAAAGCAACCAGTTTGACGCAACAAACTCATCCAAGTTGTTATATTACTTTTTGATTCATGTTTATTTGTACTTCAAAGCAAGAGTCTACACCTACACCTACCCCAACCCTAAACCTACCCTTACAATAATGAAAAAAAAAAAATAAAATTATAGTTGTACAGTGTGACAAATATTATGCTATAATGATGTGCACATGCTCAGTAGCGCCATATGTTTTCCTTCTAGCCTTAACATCATTGTTACACTCTAACACGGATATGATATCCTAATCCTAATCACCTCATCAGTTAGCAAGGACATAATAGAAGCATATATATATAAAACAGTACAAATATTCTTAATGATTTTTAAAAATATAAATGCTGTAAATAATAATTTTAACAATACTTCAATATTCTCATATTTGCATAATGTATATTATGGCTCTAACATATTACTTTACTTTTTAAAGAGTTGCTAAACATTTTATTAATTTGCATTAATTAATTTTATTTATTTGTATAAATTTATGGTTTATTTTTTAGTAAAAAAATTATGCTGCTTTTTTTTTAAAAAAAGCTCTCTGTCTAACTTCTTCTTTTACCCCTTCAAATCCACTCTGTTCTCTCTCACTTTAGAAATTCTCTCTCTCTCTCTCTCTCTCTGTGTGTGTGTGTGTGTGTGTGTGTGTGTGTGTGTTTTGTTCTTCAGGTCTGGATCGGTTCTGCTGGTTTGATCAGTCTGATCCCTGTTATGCTGCTCTGGGAGACAAACTCAATCTGCTGATGCTGGACGCTAGAAAATATGACCTAAAAATAGAAAAGGGAATAAACAGCAATCCAGTTTGTAGAGTAAAGAATGGCAGGATGAGGATGAGTGAATGTGATCTTTATAATAACAGACCTGAAGTGACAGTCATTAATGGGACTCTGATAATAAACCGTGTGATCAGAGCAGATTCAGGGAATTACAGATTAACAGTCGATCACTCAGACGGTACAGAAACATCTAGAGATCTTCAAGTGATTGTTGAAGGTACAGAAACACTCTCAGCAGACTCATTACAATCTCATGTTCTCCAAAGATCTCACTCTCATGCAAATGAATCAGTTGAATCTCTGTGAAGGTTTTTATTGCAGCTCATTATTGAATGTCTAGAAGAATTTAGTCAAAGCGTCTTTACTTTATTCATTTATTTTGATCTGTTTAGACTTTTTACGTATAGTGTGAAACAAACATTTTCTGGTTATAACACAAAAAAGTGGCTAAGCTGAATGTAAAAATAAAATAAAGTTGTTTGTAAATTGTAAAAATGCAGCTATAATAACTGCATATAAAAATGATAGAAGTCTATGCAATATTTCAATTTAGATAACTGAGTAAATGTGTGTGTGTGTGTGCGTGTGTGTGTGTGTGTGTGTGCATGTGTGTGAGTGTGAGTGTGTGTGTGTGTGTGTGTGTGTGTGTGTGTGTGTGTGACTGTGTGTGTGTGTGTGCGGGTTTATGTGGTTTATGAGGACACAAATTTGTATAATGACATGGGTATGACAGAGGTATTACAATTTGAAGGTGTTTTATGAGGACACTGCCTATGTCCCCGTAATTCAAAAGGCTTAAAAAACATAGTAAATGGTGTTTTTTTGAAAATTTAAAAATGCACACAGTCTCCTGTGAGGGCTAAGTTTAGGTGTAGGGTTGGTGTAGGGCAATAGCACACACAGTTTGTTCAGTATAAAAACCATTACGCCTATGGAGAGTCCCCATAAACCACAAAAACCAACATGTGTGTGTGTGTGTGTGTGTGTGTGTGTGAGCATGTACATGTTAATATATCCTGGTGGGGACTTAAACATGAATACACACAGACTCATGGGGACTTGTGTCACGGTAGGGACCTAAATTGAGGTCTCCATGGGTACAAAAGGCTTATAAATCATACAGAGTGAGTTTTTTTGAGAAAGTAAAAATGCAGAAAGTTTCCTGTGAGGGGTAGGTTTAGGTGTAGGGCGATAGAAAATGCGGTTTGTAGAGTATAAAAACCATTACACCTATGGAGCGTCCCTACAAGGATAGCTGACCAGACTCTGTGTGTGTTTTGTTCTTCAGGTCTGGATCGGTTCTGCAGGTTTGATCAGTCTGATTCCTGTTATGCAGCTCTGGGACACAAACTCAATCTGCTGATGGTGCTGTATGCTAATGTATATGATCTGATGTTACGTAAGAGAATAAACAACACACATGATGATCCAGTTTGTAGAGTAAGGAATGGCAGGATGAGGATGAGTGAATGTGATCTTTATAATAACAGAACTGAAGTGACAGTCATTAATGGGACTCTGATAATAAACCGTGTGATCAGAGCAGATTCAGGGAATTACAGATTAACAGTCGATCACTCAGATGGCACAGAAACATCTAGAGATCTTCAAGTGATTGTTGAAGGTACAGAAACTCTCTCATCAGACTCATTACAATCTCATGTTCTCCAAAGATCTCACTCTCATGCAAATGAATCAGTTGAATCTCTGTGAAGGTTTTTATTCCTGTAGCACACAGTAAACACACTACATACTCCAGTAATAGTAACAAGACTCTCCTGTGTTTGTCATGTGACTGTGATGTGTCCCTCCCTCCAGCTCCTATTGGCTCAGTGGAAGTGTCAATCATCTGCTCCTCCAGTGGGGTGATGAGGGTGTTCTGCTCCTCTGAGGGGGATCAGCTCCTCTACAGCTGGACTCTGAATGGAGATCCACTGATGGATGGAAAAAGCAGCATTGATCTGGATGAGAGAACTGATGGAAACATCAGCTGCAGCGTGAAGAACCACGTCAGTCACGCACAGAAGACCATTAGACTCAAACCCTGTCCTGCTGGTGAGATCAGTTATCTTCATCTAAAGATATCAACATCATATATTTACTTACAAAAAGACATAATATTAGAATCTTTTCCTGTTTCTTGGCGAAGAGTAGTGTGTATCTTGAATATACCATGAAAATAATATTGTTTATAATATCTAACATCTTTCTGGTTTTATGGATGTTATGATTTATGACAATTTCTGTTTGTCATCTTCCCTCTGTATTTTTCTCTCTAGTAACAATCATCATAGTTAATAATATGTTACCTCAGTAAATGAGTTATGTTGACTAACATAACATAATTAAATATTACAATTTAGAATGCATTATGTGTATTAAAGTGTGAAATATATAGGGAAATAAAATGCTCACTCTGAACTGCAAAATGGCCAACACTTCTTATAGTGCACTACGTAGGGAATAGGGAGCGAAAGTATTGAAAACACTTTGATTTCAAGGTTTCTCTTGAAACTCTTAATTTTAATGTTTTTTTTTTCTTCATTCAAGACACTTTTTCATACTGTCTTGAATGAAAAAACAAACTGTATCTAAGCAGGACAGAGAGAGAAGTGAACGGTAGATTCCTCGCTGGTTCTCTGAACAGAATAAACAGAAGCTTCATCTGCTGCAGTGAAAACCCTGAGATGCTGCTGGCCTTTGAGAAAGAGTTTCAAAGATAAAACATCTCAAATAATAAAAAACAGAAGAGAGGAAAAGAAATAATAATAATTAAATGACTTTGGATTTAAAAAAGATTAAGATTTAAAAGTTTTTAAAATAACTTTTGGAAATCGTTTGGATAAAAGTTGCTAAATTAATCAATGTGAATGAATGTGGAAAAGAGCAATGCTGCATATGGAAATTTTTAAGAAAATCGTATTGTTTGAAATGTAAAAATTATTTTAGCACACACACACACACACACACACACACACACTGTATTTCTATTTGAACCTACAACAGATGTTTGTTAAATTATAAATGAAATTTTATTGTGATGAAGAAACATATTATATTGTATTAATTAATAATGATATTAATATTTAATTTATTTTTCTTGAAATAATTTCTAACATTTTCAAAATGTTTTTAATATACTGTTAGTTTTCCTGAATAAGTGTGTGTGTGTGTGTGTGTGTGTGTGTGTGTGTGTGTGTGTGTGTGTGCGTGTGCGTGTGTGTTTTGTTCTTCAGGTCTGGATCGGTTCTGCAGGTTTGATCAGTCTGATTCCTGTTACGCAGCTCTGGGACACAAACTCAATCTGATGATGGTGCTGGACGCTAGTAAATATGACCTGAAGATCATAAAGAGAATAAACAACACACAAGATGATCCAGTTTGTAGAGTAAAGAATGGCAGGATGAGGATGAGGGAATGTGATCTTTATAATAACAGACCTGAAGTGACAGTCATTAATGGGACTCTGATAATAAACCGTGTGATCAGAGCAGATTCAGGGAATTACACATTAACACTCGATCACTCAGACGGCACAGAAACATCTAGAGATCTTCAAGTGATTGTTGAAGGTACAGAAACTCTCTCATCAGACTCATTACAATCTCATGTTCTCCAAAGATCTCACTCTCATGCAAATGAATCAGTTGAATCTCTGTGAAGGTTTTTATTCCTGTAGCACACAGTAAACACACTACATACTCCAGTAATAGTAACAAGATTCTCCTGTGTTTGTCATGTGACTGTGATGTGTCCCTCCCTCCAGCTCCTATTGGCTCAGTGGAAGTGTCAATCATCTGCTCCTCCAGTGGGGTGATGAGGGTGTTCTGCTCCTCTGAGGGGGATCAGCTCCTCTACAGCTGGACTCTGAATGGAGATCCACTGATGGATGGAAACAGCAGCATTGATCTGGATGAGGGAACTGATGGAAACATCAGCTGCAGCGTGAAGAACCACGTCAGTCACGCACAGAAGACCATTAGACTCAAACCCTGTCCTGCTGGTGAGATCAGTTCTGTTCATCTACAGATATCAACTACACATAGACTGACTGATTGATGTGTTGTTCAGTGTCTGAGGTGTTTGTGCTGGTCTGATGTTTTCAGCTGATGGTTCTGTTGGATCATCACTATGGATTTGAAATGCAGATATTAAGATAATGAAGATGATGATGATAATGTTGATGTGATACTTTTAGGAAAAAAACAAGAAGATCAGAAAGTGTGAAGATTTAGAGAACGACATGAACACACTGAAGAAGATGTCTGCAGAAGATTCGTGAGCGCAGCAGCTTAAGCTCAATTCATAAAAAAACAAACAATATATAAATCCAAACAAAAATCAAATGACTTCTTTTTAAATAAATGATCCAGCTATAATTCCTATTTCTCTGCTTGTATGTTTCTCTCTGATTTCTTGCACCGCTTATAGAAGAAAGGCAGAATAATTCTCTGATACATGTTTATGTATGACATTACCGACTAAATAACACATTATACAGACACTTCAAATTTAATAGTATTAGATGGTGTGTTAATTGCATTTAATAGATCATACCGTAAGGCCGCTTTGATCTCCGCATGAAACCAAAGTTCAGGAACCCTTACAAAACAGATGCCATGCAACAAAACAATAAACTGACTAATCTGGAGAGAAGATCTCAAGGAAAGAGCAAAGGACACCAGCTTGACCAAACTTCTTTAGTTGCTTATTCATGATCCCCTCCCTCTCCTCTCCTCTCCTTCTCCCCTCTCACTTTCTCCTCCACTAAGCTCAAGTAAGAAGGTCTATACAACACACATGATGTCTTGTGAATCTACTGTTTTTCCCCTTTCATCATTTATAGCCATTTATAGTCTTAGTGTGATTGGTAAAATGGTCTCAATTTCACAGCAGTCACTTATATTATGAGAAAGATTGAAAGATCCTGACCAACCTAAAGATATTTTATGTTTTTACAACTAATTTGAAGATGTCTTTGTTCTGGTCTGTATATCTAAGCGAAGTGGCAATACAGTCATTTGGGATTCTGTAACCAGAAAACCCCACACAGTGTGTTTGAGTCTCTGGAGCTCTTCATGCAAATCTCTCACATGTTGTTGTGTGTTTCTCTGCTGTCAGGTATGCTTCTCTCACTCTTAGATTCATCTTTGAGCAGTTAATCTTATGTATTGATCTGAATTGAATTCTGAATTGTATTATCATTGTTTAATTTTTTAATTGGCATGATACATATTTACCTGACAAATAAAGTGTTGATTTGATTTATTCTGATCTCTTCTGAAATCATTATGACTAGTAGATTAAGTGGAGTCTGGTATTATAACAAATCTGCATCCAGGATCAAACTAAAGGCGCAATGAATGGAGCATGTGGCACGTAATGTGGGACCTTCTGATTTCTGTCTATCACTGACTTACCAAGCTGCAGCTGTGTGACTAAGCAAACTATGCTTTTTATATGAGTGAGCATGTGGCAGCCAACTTAAAGGTATTAGTTCACTCTGCATCCCCATGAAGTCAAGTCAAGTCAAGTCTGCTTTATTGTCAATTCTTCCACATGTACCGTACATACATACAGAGAATTGAAATTGCGTTACTTTCTGACCCTTGGTGCATACAGTTAACATTAAACACTGACAGTAGACGTTCAAATACAGATAAATACAGTTTAACCATATGTACATACAAACTATACAGATATACAAATGAGGACATTGTAGAAAAAAAAAAAAAAAGAGATAGATAAAGTGGCATAAGGCACATGGCAGATAGAGTGCAAACCAGTTAAATAAAACAAAACTGTGCAGATATATGTGTAGTGCAAAAGAAGAACAGTCTTTTATCAGACTGTCAGAAGAGGTAGTTTACAGACAATGCTGGATGAGGTAGTGATCAGTCCAGTGCTGCACAAAGTGACTGGTGCGGGTCACAGTTTGTAAGGGGGGGGGTTGAAGGTCCTGGGGGTGTGGGGAGCTGGGGGGAGTCGTAGTGTCAGAGTTCAGTGTTGCGTGGGGTAAAAGAGGGGGGGGGGCAAGGTCGGGAGGGAGTTCAGCTTCCTGACGGCCTGATGGATGAAGCTGTCTTTCAGTCTGTTTGTCCTGGCTTGGAGACTCCTCAGTCTCCTCCCTGATGGTAGCAGACTGAAGAAGTTGTGTGTCGGGTGGGTGGGATCACCTGCAATGCTGAGGGCTTTGCGGGTGAGACGGGTGCTGTAGATGTCCTGGAGGGAGGGGAGAGAGACACCAACGATCTTCTCAGCTGCACTCACTATCCGTTGAAGGGACTTGCGGCAGGACGCGTTGCAGGCGCCATACCACACAGTGATACAGCTAGTCAGGATGCTCTCGATGGTGCCTCTGTAGAAGGTGCACATGATGGGGGTCGGGGCTCTGGCTCTTCTGAGTTTGCGGAGGAAGTAGAGACGCTGCTGTGCTTTCTTGGCCAGTGCCGCAGTGTTGTTGGTCCAGGAGAGGTCCTCTGTGATGTGCACACCCAGGAACTTGGTGCTGCTCGCTCTCTCCACAGTCGCACCGTTGATGGTCAGAGGAGCATGCTGAGTGTGCACTCTCCTGAAGTCAACAACAATCTCCTTCGTCTTCTCCACATTCAGAGAGAGATTGTTGTCACTGCACCACCCGGCCAGGCGGCTCACCTCGCTCCTGTAGTTTGTCTCATCTCTGTTGCTAATGAGACCCACCACAGTCGTGTCATCCGCAAACTTAATGAAAATGAAGTCCAAGAGGTTGAGGTCAGACCTGAAGCGGAGACTGAAACAGGCCAGAAGAGTATTCCTGCACAACCGGCTACAGTTTCAGGACCGCATTTCTAGGACCCTATACTTTTTTTTTTTTTTTTTTTTTTATGTATGTATGTTTGTATGTATGTATTAGCAGCTCATACTGTTTTACAGCACTTGCTATTCAATTCTGTATATTATTATTTTTTAAGGAATTATGTAGTTGTTTAATTGTATACACTTAATTATTGTCCTAGCTGACTCCTAACCCTAACTCTCTTGAAATATTTAACCTAATTTATTTCAGTATATTCTATATATATTGTGGTTTTAAATTCAGTTTTCTTGGAAAGAAAGACTTGTGTCTTTGCGAGACTTCAGCACTTCACGTCTGATGTGTGACATGCATAAAGTGCAGTAAACGGTAAAACAATTGTGGTACAAATTAGTGTGTTTATTAGTACATTAGTAAATGTAAAATAATTTGAATACAAATACCAGGTTGCAACATCCAGCAGCACAATGAACTGCTTTGCACAGCTAAACAGGCCAAATGGAGATTGCTGACACCTCCTTGAACACTCAAGTTCACGCCAGCTCTTACATTAAAAAAAAAAAAAAAAAAAAAATCCTGTATATTTGACTCACAATTTTTGTTTGATTGGTTTAATGTGAGGAATAATCAGAAACACTTTAGAGATTCTAGATACGCTTCTGATGGTCAGTTTTCCAGTGTTGTTAACAGGGAACATCGTCCATGATGATTGTGTCAGACTTCGTAAATTTAGACTTGGGTAAAAGTTGACAGAAGACGTGCAAATCGTGACAGATGCTTTCTTTAGAAGATGTTTGTTAGTCAACAATGTTTTTATGGCCAATTATTTGTTGTGATTTATTATGAGCCCTGCTGTTATAAAAGCAACCAAAGGATGAGAAAAACAGCTTATATATTGTCTTTATGAAAGTGTAATACTGTAGAAACATCAGTCAATGGAAAGTCCCCACCATAATAGAAATGCACATATGTGTTCTCGTACAAGACCTTCAACCTCAACCTGTGAATGATCTGAGCTTCCTTTTCTCACAGAAACAGTGCTCTGGTCTCATAAACACACTGTGAGCACAGATGAGTGTCAGCTGGGCTCTTCTGAAAACATGTGTGTTGTAATATTAAAATATTACAGTAAGGAAAGTTTGCAGTGGTCTATAAGTTTATTTCTTCTTCTTAACAGTGTATATTAGTGGAGCACACTTAAAATGTAACATCTTCTGAAATGTTCATATTTCCCTAGTTCATGAATCATTTCTGTTGTATTAACTAAATCTGGTCCGGAGAGTAAATGTTGCAATTAAAGGTTATTTTAAGTAGTTTTTATGTAAAGAGAAAGACCCATTCGAGTTATATTTGATGTTTAAGAGAGTTTCTCTTATGCTGAAGTTTATATGGTTGGCATTGTGCTAAAGGGTAAAGACTGTGGTCTGGTTGCGGACGGCTACATGATGTTATATATAGAGCATGTTTATTCACTCACCACACAATATTACGATAATGCCAACACATACAGATAACTAGTTGATTACATTTGCATGCAAACGAGCTGTGCAAACTTTTTTAAGTGAACAACAGAATTGAATGTGAAACACTAACAGGTCTTTCCATTTACTTAAAACAGACTTGAATAAAATGTAATCTATTCAGTTTAACAGAACTTACTCAATGTTTTTGTTACATCGGTTCAACTAAAATGTCTCCCCTTCAAATAATAATGTCAGTGTATTAATATGAGATGGAAGTGTTTAAACACCCATGAAACCAAAATTATGGTTTTGTGGCTTTAAAATCATGTTGTATCTTTGCACTCGTCTGTGTGCTAGTTTACTGAATACCTTATTATTATTCTTTTTGTATTTTGTTATATTTTATTTTATAATTGTAATTTTATATTCTTTATCGACATTTAAAACCTTGGGAGAAATAGATCAAAGAGATAATAAAGAGAATAAACAACACAGCAGATGATCCAGCTTCTACAGTAAAATATGGCAGGATGAGTGAATGTGATCTTTATAATAACAGACCTGAAGTGACAGTCATTAATGGGACTCTGATAATAAACCGTGTGATCAGATCAGATTCAGGGAATTACAGATTAACACTCGCTCACTCAGACGGCTCAGAAACATCTAGAGATCTTCAAGTGATTGTTGAAGGTACAGAAACTCTTTCATCAGACTCAGACCTGCTGGAGTTATTTCAACATTTCTGCTTCTGCTCTTTTACTTTATTCTGTTGATTTTGGTTGATTTCTCTTCATTTGCGGTGTCTGATTTAAGTATTTAAGTAGGAACCTTTGACCCACATTGACCTTCTCTGAAAACTTCCTCTTACTTTCTTTGTTAAAGTCGTATAATTTCCTGGTGTGTCAGTAGAGCTGCTGTCTGTCAGTGAGACTCAATCTAAAGCTCTTCTGCTGGATTGAGCTCTTCTGGAAACTGGACTTTAGAGAAATGATGCTCATCTCTGGACTGATGCTGCTGCTGCAGACTGCTGCATGTGAGTCACTTTCACATCAAACTCATGCTGATGATCAATCTCTCAAATAAAAACACTGTAATATTATTTAAAAGATGTTGTCAGTCATCTAATACGTTTTCTGATCTTAGCAGTGTGCATTAGTGGATTATTGTAATATGTCAGATGGAAGTGTCTAGTTACAGCAAAAGAGCGTCTGTGTTAAAGACCCATGAAATCCCATGACTGATGAAAATGCATTACCTTTCAAAGATCTTTAAACCTAAGCTAACATTTGATGTTGAAAACATTGGTTCTATTGCTGTTTTCACGACATTCTGTTAGTCCTCTTCTCACAGCTCTCTCTCTCTATGTCTAACATCTAACTTCAGGTGGTAAAGATCAAGACATGAATGTTCGGTCTGTGTACTTTTGTGTCCATTCATTTTTAACCCTGAAATTAAATTTAGAAAATCTGGTTTCTTCTATAATGATTCAAACAGTAATGAATAGAATAAGCAGACACAAACTAATTTTCATTATTCAAAATTTGTATTTCATTAAATCGTAAAAATTATATAAAGCTTGTTTTTAAATATATATAAATGCTCAATTTAATTTTGAGCTTTTTTATAAGCACCCTCTCACGCTACTGGCGTGGCTACCAGTGACCTACTGCTTTATGAAAACCTTTGGCTTCGATATTTTTATGATCTAAATAATTTTTCACGCCTAAAAACATGTAAACTCAGTAGATATTTCTTTGCAATTAACTGTATCCAGGGCATGTTATATGGGAGTGCTAGGGAACGAAACAGAAGCAAGACAACGTCAGTTGACGCTGTAGAAATAGGATACTGGCGAAACATATTTTCCAAATGCTCCAGTGTGTATTTGTGTTTGAACCCTGGAGGTTTCTATTTTCAACGTGTTTTTGGCACTGATCAATGTAGCCAATCACTGACATTTTCTGTTGATTTGCTAAATGCAGTGGCCGAGCCTTTTAAGTTAGAATCAACTCCATGCCACAGTTTTGTTCAATGCTGCACGCTCGGAAGTCTCTCATTATAATAAAAAAAAAAAGTGTAACATGATGTAAATAAGAGATTCATTGTGCAGTGTAGAGCTTCATTGATTATAACGGAACTTTGTGAGACTGTGATGAACTGAAATGAATTACAGCTTTATAATTATTATAAAGGGAGCGCTCTTTGCACGCTTTCTTGGCTAACCCATTCAGAATTTTAATAAGTTTTGTTTTTCATGATGCTAATAGCACCAGTGACATCTTACAGTGCAGCATTTATATGCAGATGTCACTATCAATGGACAGGGCAAAAATATGTCAAAATAGATGTACATTAAGGCTAGAGCACCTTCACTGATTTCAGAAGCACCCTCGGTGATTTGATTCTGGAACCCGGCCTACCTGTATCTGGAGATTATAATTTTATATAGTCCTATATTATATTTATATTTACCCTGTATATTAAAGCCTTGTGTTTAGAGCCAACATGATGTACTGTACGTGCTTTGAGTGACCGTGTATGGACCTCTCCAATACCATGACCCAGATAGCAAACAAAATTATGACAAAATTATATCCCAACATATAATTTCATGACGATAAAGTTCCCAGGATTCTAAAATGTCTATTTTAAAAATCATATTTGTATTAAGTCTCTGTATTGTTCCAAAGACGGCTCTAGTTCTCAACTGAATGTGCAGGAGAAGCATTACTTATAATTTGACCAAAGAAAACTTACTAAAATTTACCTTTTATTAAAATGGGCATTTTTCAAATGTTTATTAAAAGGGCAAAAAGTCATAAAAATCTGAAAATAAGTCAATATTTTACTTTTTCGGGCAGCATTTTGTGTGAATGGCTCTAATTTAAATTTTGCTTTTCAGCATAGCATTTAAAAATACAACAACCGTTCTTTTTTCATATTTTTTTTCATCATGGTTAAAAAACAAAAAATGAATGGACAGAAAAGTACACGGACCTTGTCGGCACCGATAGCCTAGTGGTTGTAATTAATAATAAGAAAGATAGATCATTTCTACCAGCAGTATCACTGTCTGTATCTGATGATACATTCTCTCTCTCCACCTCTATGTGTGTGTGTGTGTGTGTGTGTGTGTGTGTGTGTGTGTACATGTTTGATTATCCTAGTCCACAATGTCCTCACTAATCTAGTGAAACCTGTTGAACACTGACTAGTAAGCTGGACCAACATTAGTTAAGAGTGCTTATACAAAATATTAAATATAAATATAACTGATAAATAATTAAGTAATTAAATATAATTAATTAATAAATTATAAATTATAAATAAATCTAGTGTTTTGCATTTCTTTCTGTGAGGATTGTGTTTAGGACTTGGGCTAGGAGACAAAAAATATTAACTTCATATAAAAACAATGGAGCTCTATGAGAAGAGCTCAATAATATATCCAAATAAATGTGTGTGTGTGTGTATATGTGTGTGTTTATGTGTGTGTGTGTGTGTGTGTGTGTGTGTGTGTGTGTGTGTGTGTGTGTGTGTTTTGTTCTTCAGGTCTGGATCGGTTCTGCAGGTTTGATCAGTCTGATCCCTGTTACGCAGCTCTGGGAGACAAACTCAATCTGCAGATGGTGCTGGACGCGAGTGAATATGAACTGAAGATAATAAAGAGGATAAACAACCCACAACATGATCCAGTTTGTAGAGTAAAGAATGGCAGGATGAGGATGAGGGAATGTAATCTTTATAATAACAGAACTGAAGTGACAGTCATTAATGGGCTTCTGATAATAAACCGTGTGATCAGAGCAGATTCAATGAATTACAGATTAACAGTCTATCACTCAGACGGCACAGAAACATCTAGAGATCTTCAAGTGATTGTTGAAGGTACAGAAACTCTCTCATCAGACTCATTACAATCTCATGTTCTCCAAAGACCTCACTCTCATGCAAATGAATCAGTTGAGTCTCTGTGAAGGTTTTTATTCCTGTAGCACACAATAAACACACTACATACTCCAGTAATAGTAACAAGACTCTCCTGTGTTTGTCATGTGACTGTGATGTGTCCCTCCCTCCAGCTCCTATTGGCTCAGTAGAAGTGTCAATCATCTGCTCCTCCAGTGGGGTGATGAGGGTGTTCTGCTCCTCTGAGGGGGATCAGCTCCTCTACAGCTGGACTCTGAATGGAGATCCACTGATGGTTGGAAACACTAGCATTGATCTGGATGAGAGAACTGATGGAAACATCATCTGCAGCGTGAAGAACCACGTCAGTCACGCACAGAAGACCATTAGAGTCAAACCCTGTCCTGGTGAGATTTTAATACATGAATGTCCAGATAATGTATATATAACAACCACAGCAACACCAATGATGTAAAACAGTCAGTTCTCTTAATTAGGCTCTTAATTCTTGAAAAGCATCACTAGTTTGTTTCAGCTTGATCTCAGCAGTGAATTGTGTTGATGTGGTTCAGAGAGAAAGCAGCTGATTCTGTGCTTATGTTTTAAATCTGCAGCCGTGACCTCTAGTTTGACCTCTGCAGTGCCCAGCAGCACACAGACATCAGAATGTGGTACGAGTTTAACAAACACACTCCTGGAAACATGAAGGATGGGTTTGTTTTGTGTCTAATTGTCTTTGTTCATGTGTTCAGAGTCTGTGGTGTTTGTGCTGGTCTGGAGTCTCCAGCTGATGATTCTGTTGGGTCTGTTAGGAGCTTTTCACATCTACATGAGACACACGTCAGGTGAGAGACATTTATCATCATCATTTAACATGCAGTTATTAAGAGTGTGATGATGATGATGATGATGTGATGCTTTTAGGAAAGAAACAGGAAGATCAGAAAGTGAGGATGAGAAGATTTAGAGAAGGACATGAACACACAGCAGAAGATTCATGAGAGCAGCAGCAGATCTTCTGTATTTTACATAATGTTTAACTTGTTTAGTCACACATATGTATTTTTTTTATTATTCATAAGCTCTGTGTGTTATTATTGAATGTGGATAAACAATTTTCTTTAAAACTGTAAATTGAGTCAGTGTTGAAATTAAAATGAACTTTGGTATCAAGTTAAATAAAAAATAAAATGTTTTGAAATGAATCTATATTTCCAGTCAAAAGTCCCAATATCATTTGATTTTTATGAGGGTTGATAGTCAATTGTCATATTCATCAACAGAAAACCCACATTAAAAAAACATATAAAACAATAAATCCAGACAGATCAAATATTGTCCAGCAATAACTGAAGAACACAGACACCTCATATTTAATAGTATTAGATGATTTGTTAATTGCATTTAGTAAATTATACTTTCAATAAAACATTTGCAATTGGTTTGTAAAATGTGCTTTTAAGCTAATTTGGTCTGGGTTTTTGTTGCATTTACACCATTCTGACCAGCGTCCGAACCGACTCGTTGAAATTAATTAATTCAAAGTTTTGAAAAGCTTCGTTTCTACCATCACTATCAGGAAGAGCAAGTACATTTCAGTACAAACTGAGGTTGTTTATTGAGAAAAGTGTTTTTAAAACGTCAGTATTCAGGGGGTGTTGATCTAAATGTTTTTAGTTAAATTAATATTTACATGAGGGCTTTCTAATTCAGTACTGAATTCATTCAAAAATGTTTCATGCATTGGGTCACACGTTTGGACATCTGCTCTGACCCCAGAACCTGACCGGCCCCGAGATCTGAGCCCCGCTCCCTCGAGATCATGAACCCGTGGAAATGATAACATGTTGTTTTCCTGTTTACTAATGTGAGGCCTGTTTCACACTAGATGCGTTGAGTAAAATATTTTGTACCTGAAATAAACCCTAAATCCTGATATTTTTGGATCAAATGTATCCCAGTCCTACTAAGATGCTTTGAATAACACTGAAGGTTTGATCCGGATCAGAACCAACACTGGATTACATGATCAAATCCAATTTCAGAATCCATTTTCCCTTTTGAACAAACAATTTTCAATATTTAATTAAATCTGACAGCTGAAGTCCAGTCAAATTTCTCCTGAACTGCAGGAGATTGAGGTCAGACATGAAGCAGAAGCTTAAACAGGCAGCAGATGGACAGCTCTGAGCTGATGGAGACCTCGTGTGATGAATGACAGAGATCTCCGTCTCATCATTTCAGTACAAACTGAGCTTCTTTATCAGGACAAAATGTTTTTACAAACTACAGTAATCAGTGAGAGATTGTTAATTCACTTTCAAACGACACATGTAGGCTTTATAACTGATGTTATAAATATCCTTATGACAATTGCTTTATTCAGCTGTTTTTCCTGTATATGTGACTCACAGCACAGGCTATTTTCACCCTCACATTTTTGTTTGAGTGGTTTAATGTGAGGAATATTCAAAAACACTTTAGAGAGCCTAGATAAACTTCTGGGCCCGTATTCATAAAGATTCTAAGAATCCTTTCAGAGAGCTCCTAATTTAGCTTAAAAATTTCTAGGAGTCTTAGCTTAAAAGTGATTCAGGACCAATCTGAGAGCAACTCTGAGCGAGGAAAAGACAAAACCTTTTATCTTAGTGAGGAGGCGGGGCTGACCCCGTTGCTAGCTATGACACAGTCTTTTGAAGACTGTGATTGGTTGGTTGTCCAAGAAGGAAATGAAAGAGCGCTTTTAAGAGTAGAGTTTATTATAAGCCTTCACTTTGAAATTACAGGCGTCATTTTCCTGTTTTACTGTACTCTCTCTCTCTCTCTCGCACGCACACACACACACACACACACACACACACAAACACACACACACACACACACATACATTATATTCTTTATTTTTTATTTGCCATGCTGTCATACTTAACGTATTTTATAGGAAATGAACAGCGACACAATAAGGTTCTGAAAGTGCTGTAACAGACCCAAATCATCGCTGCTGCATAGCTGCATTTTTCCAGTTGCCAAATATGTTAATGTAGTTAATACGTCCATTTCTGGCACTGTGGCACTTCAGCGCGGTGTCGGAGATGTTAGCGTGTCTCTGATAAGTTCGGTCACAAACATGATCCCTGCACGATCTAATGTGTAGCATCTTATTAACTCACTGTCATGCATTGTGTGCAACACATTTCTTCTCCTTCTTCATGTTTCATCTATTTTCTCCGCTGCTAAAGTAACTCTTAAGCCTCTTAAAAGTCCTCGTCCGTACTCCTAACAATTTCGGACCTTAAGACCTCTTTTAAGGGTTAAGATGCTTTCTGAACTACTTTTTTCTTTACTAGGATCTTTTCTTTAAATTTAAGAGGAAACACCCACATTTCTAAGAATTTTCTTAGAATTTTGTTACTAGGAGCAACTCTTAGCACTAAGATTTTTCATGAATACGGGCCCTGGTGGTCAGTTTTTGTTTATTATTATTATTATTTTTGATTAAAAGGGAACATGGTCCATTATGATTTTGTGTCAGACTTCCTGGATTTAGACTTGGATAAAAGTTGAAATCGCGATTTATTATGAGCTCTGCTGTTATAAAAGCAGCCAAAGAGTGACAAAACAGCATATAAATATATTAAATAATGTCTTTATGCAAATGTAGAACTGTAGAAACATCAGTCAATGGATAGTGCTATGCTGACTGCTATGCAGTCAATGCTATGCTGAAGTTTGGTTGGCGTTGTGCTAAAGGGTAAAGACTGTGGTCTGGTTGCGGACGGCTATATGATGTTATATATAGAGCATGTTTATTCACTCACCACACAATATTACGATAATGCCAACACAGATACAATTAACTTTTTGTTGATTGGATTTGCATACAAATGTGCTGTGCTAAATGTTTTTTTTTTAATAAACAGCAGAATTGAATGTGAAACACTAACAGGTCTTTCCATTTTCTTAAAAACAGACTTGAATAAAATGTAATCTATTCAATTTAATTGAACTTACTCAATGTTTTAGTTACATCAGTTCAACTAAAATGTCTCCCCTTCAAATAATAATGTCAGTGTATTAATATGTGAGATGGAAGTGTTTGAATCAGAGTAAAAGAGCTGAATGTCTGTCTTTAACACCCATGAAATCAAAATGATCGTTTTTTCTAAATTCATTGTATTTTTGCATTCATTTGTGTGCTAGTTTACTGAATACCTTATTATTTTATTATATTTTATTTTATTTTATAATTGTAATATTATATTCTTTATACGCATTTAAATCTTTATGGACGCTATTAAATATTTCCCATGGTTAATAAAGAGAATAAACAACAACACACAAGATGATCCAGCTTCTACAGTAAAATATGGCAGGATGAGGGAATGTGATCTTTATAATAAAAGACCTGACGTTACCGTTATTAATGGTATTCTGATAATAAATTGTGTGACAAGCACAGATTCAGGGAATAACAGATTAACACTCACCGATCACTTATGGGGCTCAGTAACATCTAGAGATCTTCAAGTGATTGTTGAAGGTACAGAAACTCTTTCATCAGACTCAGACCTGCTGGAGTTATTTCAACATTGCTGCTTCTGCTCTTTTACTTTATTCTGTTGATTTTGGTTGATTTCTCTTCATTTGCGGTGTCTGGTTTAGGTATATAAGTAGGAACCTTTGACCCACATTGACCCTCTCTGAAAAACTCCCTCTGTCTTTCTTTGTAAAAGTCGTGTAATTTCCTGATGTGTCAGTCGAGCTGCTGTCTGTGAGTGAGACTCTTCTGCTGGACTTTAGAGAAATGATGCTCATCTTTGGACTGATGCTGCTGCTGCAAACTGCTGCATGTGAGTCACTTTCACATCAAACTCATGCTGCTGATCAATCTCTCAAATAAAAACTGTAATATTATTTAAAATATGTTGTCAGCGATCTAATACATTTTCTGGTCTTAGCAGTGTGTATTAGTGGAATATTATGCCAGATGGAAGTGCCTAGTTAAAGTAAAACAGTGTCTGTGTAAAAGACCCATGAAATCTAATGAATATTTGTTTATAGTCTCTATATAGTCTTCTAAGGAAAATTTCAACAGCTGATTTTTGTACCTCTATACAAATAACATTAAGAGACTGATAAAAATGAATTACCTTTCAAAGGGGTCATGATATGGATTTTTTTATTATTATAATTTTAATATGTTCCTTGAGGTTCATTTATAATGTTAATAAAGTTTTTGCACGGAAAACAAATATATAGTAGGTGAAAAAAATATTATTTTCAACCCTCATTCTGACCCACTGTCTACACAACCTGTTTTTAAGAGGCGGCTCCTGTAAGGCTCGTCAGTTATCTGCCACTGTTATGATTGGCTAACATCATTGCATATGAAACGGTATCAATGCACCCTCACTATTCACACCGTGAGTAAGTGTTTTGACAACATGATCTATATATAACCATCATTTACAGACTAAGAGTTATGAAATCATTTACTTGTGGTTTCTGATGCAGTTACAGTCAGATTCAGTACCACTTTGTCTTTCAACAAATGTTTCTTTGAACTCTCCATTACATTGTGCCTCTTTTACAAAACAAAATGCTCCGAACAAACATCTGCTCGTTTCTAACACTGGGATCCTTCTGATGTCTGTTCAAAGTCACAAATGAGCTGTTTAAACCAAACGGTCAAAGCAAATGGTCTTGAGCCAGCCCAAGGCATAAGCGAACTAAGCGGCTGCTTAGGGGCCCCAAGAAATGACAGCTTGATTTTTTTTTATTTTTTATGGTGATAAATTGTGTCAATGGACAATGATAATTATACAAAAATACAATATGAAATAATTAAATAAACTATACATAATAATCTTATGATTTTCGTAGCGACGTGTCATGCACGAATCAGATCACAATCAGATCAGACGTACTTACAGGTTAGTTAGAATCTGCTCTGAACTTATTGTTTTAACTTATTGAAGTTTACGTTGTTGTACATGCTTGCAGATCTTCCCATTATAACAAGAAAAAAGGTTTCTCACATAATCCATTTAAAATTTGAAGAAAAGTTGTGTTTGTTCACGTATACTCAGGAATGACAAACGTGAGTGTAACAAAATATGCAAGTGAATCAGCTAAACTCTTCCTCAAGTCATTGCCATGATTGACAGTGATAAATATTGTAGCAATGGACGGAATGATCTATCTGACAAGCCGATGTCAAAATAGACCTGTGCATTAAGTGATGCAGTGTAAATTCAGAGTAATAAACCTACAGCAGCGACAAATCTGTGTTGGCTGAATATATTTTGCAGCTTCTAGTTAAAGATAAGATACTTAATGCATTATAATTTAATTATTATACTATTAATAAATAACATAATTATTCATACTTCACTACAGTAAAAGTACAAAAATTTGTTATAATAGTCATTTTATAATAAATGCAAAAACAAGATCCTCTGCTGCCATCTACTGGTTATAATGGTAATTTCATGTCATTTTCATTTTACAAGTTTTTTTCTTCCAATTGGAGACAAGTTTTTGGATTTTGTTTTTTTATTCTTCATGAATTAAAAGTGAATCTTTAAATTTTACTGCAAAACTGTAGAGTTAAAAAAATAATATAGGCTTTACAATATTTATATACGTAGTATAGTATAGCATAGTATAGTATAGTATAGTATAGTATAATATAGTGTTTAAAAAAAAAATACACTATAGACGAACAGTGGGTAAAGGGCACTTTTCTGTTTGTTTGTTTGTTTGTTTTATATATTCATGTATCTCACTCCAGCCAGGCAACCAATGTTGGCAACCCTGATATATTATAACATTTTAACTGGCTAGTTTTAGATTAAAATTGTTCTCTTCTGTGTAAAAATAACTTTCCTTGATATATATTTTTGTAATAAAACAATTCTGTTACATAAACCTGGTACTGATAACAGCTTAACATTATTTACCTTAGCCTACCTATTATATTCCAATATCATTATGCCTCAATTAGCAAGTTATAGATTAAGAGTTGTTTTTTTATGTACAGATGGCTTGCTGCTGTGCATAATAATTTATATTGTTAAAATAACATTCTGTTCTGTCAATGCATTGTCTGTTGGTTTATTTAGCTACTTTTCAGTACACTATTTACCATGCCGTACTGTAAAACTTTGAATTTTAATGTGCAAATTAACACCTGACCACTCTTGTTGTCAGTCCTCTGTCGTGTTTGTCATGTGTTCCCGCCTCTTGTTTCCTTATTTGGTTTGTTTCCTGTCCTCATCTAGTGTGATTATTAGTTTAGTATGTTCAGCTGTGTGTGTGTTAATTATCCTGTGTATTTAGTTCATGCCTGTTCAGTTAGATTTGGTCTAGTCTACTCGTTACTCCCCGGTGTTTCTGTCTGCCTTGCCTTGTCTTGCCCTTCCTTGATGTCTCCATTAAAGACTGTATATTTGAGTTTACCTCCATGTCTCGTGTCTCCTCGTTCCTCCCTCGTGTGTGCACCGTGACAGAAGACCAGACCTTTTGTTTTGTTCCTGTCTGTTTGTTTTGTCTCTCGCGGCAAGGAAGTCGCAGCTCGTTATTCCCGCCTTAGCCCACGTATGTGATGTGGGAGTTCGGCGGGATCGCCGCGAATGCCACGAGTCCGCTGACTCAAGCTGGCCGGATCGCCGCTGACTCAAGACCGCAGGATCTCCACTGACTCAAGCCCGCTGGCCGCCGCTGACCCAAGCCCCGTGGATTCAGTCCACAACACGGCCAGGAGTGCCGTGTTTATGTCTTGTTGTGCCCACAGGAACATTTTTAACTTGCCTTGTCTTGTCATGTCGTGTCTTGTCCACGGAGACTCGTCGAGGGCAGGCGGCTCCTCTAGTCATGGCCGAGGAGGCCATTCCCAGCCGCCTGCCTCCTTGTCGCAGAAATGGAAGCCGTTGCTGAGGGACCATGTGAGGGCCCCTGACTCCTCATCATGCCCAATGGAAGCCTCAGCTTCCGAGAACAGCCCAGGAGGGCTTTGTGTTCCTGTGGGATGTCCTGTCCTGTTTGTCTGGCCCTGGAGGGTTTTCCTGTCAAGTCATGTACTGTCCTGTTTGTCTAGCCCCGGGGGGCTCCTGATACCCCCTAACTACCCCAGGGAAATTGTTGGGGGGGTTAGAAGGATTCTGGCTGGAGTGGCCGGGCCGAGGGACGAGGCCACGGCCATGAAGACCACCTGCCATGGCCTCCTGAGCTCCCTGCACCGCCATGGCCTCCTGAGCTCCTTGCTCCGCCATGGCCTCCTGAGCTCCCTGCACCGCCATGGCCTCCTGAGCTCCCTGCACCGCCATGCTTTCCAGAGCTCCCTGCTCCGCCATTGTCCCTGTCTGTCTGTTCTGCTCTGGAGGTCCCCGTCCTATGTTTCTGTCCGTGTCTGTCCTGAGGGGCCTCCAGAGCGCCCACCCCCCTTCCCCAGTGGAACTGTTAAGGCTCAGGACGAGCCTTTCGGGAGGGGGGAGTTATGTCAGTCCTCTGTCGTGTGTGTCATGTGTTCCCGCCTCTTGTTTCCTTATTTGGTTTGTTTCCTGGCCTCGTCTAGTGTGATTATTAGTTTAGTATGTTCAGCTGTGTGTGTGTTAATTATCCTGTGTATTTAGTTCATGCCTGTTCAGTTAGATTTGGTCTGGTCTACTCGTTACTCTCTAGTGTTTCTGTCCATGTCAGCCTTGCCTTGTCTTGCCCTGCCTTGATGTCTCCATTAAAGACTGTATATTTGAGTTTACCTCCATGTCTCGTGTCTCCTCGTTCCTCCCTCGTGTGTGCACCGTGACACTTGTGGGATTGCTTCTTTTACAATTAAAAATCGTAGAAGGGTAAAAACATTGGTATGATGTAAGCAACACAGCTACAACAAATAAAACTTATAATGGGTGTGTTAGATTTATAGTGTGCAAATAATCAAGCATTGACAATAATCAGCCGTATATTGTATTGGCGGCACTGAAGGGCCCCCAAACAAAATACTGCTTGGGGCCCCATAAAGGCTTGAGTCAGCTCTGGGAGGCGGTGTTTATGCAAATGTTTATGCCCTTGTGATGTCACATGCCACCTCAGATCCAAACAAGCTGTTTTTGGAGCTTGATTAAATAAATGCTTTGCTTCTAATGAGGAGGAAGTTTTAAGCTATAGTATGAAACTTGTTTTAATGGTACAAGGACCTCTTATATATGCCAAAAGATCAAGGCAACTTTGATTTCTCATGTCATGACCCCTTTAAAGATCTTGAAATCTAAGCTAACATTTGATGCTGAAAATGATGGTTCTATTCCTGTTTTCACTGCATCACATAATTCTGTTACTCCTCTTCTCACAACTCTCTCTCTCTTTGTCTAATGTCTAACTTCAAGTGTTAAAGATCAAGACATGAACGTTCAACACTTTTTAATTAATTTATTTGATCTGGATTATTATTAATCTAATGTAATTTGTGTCTGAGGTAACACTTTAGAATAGGGAACACTTATTCACTATTAACTACGACTTTTCCCTAAATCAATTCCTAATTTTCTGCTTAGTTAGTAAGGCAGTTGTTAAGTTTAGGTGTTGGGTAGGATTAGGGATGTATAATAAGGTCATGTAGAATAAGTCATTAATATGTGCTTAATTAGTTCTAATAAATGGCTAATATTCTAGTGATATGCATGCTAATAAGCAACTAGTTAAGAGACCCTAAAATAAAGTGTCACCGTGTCTGATTTTAATTAATGAGAGAGCTATTTATACCAACAGTATTACTTTGACTGTCTGTTGGTGTTGGTCCTGTAAAGGACTCTGATTAGCATCCAGCTAGACCCATTTGAACTGTTTCTCTCTCCGGATTCCTTACCTGCCAGTCTCTCCACACATTGCCATTCCCTTTCCCTTGTTGAATAAATCATTCTGTTGTTTCACTCACCTGTTGCTTCCACCTCTGTTTGTGACAGAAGACCGGACCTACACCGACACTTCCATGGATCCCCGGCCTTCCTCATCCACCGATATCCTGGAGGAGCTGGTCACCACCCTTTGGGCTTCGTTGATGCCAGCTCCTATTCCCCCATCTGCCTCTGGAAGTCCCATGGCCATGCCTTCTGTTTACGCAGGTGATTCGGCGGAGTGTGGCGGCTTTCTCCTCCAGATCGCACTGTATATTGAGATGCAACCACAGAAGTTTCCCACTGAGCGGTCCAAGGTAGCCTTTCTGATTTCCCTCCTTTCTGGCCGTGCTCTGTTATGGGTGAGAGCTATATGGAACGCCAAAAGTGTTATAATTAACGCCTATGAAGATTTCACTAACCACTTTAAGGAGGTGTTTGGCTCGACTACCAGAGGACTCTTGGTCTCGGATCAGCTACTGCGCCTGCGCCAGGGCTCTTCTTCCACCCACGAGTACACGCTGCAATTCCAAACTCTGGCTGCGATTAGTGGATGGAATGAGGTGGCTCTTCTCTGCGCCTACAGACAAGAATTGGATTCAGGTATCCATGCCCAAATGGCTATCTATGATGATTCTGTGGGATTGGAGAGCTTTATGCAGAAGGCCACTCAGATTTCTCAGCGCTTATCAGCCTGCCACACCGCCGAAGCCGCACACCCATCCGTCTCACCCACCACCGGTTCTCCAGTACCAGAACCTAAGCAAGTGGATTCTACACGACTGTCTGATCAGGAGCACGCTCGCCGGCTGGCGGCAGGACTCTGCCTTTATTGTGCCGCTGCCGATCATTTCATTCGATCCTGCCCCATCAGACACCCACGTCCTGCGGTGAGTACCCTTCAATTAGACCCAGTCATAGCCACCTTGTCCCTAATGTCAGTCCAACTACTCACTCCAGCCTGTTCCGTTACAGCCTCCGCCCTTGTCGACTTGGGATCCTCGGGCAACTTCATCTCGAAAGACTTCCTGAGCCATCTCCATCTGCCCCGCCGACGGCATGCCCGGGAGCTCCGAGTCGAGACTATCCAAGGAAAGCCGCTAGGACGTGGGCACGTGAACTTTGAATCACCTCCGTTGAAGCTCAAGATCGGTAATTTGCATGAAGAGGAAATCACGTTTCTGGTACTGGAGGGACCCACGGTGGACATCATCCAGGGACAACCCTGGCTCATCCTACATTCCCCAGAGATCAGATGGGACACCTGTGAGGTTATTCGCTGGAGCGAATTCTGTCGTCACCACTGTCTCACCGATCTTCCACGTCGACCCTATAAGTCACCTCCTGTTCCGATCGCCTCCACTCTCATTGAGAGTCCCGAATCCAGATGTCTTCAGTAAGTAGGCAGCCACTCGTCTACCACCTCACCGGCCATGGGACTGCGCCATCAACTTGCTGCCTGGACATAAACTCCCCAAGGGTAGAGCATATCCATTGTCCATCCCGGAGCACAAGGCTATGGAGGAGTACATCAAGGAGGCTCTCCATCAGGGGTATATCTGACCATCCAGCTCACCAGCAGCCTCAAGCTTCTTCTTCGTGGGTAAGAAGGACGGGGGCTTGCGGCCGTGTATCGACTATCGAGCTCTGAATTCCCAGACAGTCAAGCTCCCCTATCCGCTTCCCCTGGTCTCTGCCGCACTCGAGGAACTCCGTGGGGCCCGCATCTTCTCCAAGCTGGACCTGCGGAGCGCGTATAACCTCGTTCGGATCCGGGAAGGCGATGAATGGAAGACGGCATTCATTACCCCTTCCGGCCACTACGAATACCTTGTCATGCCGTATGGCCTATCCAACTCACCATCCGTCTTCCAGGAGTTTATGAACGAGGTATTCCGGAAGTTCCTCCACAACTTCGTTATTGTGTACATCGATGACATACTCATCTACTCCCGGAACCTGGCCGAACATCGCCACCACGTCACGCAGGTCCTACAGAGACTCCGACAGCACCACCTGTACCTCAAGCTGGAGAATTGCGAGTTCCACTGCCCCACGTTTCAGTTCCTCGGCTACATCATCGGCCAGGAGGGGATTCAAATGGACCAGGGGAAGGTCACCGCCATCACGGAATGGCCCATCCCACAATCAGTGAGAGAGCTCCAGCGATTCCTGGGATTTGCTAATTTCTATCGACGCTTCATCCAAGATTTCAGTCAACATACGGCCCCATTGACCACCCTGCTCCGTGGTAAGCCCAAGTCCCTGTCCTGGAACTCCAGCGCCCACGAAGCCTTTGAGAAGCTCAAGACAACTTTCAGCACAGCCCCCATCCTTAAACATCCAGATCCCCAAATACCATTCGTAGTAGAAGTGGACGCCTCCACCACGGGAGTCGGGGCTGTGCTGTCCCAGATGTTTGATGAGCCTCCACGCCTCCAGCCTTGCACATATTACTCTAAGAAACTGACCCCAGCAGAGCAGAACTACGACATCGGCAACAGGGAGCTGTTGGCCATCAAGCTGGCCCTGGAGGAGTGGCGGCATTGGCTGGAGGGAGCTAACCACCCGTTCACGGTCATTACAGATCACAAAAATCTCCAATACCTCCGTGAAGCCAAGAGGCTCAATCCCCGTCAAGCCCGGTGGGCGCTGTTCTTTACCCGATTTGATTTCGTCATCACATATCGCCCTGGTAACAGCAACTGTAAGGCTGATGACCTATCCCGCCTCCATTCCATTGACGCTCCATCCGACCCCGAGCCAATCCTCCCTCCAGCCATCATTGTGAGTCCTATTCTCTGGAACATCAATGAGGACATTCATGCCGCCACTCAAACTGAACCTGCTCCGCTGGGAGGCCCAGAAGGGAAGACTTCCGTCCCCACTTCCCAACGGCAATCCCTTCTGGGCTCAGTTCATGATGTACCGGGCTCTGTACATCCAGGCAGCCAGCGGACCCTCTCGCTCCTCCAAGCTCGGTACTGGTGGCCAAGTATGTCCCGGGATGTCACCAGGTACGTCCGCAGTTGCTCAGTCTGCGCCATGTCCTCGACTCCCCGTCACCTTCCGGTGGGCAAATTCGTACCCCTCCCCATTACGCACCGGCCCTGGTCACACATGGGGATAGACTTTGTGACGGACTTGCCCGAATCAGCTGGCTTCACCTGTATCCTCGTAGCAGTGGATCGCTTCTCTAAAGCCTGTAAATTTATTCCCCTCCGTGGATTACCCACTGCCCTGGATACTGCCGAAATGCTGTTCACCCATGTCTTCAGAAATGTCGGCATACCCGAGGATATCGTCTCAGATCGGGGCCCGCAGTTTATCTCCCGTGTGTGGAAAGCCTTCTTCCATCTGCTAGGAGTCACGGTGAGCTTGTCCTCCGGATACCATCCCCAGACTAATGGCCAGACTGAGCGGAAAATCCAAGAACTTGGACGTTACCTCCGGCCATACTGCCAAAAGGACCAACACAGCTGGAGCCATTTCCTCCCGTGGGCCGAGTATGCACAGAACTCCCTCCGACAGAACTCCACCGGGCTCATGCCCTTTCAGTGCATGCTCGGCTACCAGCCACCGCTCTTCCCGTGGATGGTAGAGCCTTCGGAGGTTCCAGCTGTCTACCACAAGTTCCGAGCGAGCGAGAGATTGTGGGACTTGGCTCACATCCGCCTCCAGCAAGCAGTGCGGAGGCATAAGAGCTTCGCAGATGCCCGGCGTGCCCCTGCTCCTGTTTACCATCCAGGAGACCAAGTATGGTTATCCACCCGGGATCTGCGCCTCCGCCTGCCCTGCAGAAAGCTGAGTCCCCACTACATTGGTCCATTCCCCATCCAGAGGCAGATCAATGAAGTCACCTACCAGCTCCAACTACCACCCAGGTATCGAATTCACCCCACGTTTCACGTTTCCCTTCTAAAGCCATTTTCTCCTCCCACACCAGAACACCCAAAGCCGGACGAGCCTCCTCCTCCAGAGATCCTGGAACAACCCCCGTGTACCAAGTCATGGACATCATGGACTCGTGGCGACGGGGCGGCCGGCTCGAGTAACTGGTCGACTGGGAAGGTTATGGACCAGAGGAAAGATCCTGGGTGGCCCGGGACGACATCGTAGATCCCATGTTACTGACTGAATTCCACCGCGCCCACCCTGAGCGTCCCACACCCAGAGGCCGTGGTCGCCCCCGTCGCCGCATGAGGGCGTCGGGAGCCGCCCCCGGAGGAGGGGGTAATGTCAGGGATTCACAGTCACAGCCACCTCAGTCACCGGCCACAACAATCACCAGATCACAATCACCTGTCTTCTGATCACCCGCACCTGCAAGCACTCATCAGTTCCCCTTCATATATACGGCTACTGTTCACTACCTGAACAGACACCAGACCCAGCTATACTTACCTGTGCTACTTACCTTCCAGATTCTCCTGCGATCCTCCTGTGTATCCCCATCGTAGTTCCTGGTTCCTTCCTGATCCCCTCTCTCCGTTGTTCCTGTAAGGAAAGGACTCTGATTAGCATCCAGCTAGACCCATTTGAACGGTTTCTCTCTCCGGATTCCTTACCTGCCAGTCTCTCCACACATTGCCATTCCCTTGTTGAATAAATCATTCTGTTGTTTCACTCACCTGTTGCTTCCGCCTCTGTTTGTGACACTGGTGAGCCGGGCTTATAAATCAGTCAAATTATGTTTCGTTATAAATGTTTAAGAAAGATGTTTATGCTTTAAATGTAGTATTTTGCACCGGTTTCTGTGAGGATTGTTTAGGATTTGGGATATTTAATGTAGTCAAATAAATGTGTGTGTGTGTTTTGTTCTTCAGGTCTGGATCGGTTCTGCAGGTTTGATCAGTCTGATCCCTGTTACGCAGCTCTGGGACACAAACTGAATCTGCAGATGGTGCTGGATGCTAGTAAATATGACCTGAAGATACATAAGAGAATAAACAACACAAAAGATGATCCAGTTTGTAGAGTAAAGAATGGCAGGATGAGGATGAGTGAATGTGATCTTTATAATAAAAGACCTGAAGAGACAGTCATTAATGGGACTCTGATAATAAACCGTGTGATCAGAGCAGATTCATGGAATTACACATTAACACTCTCTCATTCAGACGGCTCAGAGACATCTAGAGATCTTCAAGTGATTGTTGAAGGTACAGAAACTCTCTCATTAGACTCAAAGATCTCACTCTCATGCAAATGAATCAGTTGAGTCTCTGTGAAGGTTTTTACTCCTGTAGCACACAGTAAACACACTACATACTCCAGTAATAGTAACAAGATTATCCTGTGTTTGTCATGTGACTGTGATGTGTCCCTCCATCCAGCTCCTATTGGCTCAGTGGAAGTGTCATCCAGCTGCTCCTCCAATCAGACTTCAGTGTTCTTTTGCTCATCTGAGGGCGATCATATCATCTACAGCTGGTCTCTGAATGGAAAAATACTAGAGCAAGGACCAATGGTTGGAAACACTAGCATTGATCTGGATGAGGGAACTGATGGAAACATCAGCTGCAGTGTGAAGAACCACGTCAGTCACGCACAGAAGACCATTAGACTCAAACCCTGTCCTGGTGAGCTTTTAACATCAAAAACAAATAAGATCCGCACATGAAAAATAGGCCAAACTGCTCACATGAATTTATCGTTATAATAATTATGATGGCAGGGAGGGATCTACTGACTGTTCTGTAGTTAATATTATTTTAACTAATTTACTGTACTATTAATTGCATTAATATGTATTAAGTTGCTAAAGTTGTTATTCTTATTACCATTGCAGTTGGTATGAATGAACTTCTCGAAGCGGTTTTTGGAGTTTAATTTAAATGACCTTGTGTTTTTCTTCCATAGTTTTAGTCTATCCGATTGCTTTGGGCTGCGTTGCTCTGATCCTGATTCTACTGTTCCTCGCTGTATGTTACGTTTACAAGAAGAAACAGCTCAAGTCAACACCAGGTCAGTTTGTTTTAAATCTGTAGTTCATATACAAACTGATGAAGGTTAAAATGTAGTACTATTCTATGCAAGCGGCAATTACAGAGCCAAACACATGGGTTAATATTCTTTAAGATGCTGAGAAGATTTGTAGCTCATATGATATATATTCTGCATAGATTTGTTTGATCATTGCACTCCCTTAAAGACAGTTTTAAAGACAATTACACTAAAAGTAGAAACATTGTGGTGAAGATGATCTGAGCCAGTTTTAGTGAAGATTTGAAACGTTCTGAAGTTAAAATTGGTGCAAAATGGCAGAAAGGCTTTGAAGCAATATTATTCCTCAAGCATCATGCATATATAGAAAGAAAAATCTTTAGTTTTAATCAGATTATTTGATTTGATGATGATTTTGAGCATTTATTTTTGGCTAGTAGTACTCACCTATGATCACAGTATGAATAGGAAGGTTAAAGTCATTTGGCCTTATTCATGAAACATGAGCATAATTATATATTTTTAATGTACATTATTCATAAAGTAGTTGTGATTCACGAAAGTGTTCATATTTTCACATTGTTAGTTGGTCTACAGCTTCCAACATCTGAAACACTGAAATAAATAAATAAATATAAAAAAAAAACAAAAAAAAAAAACATCTGAAACACACATAAAACATTTAAATGTTTAGTATTCTTTTGACACTGCATTTCAATAACTATATTTACCATAATAATATAGAATTACAAATGAATCTCTTAACCAGCTTGTTAAATGTGGAAATAAACTGCCAATTGTAAATGTGTACACATGCGCGACTTATTTACGAATGACTGGAATTCATTAACATACAGATTTAACTAGTCTGAGGTTTAATGAAGCGTTTGTTCATTTATGGAGGGTACTTACTTTCTATATCCAAATTACTCAGCATTTACTCATATATTTTCAAAAGTGTCATGAATCAGATTCAATAAATCAAAGATTGGTGAATATATGACCTCACTGTCTGTATTCTTTCCTTTTTTCTCAGTGTTTGATATGTGAAAAATATTTAACAGGCATGATCTGTTATAAATCTAGTTTTGAAGCCAATACTTTAATGACTGCAATATGAGATTGTATTTGATCTGCTGCTAATGTGAGTGTTTTCCCATCAGCAGCTGCTGGAGATACGGAGCTCATATACAGTGATGTCTCTTTTAAGAAAAAGGATGAAAAGAAGAAAATGGGTAAGAAACTCAATGAAGCTCAGAGATCTACTTTACTCTGTAAAACAACACAAGAATCTGTCAGCTTGTGGTTTATTACTCACAGTCATTAGTGATGCTGTGCCTAAAACGCAATGTCATATGTTTACTATTACTCATTGCAAACGAAAGACTTCTAATTGATTTATCACTTCAGATTCAGACCCTTCAAAGCCTTTCAGACTAAAAGAAAAGAAATGTATCTGTCTTTTAAAATCATGCAGTTTAAAGTTTGAAAGCTGCTTTATGGATAAGGTAGGGCCTTTAGAGTAAACGTCACGGTTAAATCACTTGCAGCTGCGTGTGCATTGTGGTGGCAGAAAAACACTGGTAACAAGTGTAGGGAAATGGGTAAAATCCATGAAATAAGAGAAAATGTATTTTTGGATGCCAGAATCGGAATGCAAATTAAACACAGATGTTAAAACTGACAAACTATGGATGAAACCTGCTATGATTACCCTACTTTTAAAGCATAAATGATTTAAACAATAGGTCTGCATAATATTCGCATATGCAGTTCATTTGGGACATATTATATTAGCCCTATTTAAACCTATAACATTTTACATAACATTTACACCTATTTTACATCACAATTTTGAATTTTTTTATTTTTTTTCTCGCAAATGCAACTTTAGATCTCCTAGTTCGGACTTTGTAACCTGATTTAACTCAACAACTGTGAGTTTGTCAATTCTGAGGACAAAAAAAGCCAGAAATGTGGGATTTAAACTCATGATTATGAGCCGAGGAGAAAAGAGAGGATGAAGAGTTATTTTTTCTTATCAGAACTGTGACATATTATCTTGGAATTGTGAGAATAAAGTAAGAATTCTGAAACATAAATTTTATTATTATTTTATTCCATGGCTGCCATAGCCGGTACTTTAAAACTGTTATTTTCTGCCACCAGAAAACATCTTCTCTGTTTGTAAACACCGAAATTGGTCTATGCTACTCCATAGGTACTCAAGATTAACATGAGATTGACAGAAACTGTGTGTCTCTGTGTGAATGAATGGGTCGGATACAACACACATAACCCCTCAATATATGAGTAGGACATGAACACATGAAATTCATCTCCTGCTGCTCTGAGAGTCTCTTAACTTGCACTGGTTTTGATCTTTTCATTATTATTGTTTGCTACTTTATCAGTAAAATAGTTTCACTCCAGAAAGCTTAATTTGTCAGTCAGCAGGTTGTGATAAAGCTGCTATTTCTGTAGTAGACTAACAGTAACTATTCAGCATGTGTAGAGACGTCCAGTAATATCTTGTCTTGTCATCATTTCTCATTTCTCTCCACAGAATCGCTCCCGGCTGCTGATGTGGAATATCCTGCGGTCCGACCGCAGACAAAGAGGGAGGAGAAAGAGGAGGAAGAGGTTCAGTACGGCGAGGTGACGTTCACTCAGAACCACTCAAACGCTCCAGAGAGTGAGATGTAGAGTAAGCAAGACAATAAAAAAAAGAGGAAACCAATTGCATGGTATTGTTCCTCAATCCACTGAGCTCTTCTGTTTTTAGCATTTCTGGATTTGCAGCTGTGACAATATGAAGGCAAGAAAAAGCTTAAATGAAAGTCAGCTTTTAATCATGAATCTCGAGGAGCTGATCGATGTGCACAAGTGCTCAGAAGTCATGAAAACACAGCAGTTGGTGATTTTGAATAAATAAAACATTTCAAAGCAACTGAAATTCAGGAATCACAGAAAATCTGAGCTAATATGCGGCTCATAAAGAGCTTTGTTTTTCTACCTCCGTGAGTGCCATCTATAAGGAGACAGTTTCTTCAGGTGATATGTGATGGACGCACCACCAAAGTGTGAAAAGGAGGGATTTTTTTCTATTATAACTGTGCAGCCCAGGGGACCCATTGTAATAGACTGCACTGGGACCCATCATTACTAAGTTACACCACTGCTTGTGGTTTAGTGTTTCTGAAAGGATACATAATATTAATAGCACATTAAGTGACAATTGTAAACATTGTGAACTGTAAACATTGAATGAAAAAAGAATTACGGAGAATCAATAAATTCTGAATGATTGACTGCCACAGTGTGAATATGTAATCATGTAATCCATAAATAAGTAACTGTAATCTAATTATGAACATTATAAAATGTAATATACTCTAATTACAAGTACTTGATTTTTGAAATCTTGATTATGTAATCCAGATTACATGCAGTTACTACCCAACTCTGTATATATATATATATATAGTGAAAGTGAAAAGTGAAAGTGAAGTGACGTGTGGCCAAGTATGGTGACCCATACTCTGAATTTGTGCTCTGCATTTAACCCATCCAAGTGCACACACACAGCAGTGAACATGCACACGGCGTGAACACACACCCGGAGCAGTGGGCAGCCAATGCTGCGGCGCCCTGGGAGCAGTTGGGGCTCAAGGGTCTCACCTTAGTCGTGGTATTGAGGGAGGAAGAGAGCACTGGTTATTCACTTCCCCCACTGACAATTCCCGCCGGACCTGAGACTCGAACCTGCAACCTTCGGGTTACAAGTCCGACTCTCTGTCCATTAGGCCACAACTGCCCCAAAGTGTAATATTTACTGTAAAATTTTGTAAAACAGCTACGAGAAAAAAAACTGTTAATAGGTTAACAGTAAGTTCCCGTACTATATACAGGGAAAAACTGAAATAGATCTAACCAGACATTTCATGTAATTTTACAGTTTTTAGAAGTAAAAAAATAACAAATTAATGTATAATTTACAGTCAAAAACTGTAAACTGATATTTCCAGAATTCCCTGCGTGACACTCCACATTTGAAAGTATTTTGTTTAAATAATCATGTTTTTAATAGCTTTTGTTATCCGTTATGTACATTTGGGCTTTGTTACATCTGTTGTTTAATGAATGTTTATTGCATTATTTAAGTGTTATGTGTGTTACCATGATGGTGTTTAGTGTTTGTGTGAATGACTCTGTGCACCTTCTGTATATTAGTATATACATCTGCTTGTGGTGAAGCTATTTGTGATGAGCTTTGATTCTTCATGTTTGCTTTCGCTTTTAACACTTGCATTATTATGGTGGTTGTCATAGTGTTAAAGGTACAAAACAGATTTTAATAGCCGTGTGCCGTATATTTAGCTACCACTTGTAGTACACTTGAGTGTACTAGTGAATGAAAGATGGGTTCAAATGTACTACAAGTGGTAACTAAATACATTTTTTAAATACAAAGATAGTATGTTAAAAGCGCATTTTAGTTCATATTCATGGTGTCTCAAAATAGCACAGTTGAGTACACTTAGATGATCTTAAGTTTATCTTATTCAATTTTTAGTATATTAAGTACAAATAGAGCACTTTAAGTACATTATGGAAGTTTACTTGTTTTTCACCTGGACAGATCATCTTTTCTCTTGACAAAATCAATGTAATTGCAATATTTCCAAGCTGAATGTAAGGTTTTCCATATTACAAGCTTGCCTGCTGCACTGGTGACTTCATGTGCCTGTGCGAGTCATGAAAATTATGAAAATAAATCTAGAAATTATTGGATTGTTGGATTTCAAATCAGTAGAGGTTGAGAAATCAAAACTAAGCAAGCTGTTTTATGGATGGAACTGTAATAACTCTATTATTACAGAAATAAAACAGAATTAATATTCTGTAAATAACTGTAATATTGTTTCTAAAACCTTATTAGTAATTAGTTACGCAACTAGTTACTGCATAAAGTAATATTATTACTGCCCAACACTTTTTTGAAACTGCCACTCATTTCACTGTTCAACCTGCACCAACATTACACTGTCAACACGGACATGAGGTGACTTTCATGTTTTCATCAGTGATCGAAGCTGATTGCTGGGAATAATCTTTTCCATTGTACTACCCCCTGTGGATGGGCCAATGCTGTATGTATTACAGTTCTCTTGTGTTTTATACTTACAGAGGTTGACTGGCACAAAGTATTTTATGCATTTTGAAAATACAATAATACTAATCTTAAATGTATTTAAATACAAATTACATTTGATAGAAAATAGTATTTTGTATTTCAAATATGTATTTTAAATACATGTTTCTGAAATACTGCCCATATCCCTGTGCTCTAGTGACAGCTTAGTACATTTTTCTGAGAGTGCATGAACCACAAACAACCCTCCCCCACCCAAAATATGTCTCAATCAGGCCAGATGTTATTTTTAATAGCAACAGAGGAAGTCAAACAATATTGTCATGGCAATGACACTAACCTAATTAAATATGACATATATATTTTTTTATTATTATCTTTAGCAACCCATTTCTACATCCATTCCAAAAAACACAACCCATTTGTGACCCATTTGAGAAACCATTTATTTACTTATATTTATTTATTTATAACTGTCTGGATCTGAGTCAAACACTGCAAACAACAAAGAGAGAAGGACTGATGAGTGTTTCGAGTTCAGTGAAGCTCACTGACAGGGTCTGAAATGCAGATAAACCAAAAAAAAAAAAGAGAGAGAGGAAATTGCAGGTAAAAACTGGCTTTGACAAATAAATAAAAAACACAGTTTTAGTAACTGAACATGCATAATGGTTACAATAACAATAACAGTTCCTGTCTGTCGTGCTGCTGAGAGGTTTGCGATTGTATCTCCGTGTAGCTTTGCTTTTCTGTTGAATCTCTATCTTACTTTCACTCTCTGTTGTTTAAAGTGATAATATATAACTTAATTTCCACCATATTTCTGGTATTATCTATCAAACTAATCTAACTAATTTGATTGTTCGCTTTTTAAAACCGCGAGTGCAGTGCGCGTGCAGCGTGTTAGCTTGTCACTCGCGGTTCCATTCATTTCTATTCACACCTATTATTGTTTTCTTTTTTCTCGCTCCGTTTCATTTCTCTCTTGCTCTGTTTTTCACGAGTTCATCAAACAACAGTGGTAAGTGAATCATTCATCAATCACGGTGAGTAATGGTTTCTCCTTGTATCGTCACTTGCACCGCTTGCCACATGTACAGTTTATCTATCTCTGTCAGCAGCGAGGGATTCACATGTGATAAATGCAGGGAAATAGTTAGGCTGACAGAGAAGATTTCAGAATTAGAGACACACATCCAAACTTTAGTTGAGGACAGTAAACATGTGAGGGCTGTAGATATGGCTTTTGATGCGAATAGCTCAGGGAGTCCTGTACATTTTTCGGTTCTGGCTTTAGAGCCTGTGCAGCAGGGCAACTGGGTGACTGTGAGGAGGCATAGTCGCGGGTCAAAACACCGCTCTTCCGTTCCGATCAAAACATCAAACAGGTTCTCCCCACACAGTGACGCACCCACTGAGAAACCTGATGAAAGTGCTCTAGTTATTGGTGATTCTTTTGTACGGAACGTGATAATAGAGACACCAGCCACCATAGTCCAATGTTTACCGGGAGCCAGAGCGCCTAACATCTTGGCAAATTTACAGGAATTGTTATTCACGTCGGCGCTAATGATGTTCGACTTTGCCAGTCGGAGATCACTAAAAATAATGTTAAAGAGGTGTGTGAACTTGCAAGTACGATGTCAGACATATCCTCTGGCCCACTCCCTGCTTACCGTGGCAATGAGATTCATAGCAGACTGTTGTCACTCAATGGCTGGATGTCTAAGTGGTGCCCACAGAATAACATAGGTTTTATAGACAATTGGACAAGTTTTTGGGGCAGACCTGACCTGTTGAAAAGAGATGGTGTTCATCCCTCCTGGGGTGGTGCCGCTCTTCTCTCTAGAAATATGGCACATAGTCTTAGAGTTCGTACTTGACTAACAGGGGCCCAGGTCAGGAAGAAGACAGACTGGCTAAACCGACCGTCTGCTAGCCGCCTCATGTCACAGAAGTCAGTTAATTCTCAGCACATAGAGACTCTTTCACCTAGATATCACACTATAGAGACTGTGTCTGTTCCCCGAACTAGAAAATACAGAAAACATCCAAACCAATTTAAGAGTAACAATTTGATTGACGTTCAACAAATAAAAAAACAGATATAATACAGATAAACAAATGATAAAGCTTGGCTGAATATTAGATCCCTTTCTACAAAAGCACTTTTTGTAAATGATACACTTTTTGTAAAGGGGGAGGGGTTGCTACAATTTATAGCAATATTTTCAGTATTTCTCAGAGGTCGGGTTTCAAGTATAATTTGTTCGAAGTAATGGTGCTTCATATAACGTTATCCAAAGAAACAAGCGTTAATGATAAATCCCCTGTAACAGTGGCTACTGTATAAAGGCCACCAGGGCACCATACAGACTTTATTAAAGCATTTGCTGATTTTCTATCTGAGTTAGTCCTGCCTGCTGTCAGTCCTCTGTGGTGTGTGTCATGTGTGCCCGCCTCTTGTGTCCATATTTGGTTTGTTTCCTGTCCTCGTCTGATGTGATTATTAGTTTATTCTTGTCCAGCCGTGTTTGTCTAATTATCTATGATTTACCTGTGTATTTATCTGTATGTTCAGTTTGATTTTGTCTGGTCTACTTGTTACTTCCGGTGTTTCCTGTCTGCCTTGTCTTGCCTTGTCTGCATTAAAGACTATTATTTGAGTTTACGTCCTCGTCTGCGTGTCCTTGTTCCTCCCTGCTGTGTGCACCATGACACCTGCAGATATAGTCCTAATTGCTGGTGATTTTAATATCCATGTTGATAATGAAAAAGATTAGTTGGGATCAGCATTTATAGACATTCTAAACTCTATTGGTGTTAAATAACACGTGTCAGATCCCCTGAGGAACAATTCCACTCATTCTCTACTATAGGGTAGGAAGAATTGTATAAACTTGTTAAATCATCTAAACCAAAAACCTGTATGTTAGACCCTGTTCCATCTAAACTACTAAAAGAGGTGCTTCCAGAAGTAATAGGTCCTCTTCTGAATATTATTAGCTCATCATTGTCAGTAGGATATGTCCCAAAAACCTTCAAACTGGCTGTTATTAAGCCTCTCATTAAAAAAACACAACTTGACCCCAAATAATTAATTAATTACAGACCGATCTTGAATCTCCCTTTTCTGTTAAAGATATTAGAAAGGGTAGTATCATCACAACTATGTTCCTTCTTAGAGAAAAATTATATATGTGAGGATTAGTGTTGCTTTCGTCAATGAAAATTATGATGAAATATCGTCGTCAACGAGCCACCTCATCACGTGACAAAAACGAGACGAGACGCAACGTAAATGCTGGTCATGTGACGATGACGATAATTAAATGTATAATGCAATATCGTTGACGAATAAAAACGAGACTAAATGTGGTTTACAAAATAAAAACTATGCTAAAATGTCTCTTAATTTTCGTTGACCAAAACGAGACGAAACGAAATGTTATAACGTTATTTCGTCTCGTTTTGTCGCATTTCCTGTGTCTCACTCATGATCTCACTTCAGGGGCTGACATCAGGGTGGCCAGGTTTTCGCAACAAAACCTGCTAAATATCACGTTATTGGGGTCGCTTCAACGCGCGGACATGAAAAACAACCCGCGGAAACAGTGTTAAAGTAGCTCAATTCCACGGGAAAACCGCGGACATGGCAACACTCTGCGCAGACGCAGGCGACGTCACTTCCTCAAGCTCCACTCGCGGCATTATTTAGAGAAGACGACAACAAACAAAGTTAAGTCTGACAGAGAAAGGGTCCGATGGCCGGCTTCATCTGACTTCAGATTACAAGCAATACAAGTAACAGACACACACATTTTATTTGCACTTTTTAGTATGTTATTGTAGCTCGAGCATTCAAGCACCTTGTTTCTCTTTGATAAACTTGAATGTATATATTTTTTTTCTGGCATTGTCATGTGATGCTATTTTATTTATTTAAATTTACACGTGTGTACTTCGAACATGTTTGGTTGGTAAAATAAATGTTGTAAATTCAAATCAGAGCGTCTTCCATGTCTGGAATGGATGTATTCTTGAGTCTATAAGGTAACAATAATATAATAAGATAACCTTGTTTGAAATGGGTTTGGCTAAAAGAAAATTTTGGTTTCCTCTATACTACTAGGTACTTATACTATATTGACTGGGTTAAATAGAATTGCATTATTAAAAAGAGACTAAAATACAATTTTCATTGACTAAAACTAGACTAAATGTCATCAGTTTTCGTCGACTAAAACTAGACGAGAATAGTCATGGATAATTCTGACTAAAATAAGACTAAAATGCTCAGACTTTTAGTTGACTAAAACTTGACTAGACTCTAAAGAGTATGAACGTGACTAAAACTAATAAAAACTAAAATGACAGCTTCACACAAATACTAGACTAAAACTAAAATTAAAACAGGCCGCCAAAAACAACACTAGTGAGGATTTCCAGTCAGGTTTTAGACCATTACATTTACATGTACATTTATGCATTTAGCAGACACTTTTATCCAAAGCGACTTACATTGCATTCAAGTTAAAGTTTCTACATTTTATCAGCTCTTGCTTTCCCTGGGAATCGAACCCATGATCTTGGTGCTGCTAGCGCCATGCTCTACCATTTGAGCTACAGGAAAGCTATAACCTAGACCATATCATAGTACTAAGACTGCTCTCATTAGAGTTACAAATGACCTGCTTTTATCATGTGATTGTATCTCCCTAATAGTGCTACTGGATCTTAGCGCTGTGTTTGACACTATCGACCACAACATTCTTTTAAATAGACTAGAAAATTATGTTGGCATTAGAGGAAGTGCACTGGCATGGTTCAAATCGTACTTATCTGACCGCCATCAATTCGTGGCAATAAATGAAGAGGTATCATACCAATCACAAGTGCAGTATGGAGTACGTCAAGGCTCAGTACTAGGCCCCTTACTTTTCACGCTTTACATGTTACCCTTGGGAGATATCATTTGGAAACATGGTGTTAGCTTTCACTGTTATGCTGATGATACTCAGCTCTATATTTCTTCACGACCCAATGAAACTTACCAATTTGCAAAACTAACGGAATGCATAGTTGATATCAAAAACTGGATGACTAGAAATTTCTTACTGCTAAATTCTGAAAAAACAGAGGTGTTAATTATTGGACCAAAAACTTTTGCATGTAATAACCTAGATCACTGTCTAATACTTGATGGCTGCTCTGTAAATTCTTCTTCATCAGTTAGGAACCTAGTCGTACTTTTTGATAGCAATCTTTCCTTCGAAAAACATGTTTCTAGCATTTGTAAAACTGCATTTTTCCATCTTAAAATATATCTAAATTACGACCTATGCTCTCAATGTCAAATGCAGAAACATTAATTAATGTGTTCATGACCTCGGGGCTAGATTATTGTAATGCTTTATTGGGTGGTTGCTCTGCACATTTAATAAACAAAATCCAGATGGTTCAAAATGCAGCAGCTAGAGTTCTTACTAGAACCAGGAAGTATGACCACATTAGCCCGGTTCTGTCAACACTGCACTGGCTCCCTATTAAACATCGTATACATTTTAAGATCTTGCTAATTACCTATAAGGCCCTGAATGGTTTGGCACCTCTGTATTTGAGTGAGCTCTTATCACACTATAGTCCTTCACATCCGCTGCAATCTCAAAACTCTGGCCATTTGATAATACCTAGAATATCAAAATCAACTGCGGGCGGGAGATCGTTTTCCTATTTAGCGCCCAAACTCTGGAACAATCTACCAAACACTGTTCGGTAAGCAGACACACTCTGTCAGTTTAAATCTAGATTAAAGACCCAACTTTTTTAACCTGGCTTACACATAATACACTATCGCATTTCTATAATTCAAATCTGTTAAAGGATTGTTAGGCTGCATTAATTAGGTCAACCGGAACCGGGAACACTTCCCAAAACACCCGATGTACTTGTTATATCGTTAGAAGAATGGCATCTATGCTAATATTAGTCTGTTTCTTTCTTATTCCGAGGTCACCATAGCTACCAGATCCAGTCCGTATCCAGATCAGATGGTGGATCAGCACCTAGAGATGACCTCTATATCCCTGAACGTCAGCGGAGACCAGGACAACTAGATGAGCCCCAGAGACTGATCCCCAGTGAAGACCCTGTCTCCTAGACGGCCATCGGGACAAGACTACAGAAACCAGATGAGTCCTTTGCACAATCTGACTCTGCTTTAGCCTAGATTTAAACTGCTGATTTTGTCTGGACAGAGGAGAATGACACTATTTCGACACACTATGTCCCCGTCTAAATACTGTAAAGCTGATATAAAGCCACCCAGCATTGTATCAAGCTCATGTAAAGCTGCTTTGACACAATTTGCATTGTTAAAAGCGCTATACAAATAATAGTGACTTGACTTAATAGTGACAAAAGAGGTTCAGATTCACACCTGAGTCTCAGTGGCAATGAACTGTAAAATCGGTGAAACCCAGTGAAAACCATGTCAAGATCACATTCAACCTAATAACTTTAACACTATCTCTATTCACATTTCTCAAGAATTAAGAGACTTGAGTGTTTTACATCATTGGTGCTGCTGTGGTATTTATATTTACATTATCAGGACATTCATGTATTAAAATCTCACCAGCAGGACAGGGTTTGAGTCTAATGGTCTTCTGTGTGTGACTGACGTGGTTCTTCACGCTGCAGCTGATGTCTCCATCAGTTTCCTCATCCAGATCAATGCTAGTGTTTCCAACCATTGGTCCTTGCTCTAGTATTTCTCCATTCAGAGTCCAGTTGTAGAAGAGCTGATCTCCCTCAGAGGAGCAGAACACTGAAGTCTCATTCATGACCTCTAGACTGGACTATTGTAATGCACTGCTAGGTGGTTGTCCTGCATCTTCAATAAACAAGCTACAAGTAGTCCAAAATGCAGCGGCTAGAGTCCTTACCAGATCAAGAAAATATGATCATATTACCCCAATTTTACAGTCTCTGCACTGGCTACCTATTAAGTACCGTATCAGTTACAAAATATTATTACTTGCCTATAAGGCCCTAAATGGTTTAGCTCCTGCGTACCTAACGAGTCTTCTATCTCGCTACAATCCATCACGCTCCCTAAGGTCGCAAAACTCTGGACTCTTGGTAGTACCTAGAATAGCAAAGTCCACTAAAGGAGGTAGAGCTTTTTCATATTTGGCTCCCAAACTCTGGAATAGCCTTTCTGATAACGTTCGGGGTTCAGACACACTCTCTCTGTTTAAATCTAGATTAAAGACACATCTCTTTAGCCAAGCATTCACATAATGCATTCATATAATGCATCTCATAATCTTGTACTGCAGTTATATCTGATCAAACACACATTATTATTCTTTAGCTTGGGTTGAACAAATAATTTTTGCTTGAATGGAACAACAGCTACGCTAATTATGTCTCTTTGTTTCTCTGTTTCTGACACGGGATTAACATCCCGTGGTAACTAGGAATTACACAAGCTTCAGTCTGGATCCAGCCCTTAAATGATCTGAGATGACCAAACAGCTGAGAAGAGATGATGCCGACCCCTCAGAGGACCTCAGAGGATGCCAACCTCTGATCCCCCAACAACATGCAGAATTAACAAATTTTGCCATAAGTTAATATATTAAGTTTCTACAATGTATATATATATTGTAGAAACTTAATTTCCTGTAAAAAGCGCTATAGAAATAATCTTGAATTGAAAATTGAATTGATTCCCGCATCTCAATTACACATTACAGCTTAGACATTCTCATTACTTACTGTCACATGACACATACATATAGGGCCTTGGGGGTGGGCACACTGAATGGCATCCGGAGGGCGGTCTGTTCATTCAGCCTTCCCTCTGGTGCCAGTGCCCACTTCTCAATTTTAAGTTGCACATAGACATTGAGGGCTCTAGGGAGGGGACGAGCTGACACAAGCTTGTGGAGGGTGCCCCTCCCCTGTTTTAAAGCACCCCTGTTTTAAAGCACCTTAGAACAACACACACCAACACTACATTTGAGCGGGTGGGGTGAAGCATGGGGTCATCTTTTTTTTTTTTTTTTTTTCTCACACCCCTGTTCTCTGTTCTCTGTCTGGGGCCGGGGGCTGTGAGGATGAGCTGGCCGCCCGGTCGGGGTCTGGGCTGTTGATTTTCTCTGCTGCTGCGGGGACCGGGGTGGTCTTCCTGTCCCCACGCCGGAGCGAAGGGGGTTCAGCTCCGGGATCGGGCGCTGACTACCCCTCTGGGGGTGGTGGTGCCTGGTCCTAGGAGTATAGAGTGCATATGGGGAGTGTGAGTGTGGGTATCTTGTCCATTTTTGTGTGTCTACATGTGGGGCGAAGGTGTGAATATTCGTTTGCGTGCATGAGGGTGGGAACATATGCTTGTGTATATGTGTGCTTGTCGTCTACGTCTATGTGTCAGGTCGGGCCTTAGACTCCGCCTCACTCATCATCTTAGTCGACCTCCACCCACCACCATGCCCTGCCGGTGGAGGATGCCGCCGGTGCGTTGGTGATTTCTCGCGCCGGGGCAGGATGCTCGGGCGAGCGCCGGCCCGCTCTCGGCGGTCGATTGGCGGGGCCTGGCCCTACTGGCCTTGCTGGGCCCCGATTGTGGGGTGGGGGGCCTTTGGGTCTCCGGGCCCAGGGCCCGGTCCGCCCTGGTGTGGTCGGCTGCCGGTGGAGCCTGCGGGCTTGCCGCCACGGCACCCTGGGGCGCCTACACTGTGGCTGTCGGAGGTCCCGCCTTCGGGCTCTCCTCTGCCCTTTTCTGGGTGGAGGCCGCGGTTGTCCCTGCGGTGGTTCTCCTGGGGGTCCCGTGCCCTGGGGGGCCTCCGGATGTTTGGGGCCCGGGTCTTTTCCGTGCCTGCTTCATGCCTTGCGGGATGGGGCTGTTGTTCCCCGCACACACTATTAAACATTTACATGGAGGAACCTTATGAACACAAGCGCGCTCACACACACAGGTGTACACTCAAGCATTCACATTGGTGTAAAAACAGGTGCTCACAGACACACATTGTCTTGATCTGCTGTTGCTTCAAAACTTATTTTGTAATATTAGTTATGTGTGCTGCTCAATAACATTTAACATTTAGAATTTATTGTGATTTATACAGATGTTGGTTGTTGCTGCAGTCTCTTTGATGTTGTGTCTTCGGTTGTTTTCTCTTTTTGTCAGCAGGTATTGAAGCAAATTGTCTGTTTTTTTTTTTTTTTTTTTTTTTCTCTCTCTCTCTCTATCTATCCCCCATTCTCCTTTTTTCTCTCTCTCTCTTCCCCTTCTTTGTTGACTTTCCCCACAACCTTTTTTTTTTTTTTTTTTTTTTTTTTTTTCTTCTTTCTCTCTTGTTCTCTCTGTCCCCTGGTCTTGTCTGTCACAGTGTGGTTAAGTAAAAGGGTATATAAAATTAAATTAATTAATTAATATAAAAAAATAAAAAAAAATAAAAAAAAAATAAAAATAATAAATGTATTTAATTAAAAAAAAAAAAAAGAAAAAAGGCTGTGAATGATGATAGTATAGCCATGCATATGTACTGTCATGTGTTATCTGTGCTACTGACAGGCCAAAAAAAAAAAAAAAAAAAAAAAAAAAAAAAAAAAAAAAGAAAATTGAATTGATTGGAGGAGCAGCTGGATGACACTTCCACTGAGCCAATAGGAGCTGGAGGGAGGGACACATCACAGTCACATGACTCTTTCTCAACATATAATCAGCGTCAATCTCAAGGCATTTCTAAAATGAAATACATTGCTGAGAGCTTCTATACCTTCAACGATCACTTGAAGATCACTGCTCATTAGCATATCCATCTCAATGACAAGTGATCTGTAAGTCCCTGAATCTGCTCTGATCACATTGTTTATGGTCAGAGTCATATTATCAAAGAAGAACTCAGATCTGTTTCTGAAGGATTCATGTTTATTTATGATCAGAGTCACATTTTTTAAGAACTCCGATGTCTCCGATGGATTCATAATCATACTCTTTATTTTTATTTATGCTAAAAACTCGCTGTCTACTGCCATCATTTAACGTCTTATACAAAGTAAGGTCTTGTTTTAGAGGGTTCAGCTTCATCTGCAGATTGAGTTTGTGTCCCAGAGCTGCGTAACATTGTTTGATCGAATATAGTTGATCAAACCTGCAGAACCGATCCAGACCTAAAGAACAAAACACACACAAAATGAAATGTACCAACATCGACAGACAGAGTCAAAGTGTTACTGCTTGATAAATATCATCTCTCATCATGAATTTCAATCAGACACAGATCACAAAAACATTCATAATAAGTTCTATGGAAGACACTTACAGCGTTACAGATATTCATACGTGTTGCAGACGCGGTCAACTTGCTCTCACAAACTAAATCCACACTTATACTGCATCAAAGCCGTATTTCAGACGAAGCATATCCCATCATTCATCACATTCAGAAACTCACGTGCCCCAAAATCATGAGATGTCAATGAAAACATTGCAGTGCAAGTTCATTTAATTTGATATCACACATTATTTGTGTAAAATGGAAAGTGTTGCAGTTTTTATTGGTACAGAGATGGATGTATTTTGTCAAATGTTTACAACTGATTTGTATCACTTAATTAGAAGCACCACAATTAAATTATCATTCATAGGGACTACTGGACAGATACGTCGAAGTTTATATCAAATTGCAAAGTATTACATTTACAAAATGTACCAAGCTCTGTAAAAACTTTAGTTGCATTTTTTCAAGTGAAGTTTTTACAGAGTGTAAAATGTATTTGTGGACTTCACGCCCGCTTGAACACTTCAGCCAAATACAGAAAATACATCATAAAATAAACAAGTGGTCATGTGCGAAGACAACAGTTGTGGGCATTGTGACAGATCCTATAAATGTATCTATGGTTTAAACGATGATAGGAAGCATGTAACTAAGTGACAGAGTGTCAGTTAAAGGCACAAATAGAAGTAGTTTGTCCCAAAGCTTTACTACTCTGCTACTCACTCAAAATTATGTAGATACTTTTTCTTCACGAAATGTGCACAATGCACATACATTTAGGCTGTAGTACAAGTAGGTGAATCAGAACAGCATCTGTAAGAAGTGTGCACTGCTTTACAGCAGAGACAAATACACATGTACAACTATCCACTGAAATTATAGCCTATTGTAATCTCCTGAAATTATATTGTAAAATCAGTTATAACATTGACATATTCATGACAGTCAATTCCACTCACTTACTGCATTGTGTAGGAGGCTCCGAAGTAACAAAAATACACAAAACTACATACAGATTTTTTTTTTAATGTTTTAGCTTTGAGTACAAAGATGCATAAGAAATTGTATAAAGCATAGAGGGAAGAGAGAAGAACAGAGTGGATTTGAACGAGAGAAAAAGGAAGTTAGAGACAGAGAGCTGAAAGAAGTGAAAAGCAGCAAAACACATAATACTCAACTAATACACGTCAAGAAGATCAGAAAACTCTATTGTTCGATCACTACAGACTGTAACATTACATTTTTTATTTCTGGGATTGATTTGATTGATTAGCATGATAAGATGAGTTTGATGTGAAAGTGACTCACATGCAGCAGTTCAGAGATGAGCATCATTTCTCTAAAGTCCAGCAGAAGAGCTCAATCCAGCAGAAGAGTGTGACGCTGCTTCAGATCGTCTGTGTTCTGGCTCTCATCAAGACAAGCGTCTTCAGAGCACAATGAGGAAATATGAAGTGGAAGTTTCCTCTTATGTTGTTAGTTTGTATTACAATACGTCTTAAACAATAAATTGAAACTAAGAGAAATGTGTAAAAGAAGAAGTAACATTTACATTATACTGTTGCTTGTTGCAACAATAATGTTGCTGTGATTTTAGTCAGCTAGCTAGAATTGAACATGGATTGTCTAAACAGGTTAATAACTCTGAGAAATCAGGGCCGTTGCTGGAGGGAGAAATATGGAGATGATTATCAGGGATTTCAAACCTTCACCAGATACCCTACACTCTCAGAAATAAAGGCACAAAGAGCAGCACCTTTTCAAAAGATACTAATATGTACCTTTGAGGTACTAATATGGACTCTGTAGTGGTAAATAAGGTACTAAGTGTGTAACTCTACTTCCATAACCTTACGAAAAAGAAGTTTATTCAAGTGTGTTATTAGTATACTTCTATTAAACTAAAAATAGGAAAGTATACTTTTAGTCTACTTTATGTACTTCTCAGAAATATACTTAAAATGACATTTAAGTATACTTGACTTATACTTTGGAAAAAGTCTAAATATATTTGAGCTATACTTGTGCTCCTAGAATCCTTGTTTTCATTGTTATACTGTACGGGGCGCTAGTACACATCTTCTGTACAGAATTTACAAAAAAACACAAGTGAAGAAGAAACTGAAACAACAGATACTTCCACATATAATCTAACACATCATCAGACATAAAACAGCATCAAAACTGTGCAACGTTATGGAATATAATGTCGACCAATGAAGAGGTAATAATGACTGTCAAGCTTTGGGGTGTTGATTGAGTCCATCTGCGTTTTGATTATCATTCTGAATCCAATTCCTAGTCTTTTTCAGCTTTTTGTTCAAAATGTTATGTATTTTTTATTTATGAAACTTACCCACATTCAAGTGTTTAAAAAAAGAATGCATGAAGCTAGAATAAAATGTTTTTCGTTTACAAGCAGATATATGGAGTGAATTTTGTGACAAAATTATACAAACAAATCCAGTGTTTTGCAAATAAACACAATCTGCTTTGCAAAGAAATACTTGACTTTCCAACAAACTCAAAGTAATTTGCAAATACAAAACTCTATTTCAGAGAAAATGCAGAGGTATGGACAAATATATGTATTGTGTGTTACATCTGTGAGATTCATTTGCCTTTTTATGAGGAAACTTGGCTTGATTTTCTCACACGCGTGCGAGCAGATTTTCTCACAAATGCAATTGAGCAACTTTCTTTTCCAAAAATCAGCAGATGGTGCTGTCGGTCAATTTACACTAGTCTCCTGAGACCCGAAACACCTCTTTACCTTTTCAGACCAATATGATTGAGGAACAGGTGAGTTCTCTATAATTAACCATTTAGATGTTTTCACAAAGCGACGCTACTACAGTGTCAGTGAAATTCAGAACAAGTACTTCAAAGTTGTTAACATGATTGATTAGTTCAAGATCAGTAGTGACATGGATAAACATTTAACTAGCCAGTCTTTCCCTATAAAAACTGATCCATTCTCCGTACCTCTTATCCTCTGTTGGATCGGGGATATAGAATATACATATAAATTGATACAATTGTTCAACATTCAAAACAATGCAGGAGTATAACAATATAGGCTATCATGTCACAATATATTGTAATACTAAAATGCAAATGTATTATGGATAGCGACAATATTGTGTACCAAAAATGAAAGTGTTTTGAATTTTATTTTTACATTAGGTCAAGTAAGATTTATTGTCATTCTGCTATATATGTTGAGACATAGCCTACAGTGGAGAGAAATGTTGTAGGCTACCTCTGCAGTAAAAGTTTAAACAAGTATAAAACTACACATAGACAACGTACTGAAAGGAGTAGGCTAAACTAATTATACAAATAGGCTACTATAATCAAACTAGTATAAGTTCAGGTGAGCTTAATTGTGATTCAGCTATATAAATGTACCAAAATATAATCAACAAAAATATAAATATAATCTAAATATGAATATCCCTTATGAAAATGAACCATGGTTTTACTAAATAAATACCATGGTATTTGTAGTAAAGCTGCCTATATAGAAATTGTAACCTGCAAAAAAAACATGGTTACCACTCTTTTACTATAGTAAAACTAATTTTAATTTTGTTAAAAGGGTGACAGAGCCTTTTCAGTCACTGCCCCCCGTCTGTGGAACCAATTGCCTCTAGATTGCCGCCTTGCACCTTCCATTACCATTTTTAAATCGAGATTGAAAACGTATCTTTTTGCCTTAGCATTTTAATCTCACTTTATTGTTGTTTTATTGGCTGTCTTGTTTGCTTCTTTTCTGTTTTTCTTTTCTCTTTTAAATTAATTTTACATTGTTTAGTACTTTGGATAGCTTTGCTATGTTTAAATGTGCTATATAAATACAATTTACTTACTTTAAGTTTCAATAATAGTTTATTATCATATTTATTTTTATATATAGCATAGTAATATACATGCCTTGTACAACATTTAAAACTAAAAGTGGCCTGTAAGGAGATATTTCATATTTCAACCAATATACCGGCAGATTTTAGTCTGACAATAGCCTGTTTGGAAAAATCCAACTAAAAATATGTAGCTTTTTATATATGGCCAAGCAACATTGTAACTCATAACGTTAAGAATAAAAGGCTACTGTCAGGAATTATATTAGTGGCTCTTTAAAATGCAAACGTTCATCATCTGAGTCACTCCTAGAAGAGTCCTCACTGTCCAGCGTGTGTCTTCACCCGTGTAGCACACTGTTTATTAAACCACTGTTTATTAAAATGCTGCATTTAGTATTATATCAGCGTGAACTTGATCCTTCTCCCAATTTACAGGACAAGAGTGACTCCAGAAGAGAAATATTCATCATTTTGCTTAGCTAAAAAATACGTAATTATTTTAGACACAAATGATTGCACAGTGTTACATCATTTAAAAAAGTTTTAGATATTTTACTAAATAATGTGATTTGTTTTCATTTTTAAAATGAATAATTAATGACCTCTTGAGTGATATTACTATATCTGATACTAAATTAAATTGTCTAAGCTTTCATTTTTGGTACACAATATTGTCGCTATCCATAATACATTTGCATTTTAGTATTACAATATATTGTGACATGATAGCCTATATTGTTATACTCCTGCATTGTTTTGAATGTTGAACAATTGTATCAATATATATGTATATTCTATATCCCCGATCCAACAGAGGATAAGAGGTACGGAGAATGGATCAGTTTTTATAGGGAAAGACTGGCTAGTTAAATGTTTATCCATGTCACTACTGATCTTGAACTAATCAATCATGTTAACAACTTTGAAGTACTTGTTGTGAATTTCACTGACACTGTAGTAGCGTCGCTTTGTGAAAACATCTAAATGGTTAATTATAGAGAACTCACCTGTTCCTCAATCATATTGGTCTGAAAAGGTAAAGAGGTGTTTCGGGTCTCAGGAGACTAGTGTAAATTGACCGACAGCACCATCTGCTGTTTTTGGAAAAGAAAGTTGCTCAATTGCATTTGTGAGAAAATCTGCCTGCATGCATTTGTGAGAAAATCAAGCCAAGTTTCCTCATAAAAAGGCAAATGAGTCTCAAAGTTGTAACACACAATACATATATTTGTCCATACCTCTGCATTTTCTCTGAAATAGAGTTTTGTATTTGCAAATCACTTTGAGTTTGTTGGAAAGTCGAGTTTTTCTTTGCAAAGCAGATTGTGTTTATTTGCAAAACACTAGATTTGTTTGTATAATTTTGTCACAAAATTCGCTCCATACAGATACCCTGTTCTTTCTTTTGATGTTTTGTATGTTTCATATGACAAAATATATAAAAATGAATGCCTAAATAGGGACATAGTAGTATAAATTATGATGTAAAGTTCACTTAAAGAAAACTTACGAGTATACTTGCAGTATAAAACTACTAAACTAGTAGTTTACTGAGACTATACTTCAAAGTACTAAAAAGCTACTACAAGTATTTAATTAGTAAACTATAAGTTCACTTTTAGTATAGTTGCAGTACAAGCTAAAAGCTTTGATGTAAACTAGTTGTGTACTCAAAGTTTACTACTGTTATACTTAAAGTATACTTTTATATACTAGAAAGTGGGCCAATTTAGTCTCAAGGAGTATTGAAATAGTACACTTACGAGTATACTACTAGTACACTGATATTTGTATACTTACTACATAAAGTATACTTAAAATATACTTGAACTGTACTTAAGTATACTTAATAAAATAAACTTGAAGGATACTACTTTTTGGTAAGGGTAAGAATGAATTGAAAACACTGTTTGGAAAGGAGTAATGAAAAAGGACAAGATGGCTCGTACTATTTTATTTAAAATGAGGAGATGAATACATAGTCATTTAAAATACAAAATATGAGTAACTGTATTTCATTACATTTACATGTTAAATGAGTGGCAATCAAATTATGGCTACATCTGAAAAATATTTTAGATTTATTGTTTTTACATGTAATTTGTTTTTATCCCTGTTGAAAAACAAAACAAAAAACAATAGAAACCATCACAGAATTTGTAATGCTTTTACTGGTTATAATGGGAATTGTATTGGTTTTAATGGAAACATAATGGACCCTGTTGGTCTCTATAATTAGTCACTTTCTATTAGAGTTAAAACCACTAAATCCTAATGGAACATGTGCTGAAACACACCAAAAAAAAACTAAATGGTTTTAATGGTTAAAGGTTGATAGTTTGTAATGGTATTTGTAGCGGAAACCATTAGAATTTCTGTGATGGTTTCTATTCTAAGTTAATTGATGTGATAAAATGTTAATTGACTGTATTAAAAAATAAAAATTTAATGAGCTTGTGACTTTTGACAGCAAATATGGTTTAATTTCAAAGCATTTTATTTGATTATTCCAGAAAATAATCTTCATAACTAAATCTGTAGAAAATCTGGTCTAATTCATTTCTCCTGGTTTTAATTCAGCTCTTGGTTTTATATGAGATCTGTTGTCGACAGCTGAAAGCTGAATTAATGTGAGAATCTGTGAGATTATGAAGTCATTTCTCATAGATGTGAAGATCTGCTGCTGCTCTCATGAATCTTCTGCTGTGTGTTCATGTCCTTCTCTAAATCTTCTCATCCTCACTTTCTGATCTTCCTGTTTCTTTCCTAAAAACATCATCATCTTCATCATCATCTTTACACTCTTAATATTTGCGTGTCAAATCCATAATGATGATGATAAATGTCTCTCACCTGCCGTGTGTCTCATGTAGATGTGAAAAGCTCCTAACAGACCCAACAGAACCATCAGCTGGAGACTCCAGACCAGCACAAACACCACAGACACTGAACAACACAAACACAATCAATCAATCAATCGAATTGATACTTAAAATCTGTCCCAGTCACTGCTACTTTATTAGAAGAATACCCTGATCCAGGGACAGTCGTTTAAAATAACAATAATTTAATCATTAATTGAAAAATAATATAATAATGTTGTGTAGTCTATAATACTATAGACATAGCCAGTTTGACAGTGAAATATTTATTCATGATTAAATAATTACTTTCTAATTGTATTGGAGTCTTACACACATGCTATACAGTTAATCTGAGCTGTGCATTAATTTGAGTGATGACAGATATTATGGGAGAGGTTTGATGGAGCGCAGGAGATGCAGATAACTTCATCTCGACTCTTGAGGAACTGTATTTAATGCTGTCATGTAACAAATCTGTTTCAAATATAAAATTAAATGAATTGATAATTACAACACTAAAATAAAAATATAAAGCCTGTACAAATACTAGAAATCATGAATATAAATAATTGGGAATCGTGTAAAAAAATCTTTAAATAAAATAAAAACAGTCCACATTTCATTCATCTATTATACCATTTATGTAGTTTTGTTCGCTTGACTGTTTCCTTATAAAAGTCCAGAAATTTGTCAAGTTTTTTCGTCAGGTGTCTTTTTTTAATGATGTGATGTCATTACGTTGCTGTCTTGCCGCCAGCCAATCACTGCACTGGTTTCGAGTATCGACACATCTGCCCTTTTCGGGAAGCACCAGAACGTGCAGTAATCTTAGACAACTTAATACAGATATTTTAATCAAATCCACAAATTTGTTCGAAGAACCAAATAAGCCAGAAATCAATTATCATGATTAGAAGATCTGACATCTTTCAAATCATCTCAGATGTATTTATTTATTTACCCTAGTATATCCCTGCATCTCACTCCATTCTATTCCTATCCTATCATCTATAGCACAACTGTACATGCAATTTATTATAATTAATTTTTCAATTTTGTCTATTTATATTTACATATGTGTATTTTTATTCTCATCTTATTTTTATTCTCTCTGTGTTGTTGTTGTCTCTGTGTATTAGAAGCTTGTGACACTAAAACTAAGTCCTTATAAGCTCTTTCTGATTCTGATGTATTAAAGCGAGGTATGAAGAACAGGCCCCTGATGTCTGTGCGCTACTGATCGCTGATATCAACACAGTTCACTGCTAAGATCAAGCTGAAACAAACTAATGACACTTCTCAAGAATTAAGAGACTTGAGTGTTTTACATCATTGATGTTGCTGTGATTGTTATATTTACAGTATCTGGACATTCGTGTATTAAAATCTCACCAGCAGGACAGGGTTTGAGTCTAATGGTCTTCTGTGCATGACTGATGTGGTTCTTCACACTGCAGCTGATGTCTCCATCAGTTCCCTCATCCAGATCAATGCTAGTGTTTCCAACCATTGGTCCTTGCTCTAGTATTTCTCCATTCAGAGTCCAGTTGTAGAAGAGCTGATCTCCCTCAGAGGAGCAGAACACTGAAGTCTGATTGGAGGAGCAGCTGGATGACACTTCCACTGAGCCAATAGGAGCTGGAGGGAGGGACACATCACAGTCACATGACACTTTCTCAACATATAATCAGTGTCAATATCAAGGCATTTCTAAAATAAAATACATTGCTGAGAGCTTCTATACCTTCAACAATCACTTGAAGATCACTGCTCATTAGCATATCCAGCTCAATGACAAGTGATCTGTAAGTCCCTGAATCTGCTCTGATCACATTGTTTATGGTCAGAGTCATATTATCAAAGAAGAACTCAGATCTGTTTCTGAAGGATTCATGTTTATTTATGATCAGAGTCACATTTTTTAAGAACTCAGATATGTTTAAGAGGGATTCATAATCATACTCTTTATTTTTATTTATGCTAAAAACTTCAAGTGTACTGCCATCATTTAACGTCTTATACAAGCGAAGGTCTTGTTTTGGAGGGTTCAGCTTCATCTGCAGATTGAGTTTGTGTCCCAGAGCTGCGTAACATGGTTTGATCAAATATAGTTCACCAAACCTGCAGAACCGATCCAGACCTAAAGAACAAAACACACACAAAATGAAATGTACCAACATCGACAGACAGTCAAAGTGTTACTGCTGGTATAAATGTCATCTCTCATCATGAATTTCAATCAGACACAAATCACACAAACATTCATAATAAGTTCTACAGAAGACACGTATCAGACTTGATCTCATATCAGATTTCAAATGATAAAAAGTGCAGTTTTTCTACATTTCCTGTAACTTTTTGAAAACTGAAAAAATAAAAAAGCTTGCAGAAGGCATCTACAACGTAGTAGATGAAAAACATCTCCAATCCATCACTGCTCATAATTTAATTCAAATAACATTAAATACATGTACAGCAGCCAGAACATCAGAGGTCTGGTGTATAAACCTTAGTTATGCAGATATCAGGATTTATAAATACATGTCAGAATGTGTGCACAATGTAAATAGAAATATACTATATGACTTCAATAGAAATGGCATGCTACATTTGAATGTTTAATAATACTGTGGATTGCTTGGCTGTGAAATTTCTTCTTAGAATTTTGCTCTTTTGAGTGCAAAGAAAATATTTTAATGCAAATAATGACTGCAGTGAATAATAAAATATAATGAACCATTACTGGTATAGAGGCATGTTATCAGCAAATAAAAAAGAGGAAAGAGAAAGTTAGAGATCTGTTAGCAGTGATAAATCTGAACTATGTGATAATGTGTGAAAACAAGAATTGAAGTGCAATCATTTTATATAAAATGCTGGTTTAGTTTTCAAGCTTCTTCAAAGTTAAAGTAGTATGTTTAATCAATCAGTAAATGCTATTTATATTTCCGGACACACGATCAGCAGTTATTCTTCACAGAAGCAGATTTCTGAGGAGCTCTGTCAGCTGTGTGTGTTCAGACTCCTGCACTTTATTTCTGAATTACCTCCACAAACTTTTAAAGGCATTTTTATTCCCACATCATTTTGGGGTCTTTAACAAAATACATCCAACTCTTTAACTATAAGTTTTGCAATTAATTGAATATTACTTTTGATTGATCAGCATGATAAGAAGAGCTTGATGTGAAAGTGACTCACATGCAGCAGTTTGCAGCAGCAGCATCAGTCCAAAGATGAGCATCATTTCTCTAAAGAGTCAGATCGAGTCTCACTGACAGACAGCAGCTCGACTGACACACCAGGAAATTACACAGCTTTTACAAAGAAAGTAAGAGGAAGTTTTCAGAGATTGTTTCTGTGATTTAGCACTTCCTACTTAAAAAAAACTCAGAGAAAGTTAAAACAAGACGACTAATTTCACAGTCACACTTCTAAAAGTCTGCAATTTTTGTTCGGCACGACTTTGTTTAAATTTTATCAATGCAAACTTTCTATGGGAAAAAACAACAAAGTTAAAATAAAAGTTAAATTGTTTATGAGATCATCAAAGGCTTTTGATTAATATCAAACAGACTTCAGTGTTTATTACGAGCAAATGCAATATAATACAATAGAAATGGTGTCTGAAATGCTTTTGTGATGTGGAGCCTAAATTTAAAACAAAACAAATCAGTGAAACCCAGTGAAAAATATTGTCAAGATCACATTGTATCATTTTAACTTAATTTCTCAATTCATATTTCTGAAGAGATCTTGTGAAGAAATATGTGACTAAAAACAAAGCAGAGATTTAAAATCAACACACTAAAACTGACACATAGATCAAGAGGAGCAGTTATAAACAGATGAAACAGACACTGTAAACGAGGAGAAATCAAACAAAAGAGCAGAAATGTGAAATAAAGCAGTTTCTAGAAGAAATAAACATACAAAAAGATCTGGGCCTGTATTCACAAAACATTTTATCTTAGCACTAAGAGTTCTCCTAAATAGCAGTAAAAGTTTTTAGCAAAGAGTTCTCTCTTAAAACCTCTTTATTTTTACTCAGGTTCATCACACGAGGTCTCCATCAGCTCAGAGCTGTCCATCTGCTGCTGTTTCAGCTTCTGCTTCATGTCTGACCTCAATCTCCTGCAGTTCAGGAGTTATTTGACTGGACTTCAGCTGTCAGATTTAATTAAATATTGAAAATTGTTGTTCAAAAGGGAAAATGGATTCTGAAATTGGATTTGATCATGTAATCCAGTGTTGGTTCTGATCCGGATCAAACCTTCAGTGTTATTCAAAGCATCTTAGTAGGACTGGGATACACTTGATCCAAAAATATCAGGATTTAGGGTTTATTTCAGGTACAAATATTCTACTCAACACATCTAGTGTGAAATGGGCCTCACATTAATAAACAGGAAAACAACATGTTATCATTTCCACGGGTTCATGATCTCGAGGGAGCGGGGCTCAGATCTCGGGGCCGGTCAGGTTCTGGGGTCAGAGCAGATGTCCAAACGTGTGACCCAATGCATGAAACATTTTTGAATGAATTCAGTATTGAATTAGAAAGCCCTTCATGTAAATATTAATTTAACTAAAAACATTTAGATCAACACCCCCTGAATACTGACGTTTTAAAAACACTTTTCTCAATAAACAACCTCAGTTTGTACTGAAATGTACTTGCTCTTCCTGATAGTGATGGTAGAAACGAAGCTTTTCAACACTTTGAATGAATTCATTTCAACGAGTCGGTTCGGACGCTGGTCAGAATGGTGTAAATGCAACAAAAACCCAGACCAAATTAGCTTAAAAGCACATTTTACAAACCAATTGCAAATGTTTTATTGAAAGTATAATTTACTAAATGCAATTAACAAATCATCTAATACTATTAAATATGAGGTGTCTGTGTTCTTCAGTTATTGCTGGACAATATTTGATCTGTCTGGATTTATTGTTTTATGTTTTTTAATGTGTGTTTTCTGTTGATGAATATGACAATTGACTATCAACCCTCATAAAAATCAAATGATATTGGGACTTTTGACTGGAAATATAGATTCATTTCAAAATATTTTATTTTTATTTAACTTGATACCAAAGTTCATTTTAATTTCAACACTGACTCAATTTACAGTTTTAAAGAAAATTGTTTATCCACATTCAATACTAACACACAGAGCTTATGAATAAAATACATATGTGTGGCTAAACAAGTTAAACATTATATAAAATACAGAAGATCTGCAGCTGCTCTCATGAATCTTCTGCTGTGTGTTCATGTTCTTCTCTAAATCTTCTCATCCTCACTTTCTGATCTTCCTGTTTCTTTCCTAAAAACATCACATCATCATCATCTTTACACTCTTAATATTTGCGTGTCAAATCCATAATAATGATGATAAATGTCTCTCACCTGACGTGTGTCTCATGTAGATGTGAAAAGCTCCTAACAGACCCAACAGAACCATCAGCTGGAAACACCAGACCAGCACAAACACCACAGACACTGAACAACACAAACACAATCAATCAATCAATCAATGAACAACAATTAGGTGGAAAACAAATCCTTCATGTTTTAAGCAGTGACACATTCTGATGTCTGTGTGCTACTGATCACTGATATCAACACGATTAACTGCTGAGATCAAGCTGAAACAAACTAATGACACTTCTCAAGAATCAAGAGAACCTTTATTTTGTGAAACACAGTGATCAAAATTAGAGAACAGTAACCACTGTAGCACGAAAGAAGATTGCAAGTAAAACTTTGGAGGGTTACAGCCGTCAGAAAGCAGTAGGAAGTGTAGAAACCCTTGCTTTGAGTAACTTCAGCACATCTGCGGCCACAGGACAACACTAGTTTCTCTCACTGCGCTCGTGTGATCTTAAACCACTCTTCTTCCACAGTTCAATGACTGTAGTGGGTTTCTTAGCCATAACTTTGTCATCAAGGATTTTCCAGAGATTTTTATTCAGGTTTAGATCAGGACTCTGGCCCAGTCATTTTATGCCTCCCTTAGTCACAACACGAAGGCTGAGGTTCCTTTCACAGATGTTTAATGCACTTATGGACATGGACTTCAACGCCAACACAAACACTGTAGAACTAAATAAACAGGACGAATAACAAACATCAGTCACACGGAAAACAAGCATACGACTTAAAAATCTTAAATGAACAAAAAATACATCAACATACCACTTTTGCCTGCTTGTAAGCTAAGAGAGGGGGTTATATCTTGAAATTTCTTGGATGGATGACTTGTAATCATACAGATAAACACCTTTAACCTTTCAATGATGACATCTTCCATCTCTTCGCCCAGATGACAAAACAGTAAGTTATATACAAAGGCAAGATGGGAATAAAATAAAACAACCAAAAACTCTTTTTTCAATCTTGCTCAAGTAAACAATAATTCAGTATAGAAATCACAATAAACATTGTAAAATAACCAAAATATAAAGTTATACAAATTAAACTAATGAAAAGTTATACTATGATAAGCAAGTGTCTAAGTACACAAGCGCCATCTAGTGGAAACAGACATAAACTCAGAAAGCTTTGTGATGGCAAATACACATTTCATTATTTCAATGTTTTCAGCTTCAAGGAACTCCTTTACCCGTTTTGTAGTGTGATAGGGAGCATTTTCTTCCATTAATATCGTAGGCTGATTGGGAGATGCTTGCAGGGAAGGAACTGCATTTTGCATTTACCTGTCATGTAGCTGTATAAGAGACCCAACTCCTACTGCAGAAAACACCCCCCAAACCATTGACACTTCCTACACCTTTCACTGATTTCTGTATGCGTTTGGGATTCAGTCTTTCCCCAGTTTGACAATGAACATAATGTTTCCCATCAGACCCAAATAAATTAAACTTGTTCTCATCAGTAAAGTAACCTTTGGACCAGTTCTTCTCTCTCCACACAACATGCTCCTCAGCAAAGGTGAGCTTAGCCTTTTGATTCTTTCTGTTGATGAGAGGTTCAGTCACTGCAGAGTGCACTTTCAGTCTGATTTCTCTTAAACGGATCCTTACACTGTTAATCGCTGAACTGGAGAGCAATTCCAGCTGCAGTGTTGAACCGATTCCCCATTAAGAGTCTCCACATCATCCTGTCTTCTCGTGCATTTGTCTTACATGGACAACCAGCCTCTTTGAGGGACCTGAATGAATTAGAGTCATTGTGAAGCTGCAATATTTGAGAAATCACAGATTTGAGACGAACAGCTTATCTTGCAATGGCTGAAAGGGTCATCCCTTTGGCCTTCATCTGGACATCTCCTGTCACAGGGTTTCAGTCACCTTAGATCGGCCCTCCATCTTTTAATCTCAGTGAAAATTAGAGGAATGCTGCCAGGTAAATAGGGTTTGTCATATAACTGAGGAAATTAGCACCAGGTGGCAGATTTTCACCAATAACTTGGAGCTATCTGTAAGTGATCTCTAATTTTGAACAGAGTTCATTTTCAAATATCTCATTGAAGTTTTGTATACTGTGCTTCAGAAAACAATTAATTTATGAAATATGCTTAAAATATTGCCCTTCTACTCCTGTTAGGATACCTTTTTATAGGACTATGTAGTGACCTTGAAATTTAGTAAATTGTTCTCTAATTTTGCTCTCCACTGCAATTAGTATTCCTGTTTTGATTTTTTAAAAAGTTTATTTGCAGTTAGATTTGCTCTCTGCTACAAAACTATATGGTTAAAACATAAAATTGCATCACACGCGGATTAGTTTGATGGCAGTTACTAATTCACTGTTCTTCCAAGTGGATAAATCTGCAGTTTGATGAATCGTTACGCTTACGATAATCACAGTATCTTAGTGGATCTGTCATGCTGCATCAAGACCCACTGACAGTAAGAAAAGTGTAGCCTATACCAACAAAAAATTACATATGTATATATATGTGTGTGTGTATATATATCATATTATCTACAAAGTAGGCCTATCAAATCTGCTGCTGCTTGTTTTGGTGCTAACTCTGTCACTTTATGCTTTTGATCACAGATATCTTCTGTTTGTAAACGGATGATTCCCAGGGTTGTTATTTAGTCTATCCATGGTAAATTCTAACTTACTAGTTTTAGCAACAAGCTAAAATTACTCTTTAGCATATAATATAGCTGAACATTCTTCTGTGAGGTAAACTGTAGGCTATTTCCTGCAAAATCCAACCCGTCAGATTAAATAAAAAAGATTATTTGTAGGCTTAGCGTAGTGAATTGTGATAAAGCAATGGCATAAACATTAATGTACTCTCTCATTTTATTTATAAATAAACTAAATACTGTTAATGTTTCCTTGATCATTACAGAGTAATTCATTATTTTTGACTAAAAAGCATCCGTAATGTAGATTTAATTATAAATTAAGTTCCGATAAATAAGATTATACTTAATTAAATCCATGTTGTTGTGAATGAAATGAGATCAGATGATAGTGAAGGAGTTCAGCTGTAGTTGTAGTGTCCTCCTGCAGGTGTCGCTCTGAGCAGATACAAACTCAACGAGTCCCATGAGTCTCTGCTCCATTTACATTTATGCATTTAGCAGACGCTTTTATCCAAAGCGACTTACATTGCATTCAAGTTACAGTTTTACATTTTATCAGCTCTTGCTTTCCCTGGGAATCGAACCCATGATGTTGGCGTTGCTAGCGCCATGCTCTACCATTTGAGCTATATGGGAAAGCTAATTTCCCGTACAGTATTGGAGGATACTGTTGATCTCCAGTCAACAGAAGATCACAATACTCTCTTCATTCACACATCAGCTGACTGCATCCGAGTCAAACATCAGCACGCACTCAGTGAGTGAGATACAGTGGGTAACCAAACAGTTTCTGGTCCCCATTGACTCTGAAAGTATAGTTTGTGTTCAACAGAAGAAAGAACTTGATGCTGGTTTAGAACAACCTGTGTAAATTATGACAGAATTTTCATTTTTGGGTGAATTATAACTTAAGTGACAGACACATCCGTGCTTCTTGTTACGTACGGTGCGGAGGAAGGCGAACGACGAAGAGGAGTGAGGAGTATAATCCTTTTAATAAGCAAAACACAGAGCAAAACAGCATCGACACGTAGACATTCACAATAACCGACAAACTGAGACACAGAAGGCAGGAACTACTAAAGGGGAGATAATGAGGGCTGAACAGGTGAACACAATGACTAATTAAACAGAACGGTGAAAACTAGGTCACAGGGGAAAACTAACATGTAACATTTCGCCCCCTCCCGGGAAGGCGCGTCCTCGCGCCATAACAAATAGAACTGAGGAGGGAGGGTGGGGGCTCAGGAGGCGGGAGTGGAGCATGAGCACAGAAAAACACACGGAATAACATAAGCGTCCATGGGGGAGTGGAGGGTGGGAGGAGCCAAGGGGAGAACAGGAGCAGGAGCAGCCAGGTGGAGACCCAGGCCACAGCCACGATGGTAGCCCACGGAGGAGCCGACGGAGGGAGGAGCCATGGTGGAGGAGTGGTCGCCGACTCCATGGGGCCGACCAACGGCTGCGGAGCAGGTGGCGTTGGAGACCGAGGCGGCGACAGAGAGCCGAAGAGCCAGGGCGATGCCGAGGAACCGGAGGGCCAAGGCGGAACCAGAGGCTTCGGTGACCGAGGTGAAGGCGTAGCTCCGGAAGGCCGCGGCGGAGCCGGAGCGACAGAGGACTGAGGTGGAGCTGGAGGGAAGGAGGAACCCAACGGAGCCAGAGGGACGAAGGAACGAGGCGCAGCCAGAGGACTGTAGTCCCGAGGTGGAGGTAGGGGGACGACTGACCAAGGCGGAGCCGGAGGGACGAGGGAGCCCGGTGGAGCTGGTGGACTGACGGGCTCCGGTGGAGACGAGGGAGCTAGAAGCCTTGGTGGAGCCGTTGGGTCGCAGGACCGAGGCGGAGTCTGGGTCTCGGAGGCTGAAGGCGGAGTCGAGGGATCCTCCAGACTCAACGCCAACGGAGCTGGAGATCGGCAGACCAGCGGCGAGCCCTCGCCACAGATGGTGAGCTGAGGGTGAGCATGGAGACTGACGGAATCCAGCGATGAAGGTGTTGAGGTAGGAAGTAGGTCGATAAGAGGAGGTGGGAGAGGGAGGTCGGGTGGGATATCATCCCAGGCAGATAGCTCAGGAGATGGCTGAAGGATGAGTGTGTCAGAGTGGAAGTCTATGAGGTTTCCCAGGTCCAGTATATGCTCACCCCCAGCGGTGGCGCCGTGGGCGGGGCGTTCCATAGCCCCCGCGATCTCCACGGCTGCATCCACCGTTGCTGGAACTGTCGGCTCTCGCACCTGGTCAGACACTTGGGGCTCAGGCTCCGGGGCGATCGTCAGCTCTGTCGCTCCTGGTGACGATGGCTCAACGCTCGCGGCAGGCTCAGGCTCTCTGTCTGCGGTGGGCTCGGGTAGCTCCGCGCTGCGAGGTGGTAGGTAGCTGGGCTCTGGGTCTCGAGTGGGGCTGGTGTTATTATCAGTGATGTCCATGGTGAGTTTAGATTTGCAGGACACCAGCACCCACTCGATGAAAGCGGCGAGGCTCTCTCGAGGACCATCCCCGGACAACTGCGCTCGTGTGGAGGTGTTCAGTCCAATTAGATAAAACGTGCAGAGGCAGCTGTCCGGGTAGTGTGTGTAATTAGCTAGAAACACAAAGTCCTCGGTGTGGTCCTCGAGAGAGCGGTCCCCCTGCTCCAGCAGGAGGATGAGGACTGCAGGATCCATAAAAAAAAATAAACACTGACAAAAAACGGAAAATAAAATGAGGGGAAACACGCCGCTATACTTTTCTGTTTTGGTCGGTTATTCTGTTACGTACGGTGCGGAGGAAGGCGAACGACGAAGAGGAGTGAGGAGTATAATCCTTTTAATAAGCAAAACACAGAGCAAAACAACATCGACACGTAGACATTCACAATAACCGACAAACTGAGACACAGAAGGCAGGAACTACTAAAGGGGAGATAATGAGGGCTGAACAGGTGAACACAATGACTAATTAAACAGAACGGTGAAAACTAGGTCACAGGGGAAAACTAACATGTAACACTTCTAAAGGTATAGGCCTATTATTTTATAAAAATTTGAATAGTCTGTTAATATAATATTCCATAAATGATCAGAGCTTGGTAGACATAATTATTCTATTTTTAGACATGATTAGACAGATTAATGAATAGATTATAATTAACATTAGACCATATTTATTATTTTATCATTTATATTAATCATAATTATATACATAGCCTAATAAATAATCATATATGTCAAGTACAATTTGGCATTTTAAAAAGTGAAAAAAAATCTAAATTATTTAGATAAAAATGGGACAAATAATTACATAATAATGTAGTACTATAGGTTAAGCAAATAAATAATAATAAAAAAAAATCATCCCATCCAGGTAACAGCTGCAGAACTGTCAAAAATACTAATAATGAATAATTATAAATAATCAAATTTAAGTTCTGTTGCAAGTTTACATACTTGAGCATGTTTTTTGTTATTTTATTTATTTAAAAAAAAAAATTGGTGGGGGGGGTCATGAATGGGTGTCCCTTATTTAGCCTCGCAACCCCTGGTGGCAACCCTAGATACAGACATTACACACAGCTGCATGTAGACCTGATTCTGCTTTAGTCACAATAAAACTGCCCAGAGCATTTCATCAATACAGTAAAGATACTGTTTTATTTGATTTGCGGGAGAATCTGTAAAGTATTTTGCATAATTGGTAATTTTACATCACTTAGAAACAAATCATGCCCACTTGTTGCTTCTAAAACAAGCTTATTTGCACTTTTTAGAGAGCGTGCCTGATAATTGTTCCTTCTTTCTCTTAGTTTCTCTGGTTTTAGATGTAATGCAGACTAACAACATGTGTCTTCCCCCATATGAAGAAACTTCCTCTTTCCTCAGTGAAGCGGTCAGAGGTTTCTCATGTGTCAGTCCAGTGTGAGTCTCGCTCTGAAGACGCTTGTCTTGATGAGATCCTGAACACAGACGATCTGAAGCAGCATCACACTCTTCTGCTGGACTTTAGAGAAATGATGCTCATCTTTGGACTGATGCTGCTGCTGCAAACTGCTGCATGTGAGTCACTTTCACATCAAACTCATCTTATCATGCTGATCAATCACTGATGAATCTCTGATGAATGTGATAGTACATTAAGAGTCCGCAGTGATCTATCAATAGAGTTTTCTGATCTTCTTGACGTGTATTAGTTGAGTATTATGTGTTTTGCTGCTTTTTACTTCTTTCAGCTCTCTGTCTCTAACTTCCCTTTTCTCTCGTTCAAATCCACTCTGTTCTTCTCTCTTCCCTCCATGCTTTATACAATTTCTTATGCTTCTTTGTACTCAAAGCTAAAACATTAAAAAAAAAATCTGTATGTAGTTTTGTGTATTTTTGTTACTTCGGAGCCTCCTACACAATGCAGTAAGTGAGTGGAATTGACCGTCATGAATATGTCAATGTTATAACTGATATTACAATATAATTTCAGTAGATTACAATAGACTATAATTTCAGTGGATAGTTGCACATGTGTATTTGTCTCTGCTGTAAAGCAGTGCACACTTCTTACAGATGCTGTTCTGATTCACCTACTTGTACTACAGCCTAAATGTATGTGTATTGTGCACATTTTGTGGAGAAAAAGTATCTACATAATTTTGAGTGAGTAGCAGAGTAGTAGACAAGCTTTGGGACAAACTACTTCTATTTGTGCCTTTAACTGACACTCTGTCACTAAGTTACATGCTTCCTATCATTGTTTAAACCATATATACATATAGTGTCTGTCACAATGCCCACAACTGTTGTCTTCGCACATGACCACTTATAAACTTTATGACGTATTTCCTGTATTTAGCGGAAGTGTTCAAGCGGGCGTGAAGTCCACAAATACATTTTACACTCTGTAAAAACTTCACTTGAAAAAACTGCAACTAAAGACTTTACAGAGCTTTATTTAATACGTTTTGTACATAATAATTTAATAATTTGCACTTTCAAATAAACTTTGAAGTATCTGCCAGTAGTCCCTATGAATTATAATTTAATTGTGGTGCTTCTAATTAATTGATACAAATCAGTTTGACAAACATTTGACAAAATACACATCCATCTCTAAAAAGTGCAACACTTTCCATTTTACACAAATTATGTGTGATATCAAATTAAATGAACTTACACTGCAATGTTTTCATTCACATCTCATGATTTTGGGGTACATGAGTTTCTGAATGTGATGGATGATGGGATATGCGTCGTCTCAAATACGGCTTTGATACAGTATAAGTGTGGATTTAGTTTGTGAGAGCAAGTTGACCGCGTCTGCAACACGTATGAATATCTGTATCGACTTCAGCAGATGATTTTGCTAACTAACACAAAACAAGACGAAGGTGTTAGCTAACATGACATTAAAACATTACCATAGTTTGAAAACCAGTAATGTTGAGTTAATACATATAAAAACACAAACTATCTCTTTCTAATCTGTGAAAAATTATCTAATTTCTTCAAGAGATTAAATCTCTGAAATCTCAGAGACCCCTTCGAACTGTTTGTGTTTGTGAAACTGAGCAAAACCGACAATATTAAAATATTGTGTTTAAAATGTAACACAAGATTTACTTCTTGTTTATTGAACTTTTGTATAAAATCATTATCACATTGCAGTCGTGCAGATATTTGGGAAAAACGGCACTCTTGTTCATGTGATTATTGCTAAACCTGTTATTTGATGTAAATATAAGTATATGTAATATACCCGTACAGTTTTGTCATCATATTTTAGTGACATTCTAATAGACTTCATCATGCAGTCAGTCGTCCTGCATCATCAGCAACTGCATCAATAAATTTAACACATTATTTCTATAATTAATCGCACCAATTAATTTATACATTTCTATATATATATATATATATATATATATTACATTAAGTGATGTAAGTGATGTAAGATGTCTCTAAACTGAGTTAAGTCTGTCCAGTATGATTATGTTCAGTATCCTGAGTCTGTTTGACGTGTTTCTTCAGGTGATCTTTAATTACGTGAATGTTTGTGTAATTTGTGTCTGATATATATTAGGGCTGTCAATCGATTAAAAAATGTAATCGCGATTGATCACATGATTGCCATGAGTTAACTTGTGATTAATCACAATTAATCGCACATTTTTATTTGTTCTAAATGTACCTTAAATCAATACTTTTTAATTTTGTATACTCTAATCAACATGGGCATGGACAAATATGGATGCTTTATGCAAATGTACACTATATTGCCAAAAGTATTGGCACCCCTTCTAATGAACAGGTTTGACTACTTTAGTAATTTCTATGAGTACAAATCTTAATGTTAAAGCATATAATGATATTCTAGGAAATTGTGTGCTTCTAATATTATAGCAACAGTTTGGACTCTTTTCTATTCTAACATGACAATGTCTCTGTGTATAAGACAAGGTTCAAAAAGAAAATGATTGATTGAGTCAGTGTGGAAGAACTTGACTGGTCTGCATAAAACCAAGTCCTAATCCCAGTTTAACACCTCTGGTGTGACTGTAAATGCAGACCTTGAGACAAAAACTCATCACCAAACACCAATGACTTGTACATATGGGTTCAGTCATTTTAGACACGTCCAAAACTGTTGCAACAGAGATGAAATGCAATTTTTAAATACATGAATTATGTTCCCATCGTTGTTGCCACAGATTTGGAAGTGCATTTTTCTGTTCTAAAGAAGGGGGTGCCAATACTTTTGGCAATATAGTGTATGTTTATTATTATTGAAACCATAGTCAACATAAAGCATGAAGAGTTGTCATGTTTAAAAGGTCATAGATGTTTTTCAAAGAACTTGTTCATGTCTATTAGATGAAATCGTTGTCTGATGAAACCAAATACACATAAGATAAATACAATACCTGTGCTGTGATTTCGGCTATACTTGCATGAAAAATTAGAGAAGCAACATAATATCTGTGTTTAACTGAATTAAAGCACTGCTCCTCTCTCTGCCGCGCGCTGAACAGAGCAGACACAGAGAGAGAGAGAGAGAGAGAGGGGTGTGTGCGCGCTGTTAGAGCAAGACCTCGCGCTCGCGCGGCAGTACCGGTGATTCTCAGAAACTAGGTTTGGGCGCTTTTTTGAAGGGAAAAAGGTCGCTAAAGGGGTCTGCAATGTTGGCAACTGTGCATCTCCATTTCTCCAACTATGGGTTGAGCCACGGGCCAAACCGGAAATACGCGCTGCGTTAATCGCGCGTTAAAAAAAATAATGCTGTTAAAATGAATTTGCGTTAACTTTGACAGCACTAATATTTATTCATGATGTCTTTAGATTTTGGTACATTTCATTGTGTGTGTGTGTGTGTGTGTGTGTGTGTGTGTGTGTTTGTTCTTCAGGTCTGGATCGGTTCTGCAGGTTTGATCAGTCTGATCTCTGTTACGCAGCTCTGGGACACAAACTCAATCTTCTGATGGTGCTGGACGCTAGTAGATATGATCTGATGTTAATGAAGAGAATAAACACACAACATGATCCAGTTTGTAGAGTAAAGAATGGCAGGATGAGGATGAGTGAATGTGATCTTTATAATAACAGAACTGAAGTGACAGTCATTAATGGGCTTCTGATAATAAACCGTGTGATCAGAGCAGATTCAGGGAATTACAGATTAACACTCGTTCACTCAGACGGCACAGAAACATCTAGAGATCTTCAAGTGATTGTTGAAGGTACAGAAACTCTCTCATCAGACTCATTACAATCTCATGTTCTCCAAAGATCTCACTCTCATGCAAATGAATCAGTTGAGTCTCTGTGAAGGTTTTTATTGCAGCTCATTATTAAATATCTGGAAGAATTCAGTGAGCAGCATCTGCACTTTTCATGTGCTAAGATTATATTCAAAATGAAATACCAGCATGTTGCTTACTGTATACTGCATACTGTTTTAAAATGACACGTGAAAGTATTTCAGACAGTCATTTGCTGCATTGTTGTCTCATGACTAACATATCGCCTAGTATACTTCATAGTATAAGTAAGTTTACTTCACTATATTACGATTGAATCCAAATGTAATCATGACAAACTATATATCATTGGAAAGGTCTAAGTCTCCTAAATAGATATTTTACCAATTTCTTTGTATTACAAATTATGTAGTAACAGTAATAGATTAATTTATGACAAGAGTCTATGACAAATCTACATCATAACACGAGTTCTGATCTTTGTCACAAAAACTTTATTTCGTTGCCTTTTTCCCTATCATATTTTTTTTAGTAATCATCATAAGTTATATACCATTTGAAAGCTTAAAATCTCAAATTTTAACATTGTAAGCGTCATATTACAAAATGCATTACAGTCTTTAAGAATCAAAACTTTTTATAATCTTGACCAAATACATATCGTTGGAAAGGTCTGGGTCTCAGAAGGTTATTTTGTGATAGACATAATATTGAGAGAGAAATTGATAGATTTGTGACAGAAATGCATCAAAGTATAAATTCAATGGAGTTTGGTTGTCACCTGGTGGCTTTATTTGGTATAACGCCTAAACACAATTGCATATTAACTTTAATTTTTTAATATCAACTTCAAATTTGGAACACAATTTATGTAGACATATGGCTTTAATTTAATTGTATAGCAATTTTGTATTTTGAACTATTTTTTTAAATATTTATTTTATATAAAATAAAATAAAAATAGTACAATACATTATTTACAATAAATTTAAACTTCTATAACTTTTTAATACTTTCATTTCACTGAATGTTTCACTTCTGTAATAATCTGCTAATTGTCTTCTTTAAAAAGAGACCAACCTTAGGTCTGTATTCAAAAGCGTTCATGAATTATAATTTAAGTTTGGATAGTGCTCCTTCTTGTGAATTTTCAAAAATGGGGATGACAGTTAAAGGGTTACTCCATCCCAAAATGAAAATTGTCATTAATCACTTACCCCCATGTCGTTCCAAACCCGTAAAAGCTTCGTTTGTCTTCAGAACACAATTTAAGATATTTTGGATGAAAACCAGGAGGCTTGTGACTGTCCCATTGACTGCCAAGTAAATTACACTGTCAAGGTCCAGAAAAGTATGAAAAACATCATCAAAATACTCCATCTGCCATCAGTGGTTCAACTGTAACGTTATGAAGCTACGAGAATACTTTTTGTATGGAAATAAAACAAAAATAACGACTTTATTTAACAATTCGGCACCGTAACGTCACTGTAGCGCCGGTTTGGAGAATACCGCTGCACTCAAAATGCATACGCTCTTCTGTGTCAGCCGTGACATAGGGATGTGTTTTCTACGTGTATTTATGCTTTGATTTGAACGCAAACAGCACATCCCTATATCGCTGTCAATTGGACAGTCACAAACCTCCTGGTTTTCATCCAAAATATCTTAAATCGTGTTCTGAAGGCGAACGAAGCTTATACAGGTTTGGAACGACATGGGGGGGGGGGGGGTAAGTGATTAATGACAACATTTTCATTTTGGGGTGGAGTATCCCTTTAAGGGGTTAATTTAGTGAGTCCAGCTATCAGATAAAAACTGTGGTTTAGAAATATCTTGATAATAGGTGTGTTCGACTTGATGTGGCACTGCGCAGACTGATCGGTGTATGACATCAAAGTACCGCGAGAGAGTTTAGAGAGCTGATTGCTCCATATACCCTCTAATCACTCTCATGGTACTTTGCTGTCATACACAGATCGGTCTGCGCAGCACTACAAAAATAGTTTTTCAGCTTGATCTCAGCAGTGAATTGTGTTGATGTGGTTCAGAGAGAAAGCAGGTGATTCTGTGCTGATGTTTTATTTCAGAAGCATCTACTGCAGCTGTGACCTCTAGTGTGACCTCTAGTGTGACCTCTATTCTGACCTCTGGTGTGACCTCTAGTCTGACCTCTGCAGTGACCAGCAGCACACAGACATCAGAATGCGGTATGAGTTTAACAAACACACTCCTGGAAACATGAAGGATGGGTTTGTTTTGTGTCTAATTGTTGTTGTTCATGTGTTCAGTGTCTGTGGTGTTTGTGCTGGTCTGGAGTCTCCAGCTGATGGTTCTGTTGGGTCTGTTAGGAGCTTTTCACATCTACATGAGACACACGTCAGGTGAGAGACATTTATCATCATCATCTGACATGCAGATATTAAGAGTGTGAAGATGATGATGTGATGTTTTTAGGAAAGAAACAGGAAGATCAGAAAGTGAGGATGAGAAGATTTAGAGAAGGACATGAACACACAGCAGAAGATTCATGAGAGCAGCAGCAGATCTTCACATCTATGAGAAATAACTTCATAATCTCACAGATTCTCACATTAATCCAGCTTTCAGCTGTCGACAACAGATCTCATATAAAACCAAGAGATTAATTAAAATCAGGAGAAATGAATTAGACCAGATTTTCTACAGTTTTAGTTATGAAGATTATTTTATGGACGTTTGTGTTTTGTATCAGTTTTATTGCTTATTTATTTTTCTTTATGCTTTGAATAAACTAGGAGTATTTTTATTTCATTACTGTTCATCCAAACTCTTATATTTCTCTGAATCAGATCTGTCAGATTGTGAAGTCATACTGTGTGTTTATTTCATATTTCTGCTCTTTTGCTTTATTCTATTGTTTCGGTTGATTTATCTTTATGTACAGCATCTGTTTAGATGTTTTATCTGTGTGAAGCTCTTGATCTGTTTCTCAGTTTTGTAGTGTCTGTTGTTTTGCTGTCTGTGGTTGTGCTTGAATCTGCAGTTTTTACATGACTTTTAACATGTTTGACCACATTTGTGCATTTTTCTTCACAAGATATTTGTGTCATTATAGAATAATGATAAACATGTCATTCTTTAGAAACTGTAATCGGGGTCATTCCTGAATAAAGTTACATTAAAATAAAATGCTTTGAAATTAAACCATGTTTGCAGTCAAAGGTCACAAGCTCATTCAATTTATTTTTTAATACAGTCAATTAACATTTTATCTAACAGAAAGCACACATCAATGAACTTAAACAGACATCCCTGCTGAAAAAAACTATAGAAAACATCACAGAAATTCTAATGGTTTCCACTACAACTACCATTACAAACAATCATCTTTTAACCATTAAAACTATTTAAAAAAAATTATTTTAGTGTGTTTTAGCACATGTTCCAGTAGGATTTAGTGGTTTTAATAAGCCACCAATAGAAGGTGACCAATTATCAGTAGAGACCCACAGGGTCCATTATGTTTCCATTAAAACAATACAATTCCCATTATAACCAGTAAAACCATTGCACATTCTGAGATGGTTTCTATTGTTTTTTTCAGCAGGGATAAACAAATTACATATAAAAACAATAAATCCAGACAGAAATCAGATTAATTTTAGTAAATGGATTCAGCTGTAACTCTTGTTTCCTCCTGCAGATGTCGCTCATAACAAAGAAAGTGTGTTTTATCCCAAGAGGTACTCACAATGACTTCCAGCTCCACTTCTCTGGAGGTCTAATGGGGTGGAGGGATATAGTTCTGGGTAGGGATAGGGTGTGATTGGATAGTCAAGCTTCACTTATTAGACACAAATTACATTCGTTCCTCCTCGCTGGACATCAAGAGAGAGGGAGCTACATGTAAGCTCCACACATTTGCTCTGCAGTGAGCATCTTCTCTTTTGTCTTTGATACTACGTGTATCATTAAACCTGCATTGGATAAAAATTATCCAAAAGCAATTATTGTGTAAGCAGATAACCAATCAGTATTCAGAACATAAGACTTCAGACTGGAGAGTGGCTACAGCGAAACAGGAACGCTAATACACACTAAATACACATGCAATGTTGATGTTGTTGACATTAACAATTTAAGAACAAAGTATGACAATAATAATAATTTGGATGGTTTGATGCTAACTTTGCAATCGGTACATTTAATCACCATTGTTAGCACAATTTATTGTAAAACTTTTTTTTTTCAGTTGGTCAGAACAAAACTGGCAGTCAGGGAGGGAGGCGGGGGGGGGGGGGGGGGGGGGGGGGGGGGGTTGAGTCAGCGTGGGGGAAACAATCCTTTTCCTCTGACTGGAAGATCATGGTACCAGTATGGCCTACGCAGAATCATTTCTGCCGCTCAACAGAGCAAGATACATGGAAAAACTGAGCCGTATTGAGTCGGACTGTCCATACAGTATCTGTGACTGAACAAACAACCCAACAGAATGTTGTAATAGGTAATGTTTTAATAGGTTATGACATTTACATCAGAAAATATCAGGGATGGTTAGTGAAAAGCCCCATCAGACCTGGGCTGCTGTACAGGGGACAGAAATGTAATGACAGGTCATTGTGACTGCATAGCAGGGTAAGTGGTGTAGCCTATCTGGAGTGAATATGAATATTAAGCTTGATATGTTTCATACGTTGTATTTCCATAACTACTGTTCTCCTTGCCGGCACCGTCTGTTCATTGAGCAGTATATACAACTTCAGTTTGGGTTTCTTTAAGAATGCCACACAGCAACTTTTCTGCATAGTATAGTAATATTCAAGAGCCGAGAGATGAAGATCTTCAGAGCATGCAAAGAGAAGGAAAGAATAAAGATGCCAATTGAAGGGGCATTATATAGAGTCCTACGTCATCATAGAATATTCTCATCTGGTCGAGAATGTTCTCGTCTGATCAGCAAACTGTTAAAAATATTAACCTACTATTTTCCTTTCCCTCCCCCTTATTTAGATAATATCAGAGCAAGGTCAACTTGACTTGTCGGAGGAGGTTGTTGTGGTTTTTACACCCTTTGAGCGGAAACGGCAAGCTCTGTCTATCATATCAGCTTAGAATTGAGTGCTTAATACCAAGAAAATTAAAGACAAACCGATCAACATCTTAGATTACATTAGATTCAACTTTATTGTCACTGTGCAGAGTACAAGTACAGAGCCAATGAAATGCAGTTAGCATCTAACCAGAAGTGCAAATAACAAAGTATATAAATAATATGAAATATGTGTATATACATTAAGCTTTATGACATATAGTGCAAGGAGGGGGAGAGACTAGCTCAAACAGAAGGTGCATTATACAGTGAGGTATGTAAATAGCATATGTTTATATATGGCCAATGACCTAAATGGCATCTGGAGGTAGAAATGTGCAAAATATCAGAGAAATGTGCAAAATAACAGAGGGAATAATAAGAACATTGTGAGTGAGGAGTGCAGACAGGTTATTGAACGGTAATTTTTTTTTATTTTATTTTTTTATTAACCATTAGGTGGTCCATCTTGGATATAGTGTTCAGCGCCTGAGATTGCTGTGCATATATATAAAAAACAGTATGTATAAAGAATGAGTTTCCAACATAAATGGAACATAACAGGGTGTACCTTTATATGTTAAATGAAGGATATATACTACGTCAATGGAATATGAGTACAACTGGAATTATGAATATAAATGCATAATACTTGAATAACTGAGTATATGAGTAATACATTAATATGAATGTAATGTAATAAAACCATAAAAGAATATGTCATACATATTGTCAGACCTGTGTTCCCCATGTCACGTGTTTCCCCTCCTCTCGTGCCCATATTTGGTTAGTTCCTGTTCCTGTCCTCATTTGTAATTATCAGTTCCCAGCCCTGTGTCTTTAGTTAATTAGTCCCCAGCCCTGTGTTATTCATTATCTACTTTAGTCTCCCCTTTAAAGGCCCTGTGTTTCCCTGCCTCTGTGTCCAGTCTGAACGTCTTTATCTGTGTTTGTCAAGATCTCCAGCGATTCTTATGTTTATTTAATAAAAGTCTAAGTTTAAGAAGCTCTTTGCCTCCTTGTTTCCCTGTTCCCACGTGAGTGTGACACATATACTGTATGAATGAATATGAAAAATAAGAAAACATAACCACATTGTATGGGCCTACACCAGTTTCTATGAGGAGCGCTAAAATAAAACCCTGCCCTCTATTCAATATTAATTTTCTGCTGGAAATACATCACTACACTGAAATAAAGTCAGCAGCAACTTCCGGTTCACCCGAACTTGAACCAATCATATCTTCCTTTTTACTAGTTATAGTGTGAAATAAACATGAATGAACATCAGAAGGTATCTTGTTTTAACCATGGAAAGACATCAATACACACCATTTTTCAAGTTCAAGTCCACCGACTTTAATCTACACTCCTGATGGTTTGTTTGTTGGACAAAAATATCAGATCCTGCATTATGATTGGACAGATCGCCTGTCAATCAAACACCCTGCGAAGGGTCAGTTGCAGGTTTCAAACATAGATGGCAACAAAGAGGCAAAACTTACAGACTGCAGCTTTAAAATATACAGTGGAGATCAAAATTAGAGAACAATCTATAAATACTTGATTTTTCTGAAATATTAAGTTTGAAGGAATATTAGCTGTACGTATACCACTGTACTACTAACATGTTTGACAAAATAGCCAAGGCACTTCAATAAAAACTTTATTTTGTGGAAAACACATTAGAATTAGAGAACAGTAACCAATGTAGCACGAAAGAAGATTGCAAGTAAAACTTTGGAGGCTTACAGCCGTCAGAAATCAGTAGGAAGTGTAGACGCCCTTGCTTTGAGTGACTTCAGCACATCTGTGGCCGCAGGACAACACTAGTTTCTCTCACTGCGCTCGTGTGATCTTGATCCACTCTTCTTCTACAGTTCAGTGACTGTTAGCCGTAACTTTGTCACCAAGGATTTTCCAGAGATTGACAGGGAGCATTTTCTTCCATGAAAACTGTAGGCAGATTGGGAGATACTTGCGGGGAAGGAACTGCATTTCATAGGTCATTTTTGTTTTACACTACAGGGAAATTACAATACTTCTTTCCTAATTTCTACACTTGAAAGAGATGTTTTGAATTTGGACTGTATTTAAACCACTTGCAGTCAGCAATTCATACCACACTTATACATTTTTATTTCACAGTAGAACTTTTATTTTGAAGGAAAACGCCAGCTTCAGTGAAAACAAGCTTACAAAAACGTGTCTCACTACAAATCTAGTGAAATACTGTAATCATCTGCTGCAAAAACAAAGCTTAACTGGTGGCCGTTGCATTTCCAAACGCATGCTAAACTCACAGCACATGCAAAATAGTTCAAGTTCAAGTTCAAGATTTATTTGTCACATACACGATTATACAGAGGGTATTAACCAGCAGTGAAATGTGAGTCAGGTCCGCTCCATGGACAGTGCAAATATTATAGAATGCAACCCAAAGAAGTATACATAAAATAAAATGAATAAAAAATAAGATATAAGAACAAAATATAAAAGAATGTGCATGACAGTATACTGTAGACTTAAATATTAAGATAAGCATGACTGTACAAGAGAGGAATGTGCAAACAGGTTGAACATTGTTGACATGTAGCAGCAATCTCAAAAAAATAAATAAAAGAATAAAATACCAAAACACAGAAAGTGATGTGTGCAAATGACACTGTCAGTATGAGGTAGAGAATAATGAATATCTTACTGATTGTGAGTGATTAATAAGTGAAGTCATGATGATGTTAAGAGGCTGAGTTTGAGTTCAGGAGCCTGATGGCCTGGGGGAAGAAACTCCTCCTGAGTCTCTCAGTTTTTGCCATCATGCTCCTGAAGCGCTTACCAGATGGCAGCAGAGAGAATAGACAGTTTCCAGGGTGATTCGAGTCCTTGATGATTTTGACAGCTCTGCTTCTGCAGCGTTTGATGTAGATGTCCTACAGAGAGGGGAGAGCAGACCCAGAGATGCGCTCAGCTAAGCGCACAACTCTCTGCAAGGCCTTACAGTCTTGGCTGGAGCTGTTACTATACCACACTGAGATGCACTGAGTCAATACACTTTCTATGGTCCCTGAATAGAAAGTTTTAAGGATAGTTGGAGAGACCCTGAATTTCCTCAGCTGTCGCAGATGGTACAGTCTTTGCCTGGCTTTCTTAACCTGTGTTTGAATGTGTGCAGTCCAAGTCAGGTCCTCGGAGATGTTTACACCGGGGTACTTGAAGCTGCTTACCCTCTCCACAGGTATAAATCGGTATAAATATGTGTTTAATACTGCAAAATATGCTCGATGCTACAGTCACTGCCCTTGCCGTCCAGAATAAAAGAGAACATCCCAATCGAGTGAATAAGGGATTTGTGGAAACTGTGGTTCCTAATTATTGTGATCCAACATTTGCCTACATTTCAGGATGAAAAGACAAACATTTCATCTGAAGGATAATCCACTTCTTACCTCCGAGACTGTTATTATCTATATGAGCTTATTATTTTTATTGTGAGTATTAGGCTTATCATTATTGCTGCTCACTGTTGTTGTGCTATGATATTGTAATATTTGCCATTATATAATCAGAGGAGCATAGAAAAGTTTGTGAAAGTGTCACTCCACAATACAACAGCAAAATATATAAATATGTATAATAGTTTTATGTTACATTAATCAGTGTCTAGCACCTTCCTGAGGAAAGGATATGGACCAGAAGACATTGCAATTACTACATGATATTTAGACAGACTTAAAGAAGTTCAGATCTATACTTGTGCTCTTATTATTTCAGTTATTTTGCCTTTAATGTAAATAAACGTGCAAACAATATACTTGCTCTTGTGAATATATTTTGATGTTAATTACATTTACTCACAAATTCCCACTTTAGTATGTGCATCTTTTTTATCTCCTGTAATCAATTCTAATTTAAATTATTTTATTTCTAGTTCTTACTTTTTTAATACCTTGTATTTTCTTTCTCATTTTTATGTAATGCACTTAATTACCATTGTGCATGAAATTTGGTAAATAAATAAACTTGCCTTGCAATGAAGCTAAAAATATAAACAACTACATCATCATGTTGATATTGTTTCTATAAAACTCTCACGACAAACATGTCTTCTAATATCTTTATTTTTTGCGTATATACCGAGCTGCAGCGGACACATTTGTAAATGACTTCACTTGGACTCATTGTGCGAGCTGTCTATTACCACGTGGTTTATAACATGTTGCTGCTGATTGGGCTGATATTTGTGACACACCCACCAAACAAGAGAAACCGTAACAAAACGTTGCACACCAGTTTGAGCTTGAATGTACCCCAGATGACAGTGAAGGAGTTCAGCTGTAGATGTAGTGTCCTCCTGCAGGTGTCGCTCTGAGCAGATACAAACTCAACGAGTCCCATGAGTCTCTGCTCCAGTCAACAGAACATCACAATCCTCTCTTCATTCACACATCAGCTGACTGCATCCGAGTCAAACATCAGCACACACTCAGTGAGATACAGACATTACACACAGCTGCATATACACCTGATTCTGCTTTACTCAATAAAACTGTCTAGAGCATTTCATCAATACAGTAAAGATACTGTTTTATTTGATTTGCAGGAGAATCTGTGAAGTCATTTGCATAACAAGTTATTTTACTTCACTTGGAAACAAATCATGCCCACTTGTTGCTTCTAAAACAAGCTTATTTGCCTGATAATTGTTCCTTCTTTCTCTTGGTTTCTCTTGTTTTAGATGTAATGCAGACTAACAGCATGTGTCTTCCCCCATATGAAGAAACTTCCTCTTTCCTCAGTGAAGCGGTCAGAGGTTTCTCATGTGTCAGTCCAGTGTGAGTCTCGCCCTGAAGACGCTCGTCTTGATGAGATCCTGAACACAGACGATCTGAAGCAGCATCACACTCTTCTGCTGGATTGAGTTCTTCTGGAAACTGGACTTTAGAGAAATGATGCTCATCTTTGGACTGATGCTGCTGCTGCAAACTGCTGCATGTGAGTCACTTTCACATCAAACTCATCTTATCATGCTGATCACTCAGATCAATCTCTGAAATATAAATATAATGTTACATCAAGAGTCTGCAGTGATCTAGTCAGAGAGTTTTCTGATGTTCAACAGTTTGTATTAGTAGAGTATTGCAAAAAATATGAGGAAGTGTTTTTTCTTCATGTTCATTGTGCTGAAAAGTTTTAGTGTTTTGTAAATGTATATATTTATTTTTATTTTACTTTTCTATATAAAGTAGGATTCATCAAATGTTCTGTCTCCATTAAATATAATATCAGAAAGATCAAGAGATTATTAATAAAGACTAATAATGTCACAGTATAAAGGAAATGAGCATAAAGTAAAGGACAAAATGTATTCTGCATGTTGACATATTTTATATAGTATCAGAATATCTATATAATTATTATTTTAACATGCAGTTTAGAAAAACAAAACAATGTAGACAGTGAAAGCATGATATTTTAATTGGAATAAAATTAACATTAAGATGAATGAGAGCATATAGACTAGCTGATGCTTCAGTGATAAATAGACATTTTGAATTTTTTTATTTTTTTATTTTAACAGTTATTTTGTATTACACAACAAACTATCCAGTAATAATATTCAGTATCCATAATTCAGATGAACCCAGATCAGATGTGGGAGATCAGATAAAGTGTCTGATATGTTTCTTCAGTTAAACTTTAATTCTGTGAGTGTTTGTGTAATTTGTGTCTGGTTTTAATTAATGATGTCTGTAGATTTTGGTAATTTTCATTGTGTGTGTGTGTGTGTGTGTGTGTGTGTGTGTGTGTGTGTGTGTGTGTGTGTGTGTGTGTGTGTGTTTTGTTCTTCAGGTCTGGATCGGTTCTGCAGGTTTGATCAGTCTGATCCCTGTTACACAGCTCTGGGACACAAACTCAATCTGCAGATGGTGCTGGACGCGAGTGAATATAAACTGAATATGATCTTAAAGAGAATAAGCAACACAAAACATGATCCAGTTTGTAAAGTAAAGAATGGCAGGATGAGGATGAGTGAATGTGATCTTTATAATAACAGACCTGAAGTGACAGTCATTAATGGGACTCTGATAATAAACCGTGTGATCAGAGCAGATTCAGGGAATTACAGATTAACACTCTCTCACTCAGACGGCACAGAAACATCTAGAGATCTTCAAGTGATTGTTGAAGGTACAGAAACTCTCTCATCAGACTCATTACAATCTCATGTTCTCCAAAGATCTCACTCTCATGCAAATGAATCAGTTGAATCTCTGTGGAGGGTTTTATTGCAGCTCATTATTAAATGTCTGGAAGAATTTAGTCAAATTCATCTGCACTTTCCATGTGCTAAGTCTATTTTCAGATTGAAATACCAGCATGTTGCTCACTGTATACTGCCTTCTGTTGAAAAAAATAATGTGAAAGCATTTCAAACAGTCATTTGCTGCTTTGTTGTCACATGACTGACCTATGCTGCTTGTTCAATTCAGTCCAGCTATTATTTCATATATACATTTTGTTATATATATATATAGAGAGAGTCATGTGACTGTCATGTGTCCCTCCCTCCAGCTCCTATTGGCTCAGTGGAAGTGTCAATCATCTGCTCCTCCAATCAGACTTCAATGTTCTGCTTTGCTAAGGAGGGAGATCAGATTATCTATAACTGGACTCTGAATGGAAATCCACTAACACATGAACTAAAGGATGGAAACAGCAGCATTGATCTGGATGAGGGAACTGATGGAAACATCAGCTGCAGCGTGAAGAACCACGTCAGTCACGTACAGAAGACCATTAGAGTCAAACCCTGTCCTGGTGAGATTTTAATACATGAATGTCCACACATTGGCTAAATAACAGCAACAAAAGTGATGCAGAATCTCACAAAACCTGTCAAAAACACGTCAAAAGTCATGTTGTACCCCTAAATTATCAGTATCTCAGAAGCATATTTTGATGGATTGTGATGGTTTTAACTCCTCTAGGACTCTTTATAACGGATTTTGAATTAAGTAAGAACAGATTTAGGCTGGATTTAGATTTTTTTTTTTAATAAAAAATAAACTTTAAAAACCTTTTAGTTTTTATTTGTTATTTATATATAAATTATTTATTTATCTATTTACATTTTGTATTTTTCACATGTTTCTCAGCAGTGACTGCATGGCACTAAATTATAAACAGCAAACAAACATTTCACCCCAAAATAAAATTTTATATTGCATAAATAAAATAAGAACTATTTTACAAACTGTAGTTTTTTACAGTTGAGTTTTTGTCGTTGTTGTTGTTGTTTTTTTTGTATTGCAATTATTTACAGCAATAATTGTTATTTGGTTGTTATAATATGTAATATGATCGTTTTAATCTGCATAGTTTGAAGATAGACAGTTGTTTATTGTTTATTTTGAGCTTCCACAAAGTGATTGCTAATCTTCCTGGTCATACAAAACGTCATACAAATAAGTAAAATAAGAACAAAAATACAGTTACACTAACTGAATCACAAAACTATACATCTTAGCAGTAGCAGCACATAAAACATCCGTCTACATATTTATAACAATATCTTCTCATTGTCTTTAAAACATATATGTGCAATTACTCTTTTGTATATTTATGGGAACCATATTCCAAGTCTTTTTCATCAAATTGTTTTGTGGAAATGGTTGAGCATTGAGCGTTACTCACTTGACATGTTTTATAATCATGTCTAAATCCCACATATACAAGCTTTTCAAAGAAAAAACAACAGTCTTAAATGTACTGTAATTTAACCTTCACCAGCAGCTATGATAACTTTTTATGCACGTCACTAACATTAGCTTGAATTAGATCAAGAAGTACTAGCCTGGCTGCTCTGTTCTGAAACATCCCAATAGTTTTTTAGGTGTTTCTCAGATGCACTTGACCATACCATTGGGCAGTACTCAAGATGCAATACAACTAAGGACTGCACCACATCTTTTAAAACTAAGGATGGAATAAATGCAGAATATTTCCACCGCTATACCTTTCCCATAGTGCTTACTTTATAATCTATATGTTCAGACCAGGACAGCATATGGTCAAGTTTCACACCCAGAAACTTAACATTTGTTATTTATTCCACTGGCATCCCATCATTGCAAATAAATTCAATTCAGCAGCCTTAGTAATATAATTTTTATAGCTAAAAATGATACATTTAATTTTTTCTATATTTAAATATGTACAGTAAGTACTGCCATTACAGTGTGTATACTTTCAATTTCATAATATAATTATTTTATACATATTATATTAATTATAACTATTAAAGGTTTTTTTGCATTATCATATAAAATTGAGGTTTTCTTTTTTGTTTTGTGTTTTTTTTCTCTCTCATATATCAAAAATGTGATTTGACGGATAAATACAGTTTAATGTCCCTAAAAAAAACATGCAATGAAACATTATACAAAATATTACGTACTACTTACAGTTTTGCTTTTGATTTTGAACTGATATGTGACCTGTATGTGTCCTTTACAGGTTTCATGAGATTCACACAAATAAATTCTCTCAACTTGCCAATTAATTCTTCAAAATGATGAATGCAGTCATTTCTGTTCAGAGAGAAAGCAGATGATTCTGTGCTGATGTTTTATTACAGAACCAACTACTGCAGCTGTGACCTCTAGTGTGACCTCTACAATGACCAGCAGCACACCGACACCAGAATATGGTACGAGTCTCTCATCAGCTGGTACGAATCAAACCCACACTCAGAGCTCTGGAGAACTGCCATGGATGTGTGAGTGTTGAGCTACAACAAATACTGTGAATTACAAATAAGCCCAAAAATAATGATGGCAGTGATACAGGCTCCGAACCTAAAATTATATTTGAACTAATTTACTGTATTATTAATTGCATGTAGTTGTTCTTCTTGTTGCAGTTGATATGAATGAACTTCTTGAAACATGATTTGATTGACCCTGTGTTTTTCTTCTTCACTTTTAGTCTATCTGATTGCTTTAGGCTGCGCTGCTCTGATCCTGATTCTGCTGTTCATCACTGTATGTTACGTTTACAAGAAGAAGCAGCTCAAGTCAACATCAGGTCAGTTTATACAGTATACTAACTGATGAAGGTTCAAATGTAGGAATATTTGATGGAAGTGTCAATCACAGAGCTAAACACGTGGGTTAATACTCACGAAGAGTTGTAGATTATATGTTAAATGTGCTGAATAGCCTTGTTTGGTCATTACACTTCCTTACAGTCAGTTTGAAAGACAATTACACCAAAAATACAAACATTACAGATTTTATGAAGATGATCTGAGACAGTTTTGGTGGAGATGTGACAAACTTTCTGTGGTTAAACAATGCAAATTGGTCCAAAATGGCAGAAAAGCCTTTGTAACAATATTATTCCTCAAGCGTCATGAATATATACTGTAGACAGAAAAATCTTAAATTTTAACCAAATTATTTGATTTGATAATGATTTTGAGCGTTTATTTTTGGCTAGTACTCATGTATGATCATGGTATGAATAGGAAGGTTAAAGTCATTTGGCCTTATTCATGAAACATGAGCATAATTAATTTATGTAAATTATTCATAAAGCTGTTGTGATTCACAAACGTGTTCATATTTTCACATTGTTAGTTGGTTTGAAAAAATTTACACCAGCTTCTAACGTGTGTGTCAGGGTTCTGCCGTGTGTGTCATGTGTTCCTGCCTCTTGTGTCCATATTTGGTTTGTTTCCTGTCCTTGTTTCATGTCATTATGAGTTAAGTATGTTCCAGCTGTGTTTGTGTGATTATGTGTTAATTACCCTGTGTATTTAGTTCCTGTCTTTTGAGTTTGATTTGGTCTGGTCCACTTGTGACTTCCCCGGTGTATCCTGTCTCTGAGTCCTGCCTCGTCGTTATTAAATATTATTATTTGAGTTTATATCCTCGTTTGCGTGTTCCTGTTCCTTCCTCGTGTGTGCATCGTGACACTGTGAAGCTTGCAGAAACATTTAAATGTTTAGCATTCTTTTGACACTGCATTTAATAATATAGAATTACAAAATTAATTAGTTAAACCAGTTAAATGTGAAAATGAATTGCCAATTGTAAATGTGCACGCCTTGTTTACGAATGACTGGAATTCATTAACATACACATTTAAGTATGAAATCTGAGGTTTAAAGATGCATTTGTGAATTTTTGGGAAGGCACATTCTATATGCAAATTACTCAGAATATACTCATATATTTGCTACTGTTTCATGAATGAGATCCAATAAATCAAATATTGGTTAATATCTGACCCCACTTTATGTATTATGTCCATTTTGCCTTTTTCTCAATGTGTTACATGCAAACAGTCTGATATGTGAAAAATATTTAACAGGCATGATCTGTTATAAAGCTAGTTTTGAAGCCAATACTTTAATGACTGCAATATGAGATTGTATTTGATCTGCTGCTAATGTGAGTGTTTTCCCATCAGCAGCTGCTGGAGATACGGAGCTCATATACACGGATATCGCTCATGAGAGAAAGAGTGAAAAGAAGAAAACAGGTAAGAAACTCAATGAAGCTCAGAGATCTACTTTATACTGTAAAACAACACAAGAATCCATTAACTTGTGGTTTATTAGCCTCAATCATTGAGTTAGTGATGTTAATGCCTAAAACTCAATCTCATACGGTTGCTATTATAAACTGCAAATGAAAGCTTTCTAGTTACTTTATCATTTCGGATTGCTCTGCTGTTGTTGCTCTTTCAGACTAAAAGAAAAGATGTAACGAGATTTCTTTGTTGCATCTGTTGCAAAATCACTTTACTTAGTTTGAAAGCTGCTTTATGGAGTAGGTAATAATGTTTACAAACTCTAAAACATGCCGTCAGGTCAGTGAACGAATCTTTCAGACTCTTTTGCTCTGAATCAGTCAGTTCCCATCCCATGTTCAATGCAAACCTCTTACTGTGTTTTTCCCCTTTTACACAAATGGAGAAGTGACTTAAGAGAGTGTCATCAGTAAAGTCTTTCTACAGGATGATGGAAAAACTTGAATTGCAGGGTTGACTAGTCAAGCTCAACCATTCAATGCTAGGCTAAATCTGCAACTCATTACCCATTCTGACTTACAGCTTGATTTATTGGTATTATATTAATTACATTTTACTAATTAGTTTTGATTTTAATGTTCAATTCTATTATTATATTAAAGGAAGGGCAGGTGATTTGGTTCAAAAAAATATGTTGTTATGCACATCCCGATAGCAATCACCAAGTTAGTGGTCTAAATGTATTTTTATGTGTTTATATCATCTGTGGAAGGCGTAGGACCATGAAATGTTTGTCCAATCATATCCCTCGGTCCATGGACTCTGATAGGCTGTCCTGCCTGTCCGTTAATGTATGTACTTGCATACCTCCATGCACTCTGTTCCTGCAGACATGATACGTCATCAACATGTACATTACACTATTGCAGACCGAGCGAGAATGGAATGCTTTATTATAGTAATATTATGAGCTTTGTACTGTAATGTTTTCTCAGTGGTTAATGAGACGTGAGGTAATTGCATTCGTCTCTCATCATGTCACTGATTAGCCTCTGCTCTGTCTGTGTGCAGCAGTCGCGTAGCACACTTTCATCTGTGGCCCACCCAATGAGAAGTTGGTAATTTGCCAAATGGATGTAATTTATTAAACGATACTAATACACGTCTTATTTCACTGTAATTTTATATATTTATTAAAAATATTAAACGCTTGCTTTCATGGTCAATTACAGGTCGTTTCTTAGTTTCCCCTCTTCCTATAGGTGCATCGTCATACACTTGTCAAAATGATGATGATTCGTCAGTTTCTGTTAGTCCCACCCACAACGTTATGTTTACGACGTAAGGATATAATAGTAAAATGCACATGTTTGTGGAGTTAAATTTGAAAATTGAGCAATCATAAATCAAATCAATTCTTTCAAATGTAAAAGTCTTAGCAATAAATCCGGACCTTCTACAAATGAAACCCACCAGACCACCTGCGGTGCTGGATTTATCGATCGGAAACTTCTGAACCGAGCATGTTTGAAGCATCATATTAGCATAGATACAGTGTTTGATCCGCTAAACAGATGCGTCCTTTGTGGAAAGAAACACATAAATTTTGTGATGGATCCTGGTCGCCAAAACAATCTGCATAATTTGCAGCTGCGCACATTTCTGCAGTCCTCGATATGTGTGAACTGACAGAGACGTTTGATTATGAATCATCAGTGAAGCCCCGTTGTTTCACACTAAGGTAATGCTTTTTAATACATTTCCTTTAGTTAACGTTCGTTAATGCATTAACTAACATTAGCAATACATTTGTTACCGTGTTTATTCAGCTTTGTTAACCAGCTCATGCAAATTTTAACAGATACAACTTTGAATTTTAATAATGTCCTACATTTTTAAATGAACATTAATATAACAAATTACTAATGTTAAAGCATGCTTTAGAAGTACTGTGTAATGAACCTTGGTGCTGTGTTTTGTGTTGGCAATTTGACATACAGTTTTCATATGCTACACACTTGGCCCACCCAGTTTAACATTTCTGGCTACGCTAGTGGTGTGCAGTCATGTGTTCTGGAGGAGGCGTGGCTTTGGAGAGTGATTTGCAGGGAGGGTGGGATCTTATGCATTCAAAGCTAGCTTGCTATGCTAACTTCTCCGAAATCATCTACCCTACCTTTAATTGTTACATTTTGCTATTTAATCTTTAAATTTCAATGTGTAATTAAATTAATTATAAGATGTGGAATGTTCAAAACCATCAGTCTGTTGTTTTCAAAGATTGCAACACATAAATGGTAGTTAAATTTTTTTGTCTTCGGTTGTAAACTTCTTCTGTGGAAACAAAGGTTTAGTGGTTTAGAAGATGAATCTCATTCAATATAGTAACTAAGCTAATTAATATGTAGTGCTTTCCTGTAGCTCAAATAGTAGAGCATGGCGCTAGCAACGCCAACATCATGGGTTCGATTCCCAGGGAAAGCAAGAGCTGATAAAAATGTAAAACTGTAACTTGAATGCAATGTAAGTCGCTTTGGATAAAAGCGTCTGCTAAATGCATAAATGTAAATGTAGTGTAGTTAGTATTTTAATAGTGTTGGGTCGGTTAATGAATGATTTGTGACCCTGCAGCACAAAAGCAGTCATAAGTAACACAGGTATATTTGTATCAATAGCCAACAATACATTGTATGGGTCAAAATTATACATTTTTATTTTATGCCAAAAATCATTAGGATATTAAGTAAAGATCATGTTCCATGAAGATATTTTGTAAATTTCCTACTGTAAATATATCAAAACTTAATTTTTGATTAGTAATATGCATTGCTAAGAACTTCATTTGAACAACTTTAAAGGCAATTTTCTCAATATATATATATATTTTTGCAACCTCAGATTCCAGATTTTTATATTTAAATAGTTGTATCTCAGCCAAATATTGTCCTATCCTAATAAAGCTTATTTATTCAGCTTTGAGATTATGTAGAAATGTCTTCTTCTTTTTTTATTACCCTTATAACTGGTTTTGTGGTCCAGGGTCACATTTGTTCATTGCGTCTGTCATGTTATAAATGAACAAAAAACTCAGGAAGTGAACTATTATTAGTGTTTATGTTTTGCTGCAATATAATGATTTTCTAATTTAGAATATGATCAAAGATTGTGTAAATGTATAGCATTTTAACTCTGTTCGAATTTTACTGAGTCGTTAAAATGATCCGATCTTTTTAACTTGCACTGCATTGAATCTTTTCATCATTATTGTTTGCTACTTTATTGTTTGAAAAGCTTCATTTGTCAGTCAGCAGTTTGTGGTAAAGCTGCTATTTCTGCAGTAGACTAACAGTAACAGCTCCTCGGTTCATGTAGAAACGCCCAGTAATGTCTCGTCTTGTCATCGTTTCTCTTTTCTCTCCACAGAATCGCTCCCGGCTGCTGAAGAGGAATACGCCACGGTCCGACCGCAGACAAAGAAGAAGAAGAGGAAGGTGGAGGAAGAGGAGGTCCAGTACGGCGAGGTGACGTTCACTCCAAACCACTCAATCGCTCCACAGCAGCCTCAGGAGGAGTGTGTTTACTCGCAGGTACAGAGACGCTAGTTTCACAACATCTCCATCGCACTTTACCTGGGAACCCAAGTGCTTATTTTCACTTATGTTTGACTTTGGGAGTTTTATGGGTTATATAAAGCACATATCTCTTTGCAATTGTAAATTATTTTGTGTGGCATGTACTGTATGTTGATATGGACTGTAGAGCGAGAGCTTTAATGTACGTGTCTGTGGCTGAACCATGAGATGTTGAGTAAGCAAGAGAATGGAAAAAAAGAGGAAACCAATTGCGTGTTATTTTTCCTCAATCCACTGAGCACTTCTGTTTTTACCACTTCTCAATTTGCAGCTGCGACTTTATGACGGCAAGAAAAAGCTTAAATGAGAATCAGCTTTTAATGAATCTGGAGGAGCTGATCGATGTGCTCAGAAGTCATGAAAACACAGCAGGTCAAAAACATTTCAAAGCTACTGAAGATCGAAAGTCACATAAAATCTGATCTTTGATAGACTGATATAGTTAGTGAAGAGAAGTTAATGATATGAGAGAGATAAAATGAGGGGTTAAAACAGTTCAGATATCTTTATTTGGCCATCTGGAGTGAGTTGAAGCAGTCACGTGTTGTTAGTGTTTACAGCAGGGTCGGATATTAACGGGGGCTTGTCGCAAAAATGACCAACATGAACAAAAATTCCCCATAAATTTCAATACGTATAATGGCAAAATTGCACAATTAAACAATTGATTACAGCTGTCGTGATTAAAATGAAATGTGCAAATCCAATTGCTTTTTACTAGGGCTGCCCCCTAATAGTCGACTAATCGTTAGTCGACCAGAAGAGGCTTGGTCGACCCAAATTTTATTAGTCGCAGAAAAATAAAAAATCCACAGGCGAAGTCACGCAGTTCGTGACGGACAGATATCATTAAAGACTAGTCTATGGTAATACAGTACATCAGGCAGGACATCCAAACGCTCGCCTATCATTCATCGACCTCAAATATGGCTTATCATCTGAAATATGTAAGTAGCAGCAACTTTACATGGCCGCTCAATCTAATGTTAACCTAGAGAACTGTGTGCTGTGTGGAGCTGAACAGTAGCTCAATGCAGGACAGATGGAGACGCCGCTGCGCTCACTTGCTCTTAAAATACTCCCTCGTTTCTGCTCATACTGATAAGAGTAATACAGCATTCAAATCTGTAAAGACTGTTTATGTGTGTGCACTCACAATAACAACAAAACATTGCGCTTTTGTAAAATAATGAAAGCAAACAGGATCCCCTTCTGTCTTGGTTTGTAAACTTGAGTGTGAAACTCCATGTATACCTTTGCCTTACATTAAAAATATGTCTATGTCTGCTTGACATGAACCAGTTCAAATGGAAAACAAATTCTCAGATTATGTAATCCATATGAAACATGCATACAGGAGCATCACTACTTTTTCAGTGACACGAGTAAGTGTCGCCGACTTCATCTCTTAAACCAAGAACAAAGAAAGCACTAGTTTTCCCCTGACACATCCGTAATCATTACTTCTGCTGGTGCTCTGTGGCAAGCTTTATGTGTGTGCTTGAGCACTTATAAGCTCTGTAGGCAATTAAACGCTCATTATAATGATTTAAATGGTTTATTAATAAACGTGCGATTAGTCGACTAATGCTTAAAATGAACGACTACTATTCGACCAGAAAAATCCTTAGTTGAGGGCAGCCCTACACTGTAAAAAAACTCAAGCGGTTTCAACTAATTATTATTTAGTAACTAGTTCCACAGAAATGTTACATTCAGTCAACTTCTGACTTCAAAGTGTTGCCTGAATTGTTATTTTTTAGTTGGCTCAACCTTTACTGAAAATGTATAGTGCACGTGCATGTGCTTTTATTAGTTGAGTTAACATTAACATAGCTAATTGTTGACTGGATTTGAAAATAAACATGTTTTTCAAATATATTTGTGTAGACTTAATATAATATGTCCTGTCAACTAAGGCCAAGTAATAAAATTAGCTCAACTTAAATATTTTTGCCCTTACAACATTTTGTTAATTTGATTTTTTACAGTGTACTTTTTACACTTTTTTTCAGCATTTAGCCTTATAACCAATCACATGCGTTTCTGTTGAGTTTAGGAATGCAGCGGCCAATCAGAGGCGCTTAGATTAGACAGTGCTGAAAACTCTGAGTTGTTTTTTTGCGTGCCCACTTATTGCATTCTTTGCGCTGGTGAATTTCCTCATCAGAAACGACACTGTGCAGAAATTATGTAAATAAAAGACTCATTTTGTGGCTTCAGTGATATAACGGGAGTTTTTGAATAACTTGCACTAGAATAGACTAACCTCATGGACCGTTTGTCTGTGAAACCAGAGCCAGAATATGATGAGCCGTTTCCCCAAAACGCAAACACAAAACACAAAGTTTTATTTGTTTTCATTTTTCAGCATTAATAAGCATTATTACAATACCAAGAGCAATAATCGATAGCAATTTTTGTTATAATATTGCAGCCAAATTGGCTCCTGTTTTTAAACGTATAATTTAGATACAAGTTTAACCATTCAACTGTTATTAGCAACAGTTTCAAGTATTTTGGTTGATTGAATTAATTGTTTAAATTAAAAAAAAAATAATTCAAGACAACACAAATACAGTTATTAATGTGGTGATAAAAATTGCCCTCATGAATGGAAAAAATGCCCTTGGAAATCAATTCCAGGGGCAAAAATTGCCCCTTAATGAAAAGTTAATTTCTGACCCTGGTTTACAGAACACTTCTGTTTACAAATATATATTGCATTAATAATGTCTTAAATTCCGTTCCTCAAAGACCTGAGAAAGGCCGAAAGGCCTGATAATGTCTAAAGGGTTGCACACATAATTGCTTGAAGTCCTGTAGTGTTGGTTGATAGTATATTGTATTTGTTTCTATTAGCTAAACTCGTCCAGGGTTCAATTCCCAGATAGAAACTCATAGCTTGAATTCACAGTAAAAGTGTCTGCTAAAAGCTGAAATATAAATGCACTCAAAACAGTTGAATCTTTATTGCTTTTAGTGAAAATTAGTGTTACATTTTTCATTTAATAATAATTAATTTATATTGTCACCCAGCTCTTTTTATTGTTTATATTGTTGGATATACATTGTTAAAAAAAAAAAAAAATTTTTTTTGAAAATTGTAAATAATACAAAGATTATTATAGTTTTTTGTTTTTTTTCTAAGTGAAAATTGTTTCTAAACCACCTTTTTCCAATTTATTGTATATGTATGTAACTATATTAATGCCAAACTCTGTATATAATGTTGGTTTTATTAGTAGGTCCACACACACATATACTGTATATTGTATTGTATAGTATATATTGTCACAAAATGACATGTGCATGCAGCTCTAATCTGCTAAATGCATTTTCTGTAAAGCTGTTGTGAAAAGGGCTATATAAGTAAATCTAAAATGTATGCTACTGGTCTGAATGTCCCTCAATATTAATCTAATTTGATCCATGTTTTTCTGCTAATTGAGAGTGTTTTCAGTGTGTTAGAGTTCTGTTATCACTTCAGCTCGAGTGGTTATGAATGTAAGGTTGATTAAACCATTGTTTTGGCAAACACTGTAGATTAACGCTTCATTTTGATCAGTTTTAACCTTTTGAAATGGTGAGTTGGGAAATCTTAGGGCGGTCCGGGGTGGATTTCTTAAACATGGTTTCCTGATCATGTCATGTGACTTCCTTTATGTGAAAGGAACCATCTCATGCCTTCTCAGTGCAAAAGGTGAATGTTATGTGCATTTACTGTACATCTCTGTCGTCTACATGCATCAACGTCTGCTCTGAAACATTCAGTTCTATTGATATATGTGGCTCAAAGACGAGACGTCACATTTTGGTGTTTGCATTGAATAAAATTTACAAAACCGATTTTATACACACAGAACACATATGAAATGCAAGTAAAATGTCTGCTTTAATATTTCAAATAACTTACGTAAAAATAAAATGTCCAAATATGGGTGAAATAATGTGTAACAGATTTATGTCACACAACATACATATTCTGACCTTTACTTATTAAAACATATAGAAGAATAAATGTTCATACTAAATTTTAAATGCTTAAAAATTACAAAAACCTAGTGGTTTGAAGGACAGTGAAGATTGGTAAAGAAATACATTTTTAATTTAAAATTAAAATTTACTTTTTTTGTTTTTTTTGAAGGCTGAACTGTGATCCTTAAATAGACTCTTGTAATGAAATATAATGATTCTTGTTCTAAATAAGTCTTTAACAAGATTTTGGTATATGAACTATTGTTACACTGAATGATATTTTAGTGGATGTCTTCTGTGAATCATGGTAAATATGTACACAATTTCACGAGAAATTGATAAAGGAAATGAAGTCCTGTCTGGATATTTAGAGGAATTCATTCATGATCAGACGAGTGTTTCACACTCATTGCGTGCAGTAAAAGAGTGAGAACTTGTGTAGAATACTTCTGTTTGCTTCCTCAATAAAGATACTGAACTGTGAAGAGAAGTAGTAATCTGATTATTTGACGGATGTGATGCTGCACGAGGAAACTGAAGTGAGGATTTATTTTTAAAGCATGAGTCATAACCATGTAGTTATTTGTGGACTTATGTCACTTGACTCATTTACATAAATGTTTATTTTTTTGCACTTTATGGCTGTAAGAAGTTCTCCATTTATAATTAATGTAATGCAGTCTTCCTTCTCTGTTTTATCTCAAAGACAAACATGTATTTGCATGTCTGTTGTACTTTAAGTTAACCCTCATATCCTGTGACTTTTTCTCTGTGAAGATCATTTAAAAACATATCAGTGTTTATTCAGACCCCACTAGATTTCACTGTGTGAACATTAAACAGTTGAAACATTCTTGTGTTCCTTAGACAAGAATAATAGTCTTATTTTGTTGAATATCTTGTTTGAATACTCAAAACTGAAGACTAACTCTTTTGAACTTCACCAAATATTATTTTTAAGTATTACAAATTAATTGGCCTTTCGATTAAATTAATTTCAGTGTAAAATATAGAAAGATTATTGAAAAAATTAAACATACATTTTTTTTAATCATTCCAAACACTGTGTGTGTGTGTGTGTGTGTGTGTGTGTGTGTGTGTGTGTGTGTGTGTGAATTGTATATAAATATTTTTTTTTTCATTTACATCCTAGATTACGATCATGTTCAAATACTTTCATATAAAGGAGATTTTCTCTGAATTAATTTAACTTCTGTTTTTGCAAGAATTTTCACAAGTTTTAAATGTTTTTTCTTGAAGTCTGTTTGTATCGTCTTTTTAAAAAATGAATGCATATATAGATTTTTAGATTGCCTTATTTTTTCCAAATTTTATGTTTTTGCATTACGGCAATGAGAACTTGGGGAGTAAAGTACTTAATTATGATGAAATTAATATCATAATGCTAACAATCTTCGTTATCATAAACAAAATTTGCAAAATTGCTAATTTATTTTTGATTTTAGAATGAAATTTGGATGTGTTCTAGGTTTTTCTACAATTGTATTTTAAAAAGTCTATTATCTTCTTCTTTCTAAAAGATGCAGCACATTTAATTTAGCTTGTCCTGTGGTTTTATTATTCTGCTATCACTATCACCATCGTCATACATAGCAACATCAGGTCGTTTTAGAAGAAACTCGGTTATAATTAAACAAATCTCACAGCATGAACTCACAGGTTCATTTAACTTCCTCTTTCTGATTTTAAACACACCTTGCGTTCTGATTGGCTCAGGGCTCCGGTGAGCTCCGCCTCCCGTCTGATGAAACTCCTCCTCCAGCTTGAGGCGCTGGACATCACTCTGTTCTTGTCCTTCATCCGTGTCATCACAACAGGGTCATGTTTGATTTCCACATTGAGTCGCTGTAGTTCCTGACGGTTTTTAAAAGTCATTTATAGAGATTCCTGGACAGGGTTTCTGTTTGTGTGTCAGATTCCAGTCACTGCAATTACTGTATTTAAGCCAAGACACCCGGGTCAACAGGGTCAACAAATCAACTATTTAAGGATTGTACACATTTTTTGTGTTAAGTTTTTTAAAATGTTTTGTTTACATGTGCAAATGATGCATTATCTAAATAAATATGCACTATTTTTTTGCATTTATTTCCAGAAGAGAAACTGATAAGGCCAGGTTCAAAATTCTTGTTTGATTTTGTTGACATATTAGAGTTTAATATTTTTCCAAATGGGATTTTGGATTTCTCTTTTTATCACTCCATACATCAGAAAATACTGTCAACAGCTGGATTTTTTTTTAACTATTTATATAAAAAAAAAAAAAAAAAAAAAAAAAAATGTGCCATGCATCTGAAATGTTCTTCTAAAATGAGCATTTTTCTCAGGGTCTCATAGTTTCAGTAATTTCACTTTAATGGCAATAAATAGGTTATTTTCATTGCCATTAAAGTTAAATTACTGAACATAAATATAGGAGCCTGAGAAAAATGCTCATTTTAGAAGAAAATTTCAGATGCATGGCACTTAGAGGCTTTTGCATCTGAACTCTTCAAAATCAGTTCTATTCAAGTTTATTTGTATAGCTCTTTTCACGATACAAATCGTTGCAAAGCAGCTTTACAGAAACTTTTAAGGTTCTACATTATATTTAGGACTAGGTTATTAGTGGTGACTATGGCAGAAATGTACATTAAGAATCATGCAGATAGTTACAAATGACACATAATCAACCAGACGGTGAACACTATTAACTCCAATGATTAAACGTGGTGATTAAGCAAAATTTGGTAGTTTTATGTTGTTCTAGGGTTAGCATCATCTGAGGTCTTCTGGGTTGGCATCATCTCTTCTTTTTTTTAATCAGTGTGAATGATATATGAAGCCTCAGGTAACACTCAACTCTATTGTAGCTGAAATCTACAGATGCAAATAGAAAAAAAATGCAATAATAAAATGAAGTGTATGATGTATTATTTGTGTACAAATATCTCCAATAAGACAAAACAGCCTTTCACAGAGCATTATTTAAATGTTATATAGAAAAATGCATCAAACAGACTGATCCCCTGATATTTTCAGCTTTTGCACAATATTTGTGCAAATAGAAAAGAACTAGAAAGCCAGATGTGTAGAAATGTTTTTGAAGTGTTTGGCTGTGAAAAGGAAGGGCAGCAGTTGAGATCTCAGTTCCTGTTTTTATAATCTCTCACCATCTACTGCATGTTATGCTCTAATATTAAAATGCGTATTGCTCTGCAGAGGCAGATGGAGAAAACTGGTGTTACAGACTACTTTCATATTCCTCTCACACTTTTGGTTCCTCTTAAGATGTTCTGTTTGTCTGGTGTTAGTGTTAACCACATGTGCTAAAACACAACCTCATGAAACTCATCTCATCAAGGAGTTATTTTGTACTTAAGTTCCACTAAGTCACAATTAAAAGCAATTACATTTCCTTGGAAAGTTACCAAGCTAGTGAATCTGCTCCACCACTGCAGAGCTTTTCTTAGATCAACTTCACTTTTCTGAGCCGTTTTTACATTGACCTTTAAACAGCTAAATCAGACACCCAGCAAATGAATTCAGTGTCCAGGCGGCTTCAGACTAATACTTTTATCTTTTCTCTTTTAAAATGTCTGTTGTGGCACAGAAACATTACAATCACTCATTAAAACTCATTTTTCGATACTTGAATTCCCATCAGCAGCATGTATTTCTGGAAAGTGCTCATGAGTTTTAGCTGACAGACTAACCGGACTGTCATCGGCGTCAGCAGCTCTTGGGTTCGTCTGCTTGTAAATGAGTGTTTGGGTTTAATAACGTCCAGAAGCACAAACTGCACCAAAGCAGCAGTGTTATAAACTGAGGAGGTTACAGGCTGTGTCTCCAAATATGAGAACAAATGCTTATGCATTTGAGATGTTTCTGATTTTTGGAAATTTGTTTCATTTTTTGTGTGAATTACAAAATTATTGGAAGTTTACAGTATTGAGACTAATGGCACTTTTTAAAAACTCTCCTAAGGTTAAACTATATATTATAGTAACGAGAATTTGGAGGAAAATGTCATGCAAAAAAAATCTTAATGGTACCAATATTTTGGTTAGATTGAAAAATGTTTTTGTGTGATTCACATATCTCACAGAACATCCTCATGTTGTTAAAATCATCCACTTTTTTAAAATGAATAATTACCAAATATGAGAACAAACCCCTGTTCATTTGAGAGATTTTGTATTTTTGGAAATATGTTTCATTCTTACTGCGAATTACAAAATTAGTGAACATCACGCTCGCTTGCGCACGCTCACGCTCACACACACGCACACACACACACATGTTGGTTTTTGTGGTTTATGGGGACTCTCCATAGGCGTAATGGTTTTTATACTGAACAAACTGTGTGTGCTATTGCCCTACACCTACCCTACACCTAAACTTAGCCCTCACAGGAGACTGTGTGCATCTTTAGATTTTCAAAAAAACACCATTTAGTATGTTTTTTAAGCCTTTTGAATTACGGGGACATAGGCAGTGTCCTCATAAAACACCTTCAAATTGTAATACCTCTGTCATACCCATGTCATTATACAAATTTGTGTCCTCATAAACCACATAAACCCGCACACACACACACACACACACACACATATTTGTTTCTGTGTATTTTGGGGACTTTCTATAGACTTCTATTACTTTTATACTGACCAAACTGTATTTTATATCGCCCTACACCAACCCTACACCTAAACCTACCCCTTACAGGAAACTACTGGCAATTTTTGAATTTCATTTTGTATGTTTTTTAAGCCTTTTGGTTTACGGGGACACAAGAAGTGTCCACATAAACCATATTTACGTTGTAGTACCCATGTCATTATACACATTTGTGTCCTCATAAACCGTATATACGAGTACACACACACACAGAGAGAGAGAGAGAGAGAGAGAGAGTCTTGTCCCCTCATCAGTGCTCTCACACACACACAGAGAGAGAGAGAGAGAGAGAGAGAGTCTTGTCCCCTCATCAGTGCTCTCACACACACACACACACACACACACACACACACACACAGAGAGAGAGAGAGTCTTGTCCCCTCATCAGTGCTCTCACACACACACACACACACACACACACACAGAGAGAGAGAGAGAGTCTTGTCCCCTCATCAGTGCTCTCACACACACACACAGAGAGAGAGAGAGAGAGAGAGTCTTGTCCCCTCATCAGTGCTCTCACACACACACACACACAGAGAGAGAGAGAGAGAGAGTCTTGTCCCCTCATCAGTGCTCTCACACACACACAGAGAGAGAGAGAGAGAGAGAGAGAGAGTCTTGTCCCCTCATCAGTGCTCTCACACACACACAGAGAGAGAGAGAGAGAGAGAGAGAGAGAGAGAGAGAGAGAGAGAGAGAGAGAGTCTTGTCCCCTCATCAGTGCTCTCACACACACACAGAGAGAGAGAAAGAGAGAGAGAGAGAGAGAGTCTTGTCCCCTCATCAGTGCTCTCTCTCACACACACACACAGAGAGAGAGAGAGAGAGAGAGAGAGAGAGAGAGAGAGAGAGAGAGAGAGTCTTGTCCCCTCATCTGTGCTCTCTGATTCTCCTACACAGCAAGGAGCAGCCTCTGTATACCTTTAGGCAACACTTCATCCGGCGTCACACACTACACACTCACTTCAGCTCTGGGGGGTGTTTCACAGAAGAAACTGGTCACAAGTTCAGTCGTTACAAACAGAGTTCAGTTGAACTAACGAGCGTATATAGCAGCGGTGTAGGCCTAAAGTGCTTTACTGTTGCCCAGTCACAAACAACGTAACTGTTTGATGTTGTGGTTTAGTCATTTATATAGTAGGCTTAGGCTAGTATAAATTCAGTGCTTGCTGCAGATTCTTTTTCAAGTAGTCTGTTGCATGGCTTCAGTAGTCACTTTAGAATGATATTACATGAGAAGTGCTTTACAGATCTGTTTCGGACAGTGTGTTATTAGCTTCAGCTGAGTGTGTGTTTGTGATAGTTTCAGGAAAGCTGCGCGTATGAGAGTAAATTCACATTCATTTTCGGTTCTATTTGGACAGTCCGGCTCATTGAACCGCTTCAAAGAGACGATCCATTGGTTCCTGACGTCACGACGCATTTCTTTTCTAACACCCTAGAGTTTCAGAAAGTTGTTAAAGCTATTCCAGATGAGTTAATACACTTCATGAAACGTCACCTGATGTTTGGACGTCACGAGAGGAACGTCCTGAGCTAATAGTTGATGGTATTAGACTATTTTATCATTAATGTAATAACACAAATCTTAATTTTGCAATCCAACCATAATATCTCTCCTAGAGGAAATAGTTTTTGGAATGCAAAGAAAATTTATTTCTCCTCTAACTAGTTTCACTTCTGTTTCAGTTTTTATAACCATTTCATACTATGTGTAAGTTGTGGTTTTTAGCATGTGTTTGTCTCAGTGTTATTTCTTAGGATTACTGATAAACTACTGTCCTTTGATTTGCATTGATCTATTTTAATTGGTTAAATTATGTCTTAATGTATTATGTCTGTGACTGTATAGGTTTTTTATTAAGTTTTAGTTTAAAGTTATTTTAATACTTAAACTAAACGGAAATGAAATAATATATATATATTGAATTTATAAATGTGTATGTATATATGTGTGTGTGTGTGTAGTTGTACATACACACACATGTAGTTGTTTTTAGGTGTTTGGCTTAGTGTTATGTTAGAATCATTATTATACTCTTATACCATTTGTTCTTTAATATTTTTGAATTGTTTTTAGCTTTTTTTCATTTAAATGTTAAGTTTTGAAATTTTGTTGTATGCATTTGTCATTTTTGTTTAATTTCTTTATTTTTAAAATGTGTATATGTAGTATTTATTATGTTTTATCTTTTAGTTTTGGATCTGTTTTAGTTGTTTTAATACTACAATTGATCGAGTCTGTTGTCCTCATTTGTAAGTTGCTTTGGATAAAAGCGTCTGCTAAATGACTATATATAAATATATATAGAGTGCACAGATTGCTGATATTCACTGGAAGAAGGCATGGTTAAATCCATATAGATTCTGTATATTGAATAAAGTTATAGATAAAGTTAAAGTCAAGAGATACAATTTAAAACACCACAAAATCTATGTAAAGCTTTCTTATCAAAATTCATGGGCCATTTGACATCATGTGACTTATCTTTGAAATTTTGGTCTGATGTTAGTTTTTTTTCTATTTGCCTCAAAAGATGTTAATTATTAAATGATCCTTAAAAGATGTTATATCGAGGGGTGAGAACCAGAGGGGTGTAAGTGACATTTGTGGTGAAATATATACAATATATAGATATATACATCAAATGAAAGCTCTTAATGAGCTCTTTCTACTGTCATCCATGAGTGTACACATCTGTATTATAAACAACTGAAATCATACACAAAGTCTGATCAAACTATGGTACAATTTTAGTTTTGTCTCTCCTGTAAAGTTGGTGAAATGTCACTTACGCTTCTGGTTCTCACCCCTCGATGTGCTCTTACACACACAAAAGCAAAATGTATAAATATCTTGTGAACTTTAACATTTTACACTGTAAATATTACATCCATAAACCAAAATTTGCAAACCGTATACCCAGATGGAATCATTAAAGTCCTTATTGTTAATTAATAACACAAAGAATGGAATTTTGTTAAATTTCATGTAGAAATTTTTAGTAAAGTAATGTCCCCGCTACGTGTTTCAAATTGAATGTATTCTTTGAATATGTCTTCAGGGAAAGTTTTGAGGTTTTTTTCAGTTCTCTGAATGTTTATGATCATGTTATAATGTCAACCATATTGTTGAAATTTGATGTTAACTTTGTTTGAATTAGTAAAATATATATATATATATTTTCTAACAACTCATGTTGTATCAATGAAACATTCAAATAAAGTCATTTGCATCAACACATATTGAAACATTCAAATAAAAGCTACTTTATATTGCTGATTATTGGCTTTAATTCACTTAAGTTGGTGTTTGTGGTCACAGTTTCATTCGCAGATCCTTTATGTCAGATACGACTGACCAATATTGACTACTAAGAGTTTCACAGCTATAGCACACATTACAGATATTGATGCACAAACAAATGTGGATATGTTCCACGTGTCTAAAGTATAAAGAATAAACCAGTCTTAAAAACTCCTTGATTTCACTTACACAGCTTAAAATATAATCCGCATGCACGATAAACTATAGTAATTTTTTTTTACATCTCTCAGGTTTTAATAAAATGTTAATTAATAACAGTAATCATAAGCATATTTCCAGTACGTGCCTCAGGCTTACACAGTATCGTCAACCCCTCGGTAATAAAACGTCCACCGTTGGTTGAATCCTTTTCTTTTTTTTTTTTTTATAGAATATTTTGATTTATTTGCCATGAACCCCAGACCAGACATGAAGCATCAAACATGCTGCAGTTATAATAATCAACAGACAGACAGCTCTGAGCTGATGGAGACCTTGTGTGATGAACCGGAGTAATGACAGACATCTCCGTGTCATTTCAGCACAAACTGAGCTTCTTTATCAGGACAAAATGATTTCAGACTGTAATAATCAGAGAGCTTTATTAATACACTTTCAAACATGCAGGCTTTATAAATACCTTTATGAATTAGCGGGGGGTGGTGTTCTCTCTAGGCTATATTTGACTCAGCACAGGTAATTGTCATTCATATTTTTGTTTCAGGAATTTAAAAAAATACTTTATGGTTTTCCATTAAGACGTTGCCATAAAAGAACCATTTTTGGTTCCACAAAGAACCGTTCAGTCAAAGAAGCATCTCTTTCTTATCTTTTTATAATCTGAAGAACTTATTTCACCTCAAACAAGCTTTTGTGAAACAGATTCTTCAGATGTTAAAGGTTCTTTATGGAAGCATTTAGATAAAAATGTTCTTCTATGGCATCGTGAAGCACCTTTATTTTTAAGAGTGTACTCATTAAACACAGGTGCTCTAATTATACTGTATCACAGCGCCACCCGGTGGACAACAAAAGCTTTACAATATGATAAATGTCTCATACACTTCAGATATCCTACAGTAGATAAGCTTCTGATGGTCAGTTTTTCAGTGTTGTTAACAGGGATCATCCTCCATCATGATTTTGTGTCAGACCTTGTGAATTCAGTCTTGGGTAAAAGTTGACATGCAAGTCGTGACAGATGTTTCTTCAGTAGATGTTTGTTCATCAGTAATGCTGTATATCTTCACCACAGACAGTTTTTACTTGCAGTCGATGCATGTTGAGTGTTCATTATGAGCTCTGCTGTTATAAAAGCAACCAGCGTGACAAAATATAGGGTTGCCAACTTTTACACATTCAGCGTGAGACTCGCTCTCTGGCACTTATCACACGTACATTTTCTCACGCTGTCAAAAGCACCCTTAGATAAATACAGTAATAATAGGATATTGGCTATTATTACAGTATTATACCAATAGATTTGGTAAAGGATCCAATGCATATTTGTGACCTAGAAAGCATCAAAAGTTTGTATTTCAATGAGTTTTTGTAAAGCCCATCACATGCATGTCTGTTGATTTCTCGAACACCTGATTGCTCTGTGTTAAAGTTAGTCTGAATTTTCCTGCCGCTCACAAATCCATAAGAGATTCATTGTGCAGTTCAGAGCTCCATTGATTATGAAACACTGTGAGATCGAGATGAACGGGACGTGAAAAATGCTTAACGTGGCTTAATGCATTAAGATCAGTAAACACATTAATAAATCATGCTATGTACAGTCTGAGGAAAACACTTAGTGTAATTAAACGCTTTGCATTCACATTATGGCCATAATATTACACTATAAGTGTTTTCCTCCCTAGAAAACACTTTCAGGAATAGTTCACCTAAAAAATTAAATTCTATTGATTATGTCATTCCAAACCCATAAGACCTTCGTTCATCTTCAAAACACACATTAAGATATTTGTGATGAAATCCGACCCTCCACAGACAGCAAGGGAACTAACGTTACCACGCAAGGCACAAAGTAGTGAGCAGATCGTTAAAATAGTCCATGTGACTATACGTTCAACCATCATTTTATAAAGTTACGAGAATAATTTTTGTGCACAAAAAAACGAAAATAACTATTGAACAATTCTTCTCCCTCGCGTCACCGTCTGTCATCATTATGGAGAGTATCATGAAGCATCTCTCTATAATGGTGCTGGACTATCCCGGAAAATAAGAAATCGTTGAATAAATAGTTTTCTTTGCACCCAAAATGTATTCTGGTAACTTCATAAAATGCAGGTTAAACCACTGATGTCCTTGCTATATTTATGTTCCTTGACCGTGGTAGTTCCCTTGCTGTCTAAAAGCTCTCGGGTTTCATCAAAAATATCTTAATTTGTGTTTCGAAGATGAACGAATGTCTTACGGGTGACATGAGGGCGAGTAATTAATGACCATTTTCATTTGAGTTAACTATCCCGTTAATGCGTAAAGCATTAAAACCAAATTCAATAACAGTAAATCCCAATAACAATTATCTATGGGTGAAACACTTAACCTGAATTAATTAAATGCACAAATGCCAATCAGTTGAGCTGAGCTTGTATTATCATCAGCACTTCCTCACTGCTTTTACTCTACCGGTGTGCTGCTTCATTTATAGAAGACACTCAAGCATCTTCAGTCAGGACATCACATGACCGATCACATGACCGACCGATCACATGACCCATCACATGACCGACCGATCACATGACCCACCACATGACCGACCGATCACATGACCCATCACATGACCCACCACATGACCGATCACATGACCCACCACATGACCCACCACATGACCGACCGATCACATGACCCATTACATGACCGACCGATCACATGACCCATCACATGACCGACCGATCACATGACCCATCACATGACCGACCCATCACACAAACACAGGGACACCGAATCACTCACTGAACTTTTATTGCAAAACAGTGATGAACATTTTGATAGTTTAAAGTACAAAACATATCGAAATAACCAAAACATTTACTGAAGTGCAGTCTTGACATTTTGAAAAAAAAAAAAAAATAATAAAGAGGGCAAAAGTCCCTACAAGTAGATCTATCCACAGTTCCCTGAATTATGTCTGTCTACTGAAAAAAAAAAAAAAATCATGACGCTCTCAAAAGAAGGAAAAACATTACCCGTCTATTTCCAGGTTCTCAGTCTGAATGGAAATATAGGTGTAAAAACGTGCTTCGACGCACAGAAGCAGAAGGTCTCGCTCCGAGCAAGCATCAGTTATTCTCTGTGAAACCTGAGATGTGGAAATGTCTCTGTGCTGTCAGTAATCATCAGTCAGATCCCGACTCCTCCTCTGAGCTGGCGGGTGTGGATGCTTCCTCCTCCTCATCATCATCAGAAGCCTGTGACAGATGAAGCAGGTTAAATGATGCACATCTACATGACTCCAGTAAAGCCGAGAGGAGAGGCGTCAGTCACACACCTTGCGTTTGCTGCCTCTGTCGTGATCAGATTCAGACGAGCTCTCCTCGCTGGAGATGAACTCTTTACTCTTAAAGCTCTCGTTTCCACCTTCCTTCTTTTTCTCCTTTTCTCCTACACTCTTCTTCTTAGGTTCCACCTTCCCTCCTTTCTTCTTCTTTTCTCTAAAAGCACAAGCAATGACTGTTTCAACAGAAAGCAGGCTGCATGTAACACCGTAATGTACACCATCATTCACAAAAAAATGGATCAAAAGTGAAAATTATGTTACAAGGATTTCTATTTCAAATAAATGCTGTTCTTTTAACTTTCTACTCATCTGTGAATCCTGAAAAATAAAATGCATCAAGGTTTCCACAAAAATATGAAGCAGCACAATGTTTTCAACATTGATAATAATCAGAAATGTTTCTTGAGCAGTAAATCAGCATATTAGAATGATTTCTGAAGATCATGTGACACTGAAGACTGGAGTAATGATGCTGAAAATACAGCTTTGATCACAGAAATAAATTTCAGTTTAACAGATATTCACATAGAAAACAGCTATATTAAATTGTAATAATATTTCACAATTTTAACTGTACTTTTGATCAAATAAACGCAGACTTGGTGAGCAAAACAGACGACTTCTGCAGAAGAAACAACCCAAACTTTTGAACATTTTTGTATGATTAATCTGGTGATTATTTCTTTGATGTAATCTGATATCCTGAAGTTAATGTAGAAAGTAAACACTGTAAAACAGTGTGTTTGATAGATGTCTGCTCACTTAGTAACAGGCGCCGCTCCTCCTCCGCTCGCTCTGTACTCTTTCATGGCTTTCTCATATTGTTTCTTGGCCTCTTCAGCTTTTTTGTCCCACTCCTGCAACACACACGAGAGACATTGAGCTGAACGTACTGCTGAATCAAATAAACAGGTCAGTTTACTCTATATCGGCACAGCATCAGGAGTTTATGCTTCAATTATCATCTGTCTGCAACGCAACACAACACAACAAACCACAGACAAATAATTCAGTCAGAGGCTAATGTCTTCAGGGCTGCAGCGCTCTCTGCATTTGCAGGAAAGCAAGAATTTCTGGCAGGTTTCTGCAATGAATTCAGTTCAGTCTGCTCAACATACAGACCCAGGTTCAGCTGTGGATCTGCTTTATATTTGTAAAAAAAACTAAAAAACAAACAAAAGGAAATAGAAAGAAGAAATGTATGTTTAAATGCGTCTTATGGCCACCAGTGATGTCACTGCCTGCAATATTTTCATACATAATTACTTTTACTAAAATCGAATCATTGGTTACTGATGGAAAGTCTCATTTAAAATAAATAAATAATGGAGAAAAAAAAAATTATATATATATATATATATATATATATATATATATATATATATACTGTATATCTTAGTGCTGTCAAACGATTAATCACATCTAAAATAAAAGTTTTTGTTTACATATATATATATATATATATATATATGTGTGTGTGTGTGTGTACTGTATATATTTATTACGTATATATAAATACACATAAATATATTATGTAAACAAAAACTTATTTTGGATGTGATTAATCGTTTGACAGCACAAATATGTAGATCTATTTTTTTTTTTTTTTTTACATATTGCATGTTCACATATTCATACAACGAAATATACCATGAAATTTTGTGAAAATTATCAAAAAAGCTGGTGGTGGCTTGCAACTTTTCTGTTTATAAAAGCCCTGGCGGGGAAAGAGTTAACAGGTGCTGTGAGGACTTTCTAGTTCCTGTTGTGTGTGATTTTATTTCACCTCTTTGCGGTCTTTGCTCAGCTGTTTCCACATTTCTCCAGCCTTCTTGGAGATCTCAGTGACTGATATCCCAGGATTCTCACTCTTGATTCGCTCTCGGTTGCCGTTCAGCCAGAGCATGTAAGAGCTCATCGGCCTCTTCGGAGCCCCGGGGTCCTTCACCTTCTTCTGTTGGCCACAGAGAGAGAGGAGAGGGTTAATATAGTGTGCTAATGCAGGTCATGTGTGTTTCAGTTTCATCTTCTGAACTGTTGAACAGATGCCAGTAAAGTAATTAACCCTTTCATGCATGGTGTCCACTACAGTGGACAGATATGTAACTCCCTCAAAATAAAATATATTGACAAAAAAAGTTATTGGCATGATTTTTCACTTGTTTAAATGTAAAAACAAACATGCAAAAAATCAAAAACAATACTTTGTGATTTAATAATACATGCACGAAAGGGTTCCTTCACAGTGTTGTTCATTTTGTGTCGTTTTATCAGAGAATGGCAAACTAGCATGCTGTCAAAAGCACCAGTGTGCATCTCTCTGATGCCTTTCATTTATGAAATATTGATATGCATGATATGTATTTGACCTCTTTCCGTGGCTTCCTCTCTTTCTTCTCCTTCACCACTTTCTTAGGCTTCTTTTCAGGTTTTTTCTTCTTGCTTTCTGCCTCGCTGTCTCCATCTGCCTCACTGTCGCTCGCTGAAGCGTTACTATCATACCTGCACAGACAGCATTATATTATCAGACTGAAAGACTGACAAACCGTCTAAGCATCAAGAGAAAAAGAAAGGATTAAATCACTTACTCTTCTGGGACATCATCATCCTCTTCTCCAGGATTGAAAGACTCATCTACAGGAAGATAATCAATATTAACTACAGTAGCTACTCAACAGAATTCAGCACAATCCACTAACACTGTCGTGAGTTTTTATTGGAAAGCATTAGAGGCACAAGTCCTAACATACAGTCACCTAACTAATTGCTAGTTTTGATCACCATTTGTAGAAAAGGCATTCTACACGTATTCGTATTGAACCGTTCGGTACGAGGCTTTCGGTTCGGTGCGCATTACAAACCAAACGATTTGTTGGACTAATCCTATTACATTTGGAAAATAAAGGAGCTTAAAGTGTGTGAAATATAATGTTCTCAGTCCCACTGCGCTCAACAAGGCAGCCCAAACGATGTAATTAAATAAATTACAAAAATAAAATGCTCATGTAATATTTAGTTTTACTTCCTGAAGCTGACATGCAACACTTTGTGAAAGATTAAGCATCTCCTTAAAGGGGTCATGAACTGAGAAATCAAATCTCCCATGATCTTTGGACATAAAACAGGTCAATGTACCATAAAAACAGTTCTCAAAAACGGCTTTTATTGAAAACATTTACTTGTGAAGTCTGCTGGCCCTGATCAAATAGAGCCTTACCTTTAATTGAAACCTAGCTGCCAAACGACTCGTTCTGGAGTTTGTCAAATTATGACGTTAGTGCAACAAAAGCCACATGTGTGAGTATTCGTGTTTTAACACTATTGCATTCTGATTGGTTGATATATAGCATTTATACATTTTTAACCCAAATGCTCCATGTTGTTTTTAGAGTAAGCATCATTTTAATATGCAGGACAATCATAGCAGTGGGTGTTTACTTCTGAGTCTTGAATGTGCCCTGCCAATAAAAACAGACCGTTCTGCAGAGAGGCTAAAAACAGGAAAGAAAATGTTTGTTTTTTTGTTTTGTTGTATTAAAAAACACTCACATTATAAGTGCATAAAAATTAAAAAATGCAGTTCGTCCTACTGGGCCTTACACAGAAACTCCCTCGTGGTTTTAAAGGTACTCAGCTCTTGCAAATATTGCTACACTGTGCTCGGAAGTGTATTTTGTTGCAATGGATAACGGACATAACCCCTTCGGTGGCCCAGTGGATAAGTATCGCTAAGGGACTTATCCCTAACGAAGCCTATTCCACAGCGCTAAGTGATAAACCCTTTAAGTTTCATAAGATTTGGGACCCCTTTCTTAAATTTCTAGGTGTGGAGGCAGAATATATGTTATCCTTGGGAATAAAAAATCTAGCATGGAAGGATAAAAGTGAAGTTAGGTGACCCAACCCCCCCCCCCCCCCCCCTTTTTTTTTTTTCTTTTTTCTTATCTTCTTCATTTCAGTTATATATTCCAAACGACTCCATGTGTAATATTCCATGTGTAATATCTGTGATATCCATTTCTCTGTATGTTTCGGTCTAAAAAATATATTTTAAATTATCTCTGTAATTGCCAAAAAAAAAAAAAAAAAAAAAAATGCAGTTCGTGACCCCTTTAATTAAAATAAATAAATAAATACAATAAAAAAAAAAGCGGAAAGTGCCCTATATATTTCGTTTGCATTCTGTGTTTCAGTTGAGGTGTGTCAGTACCGCTATCTCCCTCTGAATCGTCGCTGCCGTCTCCCTCCTCTCTGATCTTGCCCTCTTCTTTCATTCTCTCCAGGTAAGCGTCATGCTGGTCTTCATCAGAGTCGCTGTAGCCATCTGCTCCTTTCATGCCCTAGCACACACAAACATACGGTAAATAATGTCAGTGTAACACATGACTGTGTATGCTGCTGCTGTCCACCACAGGAGGTTCAGTGAAAGTGTGTCACGATCAGTATAAACACACAGAGTCTGGATCAGAGAATTAGAGGTTCAAACGCTCTTCCTGCTTATTCCCATCAGCACAGATCCGTCACCAGAATGGATTGTTTATTTAGTTAAAACCAGTTTCAGATTGCGCGTCCAGCCGTGCGTGAACAAGACTTGAGAGAAAAACTCATAACAATCGATTCAATTTTAACTCACACAACAGTTGGAACAAAACATGATCACTAACAGTCATGTCAGAACGAGTGAGAGAAAGGATGCAAGGGAGAGAAAAGAAAATTAAGAAATGCTAAATGTATACTGCACGTTAAGGCCTAACATAATGTGACTTTAAATACATGTTATTATCTAACATTGTGAATAATGTGATAATTGAATCCTGCACTCATCCAGGAGCAGAAGAAACCTGAATTTGTTCTAATGGGGTACATGCGATACTGTTCAGTCAGTCCGATTTTATGTTTTTGATAGAAGTCTCTTCTGCTCATCAAGGCTGCATTTTTTTTTTATATACAGGTGCTGGTCATATAATTAGAATATCATCAAAAAGTTGATTTATTTCACTAATTCCATTCAAAAAGTGAAACTTGTATAATGTATACATTCATTCCACACAGACTGATATATTTCAAGTGTTTATTTCTTTTAATTTTGATGATTATAACTGACAACTAATGAAAACCCCAAATTCAGTATCTCAGAAAATTAGAATATTACTTAAGACCAATACAAAGAAAGGATTTTTAGAAATCTTGGCCAACTGAAAAGTATGAACATGAAAAGTATGAGCATGTACAGCACTCAATACTTAGTTGGGGCTCCTTTTGCCTGAATTACTGCAGCATTGCGGCGTGGCATGGAGTCGATCAGTCTGTGACACTGCTCAGGTGTTATGAGAGCCCAGGTTGCTCTGATAGTGGCCTTCAGCTCTTCTGCATTGTTGGGTCTGGCATATTGTATCTTCCTCTTCACAATACCCCATAGATTTTCTATGGGGTTAAGGTCAGGCGAGTTTGCTGGCCAATTAAGAACAGGGATACCATGGTCCTTAAACCAGGTACTGGTAGCTTTGGCACTGTGCGCAGGTGCCAAGTCCTGTTGGAAAATGAAATCTGCATCTCCATAAAGTTGTTCAGCAGCAGGAAGCATGAAGTGCTCTAAAACATCCTGGTATACGGCTGTGTTGACCTTGGACCTAAGAAAACACAGTGGACCAACACCAGCAGATGACATGGCACCCAAAACCATCACTGACTGTGGAAACTTTACACTGGACCTCAAGCAACGTGGATTATGTGCCTCTCCTCTCTTCCTCCAGACTCTGGGACCCTGATTTCCAAAGGAAATGCAAAATTTACTTTCATCAGAGAACATTACTTTGGACCACTCAGCAGCAGTCTAGTCGAGATGCTTCTGACGCTGTCTGTTGTTCAAGAGTGGCTTGACATGGACCCTGAAACCCATGTCTTGCATACGTCTGTGCGTAGTGGTTCTCGAAGCACTGACTCCAGTTGCAGTCCATTCTTTGTGAATCTCCCCCACATTTTTGAATGGGTTTTGTTTCCCTATTGCTTGTACATTTTTTTCTACCACATCTTTTCCTTCCCTTCGCCTCTCTATTAATGTGCTTGGACACAGAGCTCTGTGAACAGCCAGCCTCTTTTGCAATGACCTTTTGTGTCTTGCCCTCCTTGTGCAAGGTGTCAATGGTCGTCTTTTGGACAACTGTCAAGTCAGCAGTCTTCCCCATGATTGTGTAGCTTACAGAACTAGACTGAGAGACCATTTAAAGGCCTTTGCAGGTGTTTTGAGTTAATTAGCTGATTAGAGTGTGGCACCAGGTGTCTTCAATATTGAACCTTTTCACAATATTCTAATTTTCTGAGATACTGAATTTGGGGTTTTCATTAGTTGTCACTTATAATCATCAAAATTAAAAGAAATAAACACTTGAAATATATCAGTCTGTGTGGAATGAATGTATACATTATACAAGTTTCACTTTTTGAATGGAATTAGTGAAATAAATCAACTTTTTGATGATATTTTAATTATATGACCAGCACCTGTATATAGTAAAAACAGTAATATTGTGAAATATTATTAGAATTTAAAATAACTGTTTTCTATGTGAATATCTGTTAAACTGTAATTTATTTCTGTGATCAAAGCTGTATTTTCAGCATCATTACTGCAGTCTTCAGTGTCACATGATCTTCAGAAGTCATCCTAATATGCTGATTTGCTGCTCACGAAACATTTCTGATTATTATATATTATAATATTATTATAGTATATTATATTATAATGTTGAAAACAGTTGTGCTGCCCAATATTTTTCAGGATTCACAGATGAATAGAAAGTTTGAACAGCATTTATTTAATAAATGCTGATAAAATAAATGATCAATGTCTTTACTGTCACTTTTGACCAATCCTTGCTGAATTTTTTTATTTATTCATTTTTTAAAACCCTACTAAACTTCTGAACAGTAGTCTAGCAAGAAAAAATCCTTGTGCTGATTTACTGAAAAACTGTAGAAAAGAGGCTGAATGTTTTTAGCTAGATTTATAAAAGTACTGATTCACTAGAATTGGCTTTAAAAAGACCTTTTCCCCACAGCAAGCACATTAATACAGATATATAATTTTAACTATAATTATAATAATACATTTGGATATTGCCTAGCCCTATGGTGAATGTTACTTATTACACATTTTGGCTTACACCAAAATAAACATTTTGAAGTTACCTCTTTAAATCCTCTGTTCTTGATGTTCAGCTTCTTGGCATTGACAAAGTCAAAGAGTTTTCCATATTCTTCCCTGCATAAGACAGAAGAGCGGTGGTCTCCATTATTTCTGTGACTCAGCAGACTGCAGAGATCTTCTGCTCATGAGTGACAGATGAAGGACGCTGCTGTGGTTTACCTCTCGATGTTGCTGAAGGTGTACTGGTTTTTCTGCTTGGTCTCGATCTCGAAGTCGAAGGAGCGGGTGGTGGTGGTTCCTCTGGCGAAGTTAACGCAGGAGATCTCCTCGAAGCGCAGGTGAACCGGTGGCTTGTGCACGTAGATGAAGCCTCGCTCCAGAGGATACAGCAGCCCTGAGCTCGCCTTATACGCACACGTTATACACTGAGACCCTGAGTGACTACACACACACACACACAGAGAGAGATAAAGACTGACTTCAGTAACAACTTCAAAATGAGCTCAACTTCTCATCTTGACAATATACAGGTGCTGGTCATATAATTAGAATATCATCAAAAAGTTGATTTATTTCACTAATTCCATTCAAAAAGTGAAACTTGTATAATGTATACATTCATTCCACACAGACTGATATATTTCAAGTGTTTATTTCTTTTAATTTTGATGATTATAACTGACAACTAATGAAAACCCCAAATTCAGTATCTCAGAAAATTAGAATATTGTGAAAAGGTTCAATATTGAAGACCCCTGGTGCCACACTCTAATCAGCTAATTAACTCAAAACACCTGCAAAGGCCTTTAAATGGTCTCTCAGTCTAGTTCTGTAGGCTACACAATCATGGGGAAGACTGCTGACTTGACAGTTGTCCAAAAGACGACCATTGACACCTTGCACAAGGAGGGCAAGACACAAAAGGTCATTGCAAAAGAGGCTGGCTGTTCACAGAGCTCTGTGTCCAAGCACATTAATAGAGAGGCGAAGGGAAGGAAAAGATGTGGTAGAAAAAAGTGTACAAGCAATAGGGAAACAAAACCCATTCAAAAATGTGGGGGAGATTCACAAAGAGTGGACTGCAGCTGGAGTCAGTGCTTCAAGAACCACTACGCACAGACGTATGCAAGACATGGGTTTCATTTTATTTTTCATTTATTTTCATTTATGCATTTAGCAGACGCTTTTATCCAAAGCGACTTACATTGCATTCAAGTTACAGTTTTACATTTGACCAGCTCTTGCTTTCCCTGGGAATCGAACCCATGATCTTGGCGTTGCTAGCGCCATGCTCTACCATTTGAGCTACAGGAAAGCCGTTTCAGCTGTCGCATTCCTTGTGTCAAGCCACTCTTGAACAACAGACAGCGTCAGAAGCGTCTCGCCTGGGCTAAAGACAAAAAGGACTGGACTGCTGCTGAGTGGTCCAAAGTTATGTTCTCTGATGAAAGTAAATTTTGCATTTCCTTTGGAAATCAGGGTCCCAGAGTCAGGAGGAAGAGAGGAGAGGCACAGAATCCACGTTGCTTGAGGTCCAGTGTAAAGTTTCCACAGTCAGTGATGGTTTGGGGTGCCATGTCATCTGCTGGTGTTGGTCCACTGTTTTCTGAGGTCCAAGGTCAACACAGCCGTATACCAGGAAGTTTTAGAGCACTTCATGCTTCCTGCTGCTGACCAACTTTATGGAGATGCAGATTTCATTTTCCAACAGGACTTGGCACCTGCACACAGTGCCAAAGCTACCAGTACCTGGTTTAAAGACCATGGTATCCCTGTTCTTAATTGGCCAGCAAACTCACCTGACCTTAACCCCATAGAAAATCCATGGGGTATTGTGAAGAGGAAGATACGATATGCCAGACCCAACAATGCAGAAGAGCTGAAGGCCACTATCAGAGCAACCTGGGCTCTCATAACACCTGAGCAGTGCCACAGACTGATCGACTCCATGCCACGCCACATTGCTGCAGTAATTCAGGCAAAAGGAGCCCCAACTAAGTATTGAGTGCTGTACATGATCATACTTTTCATGTTCATGCTTTTCAGTTGGCCAAGATTTCTAAAAATCCTTTCTTTGTATTGGTCTTAAGTAATATTCTAATTTTCTGAGATACTGAATTTGGGGTTTTCATTAATTGTCAGTTATAATCATCAAAATTAAAAGAAATAAACACTTGAAATATATCAGTCTGTGTGGAATGAATGTATACATTATACAAGTTTCACTTTTTGAATGGAATTAGTGAAATAAATCAACTTTTTGATGATATTCTAATTATATGACCAGCACCTGTATATGAGAACTAGGTGTGGATAACATGAGCAATTTATAACCACAATATTTGGTGTAAATAAGGGTGTGCGATATTTATCATTTACAATAATGTCATAGTTGTTGTTTTAACATCGAGTATGTCACTCACGTTGCAAAAAACAAACATCAAAAAAAAAAAAAAAATCTTGAGTCCAAAAGCATTCGCTGCATTATGAAGCCTATTAGAATGCAGTTAAAATAACCCTATAATTCAATATATATATATATATATATATATATATATATATATATATATTTATTTATAAGATTTGATATAGTTAAGTAATATCACACAAGCTACAGTGCCATTTTCCTGAATATTAGCACGTGAGCGTGATCGCGAATATAAAATCCTATGATCCGTGATATAAAATCCGTGATCCTAGGTATAAAAATGTTAAATATAATTTTTTATTTTAATTTTTTATAAAAAACAAACTACTATATGAAATAAAGACCAAATCATTGAGGAAGGACCTTTCTGAACAAGTTATTCCTCATTTTCTCTTTAAATGTAAACTGATTGTAATGGCTAACTGCTACCATCCAGATGTGCTTTGCTCATCTACAATAGAAATAATGCTAGTATATAATCCACCCCTAATGAGAAACATAAAAAGTTGAGTTTAATATAAGCGCATCTGTTTGTGTGCTTTACCCCTGGAAGTTTCCGGGCACCGTGATCTTCCTGTTGACCAGAGCCTTCATGACCCTGCTGACGATCTCGTAGAGCGGCCCGGACATGTTCTTACTGAGCTTGCCTTCATAACGCTTCTCCACCTCGTCCCTAGAGAGGACAGAGACAGATCCAGTCAGCAAAGCTAACAGCAGTGAACCTCGGACAGACAGAGAAAGCCCAGTGTACTCACTCGCTCATGTTCAGAGCAAGACTGAGCTCTTCATCTTTGGAGAAGAGGAGGATGAGGAAATGATAACGCGTCTGACCCTGTTTAATGGGCGGGTCGAGACTGATCTGGAAAACAAAAGCATTCAGACTTGATCAAGAACCACAAATAAACCACAAAACAGCATTTTTATAAATGTGACCCTGGACCACAAAACCAGTCATAAGGGTCAATTTTTTGAAATTGAGATTTAAAGCGGAATAAATAATCTTTCCATTGATGTATGGTTTGTTATGATAGGACTATATTTGGCCGAGATACAACTATTTGAAAATCTGGAATCAAAATATTGAGAAAATTGCCTTTAAAGTTGTCCAAATGAAGTTCTTAGCAATGCATATTACAATCAAACAAAGTTTTGACATTTACGATAGTAAATTTACAAAATATCTTCATGTAACATGATCTTTACTTAATATCCTAATGATTTTTGGCATAAAAAAAAAATCAATAATTTTGACCCATACAATGTATTGTTGTCTATTGCTACAAATATACCTGTGCTGCTTATGACTGCTTTTGTGGTCCAGGGTCACATATCATCTGTAAAGATTTAATGATTAAAACCTGAGATTCTGTATTTAACTAGCAGGTGGCAGCACACCAATGCATTATTTAGCACGGGACAAAACAGGTAGGGATGCACCGATACCACTTTTTCCAGTACTCGCCCGAAACCGATACTTTTATTTTTGGTACTTGCCGATACCGAGTACCGATACCGATATTTTCATTGCACTTGTAAATTTTTAAAGAGTATGTATAATGTCAATTGTACATTATACATTGGTTAACTTCATTTATCAAATAGATAGTCAAACCAAAATTTATTCAGACACCTTCAACATTTCTCACATTAGTGTTTATTCTCTATAGTTTATGGTAATAAAATATGACAAGAACTCAGAGTTAAACTGTGTCAGAACAAATTCAGCTTGATAATGTCAGATAACTTTGATAGAAAGGTATGTGATGGATTACAATCAACCAAAATTATTCAGACAGCTGTTAGTATGACAATATTTACACAACTATCAATACTTTGTCGGGCAACCCTTGCAACCCTTAATGCAAACCTGAACTTCAGTTTTTTTCCCAGACTCGGTCTGAATAATTTTTGGTTCCAAATTTTTATCAATTTTACTGGTAGTCCACTGTATGAAGAATTTTTGGATGTAATATGTCACGGTTTACTTTATTTTGCTATCCTTACTTACATAAATGAACTATAGTGTTCTGCACCCACTAGTAAAATATATCAAAAATAATATTTGGTCTCTGAATAATTTTTGGTTTGACTGTATATCCTTCGGTTATTTTCACTTAATTATGCACATTAAAATGTATTTGTACAAGTTTTTGTTACTTTCACTGTTAATTTTTTTGCTCTATGGTACATCATCTTTAATTTAACAGCATTAGAGCTGCTCCATTGCATCGGCTCAGTACTGTAATCACGCGCTTTGCTGAAATAATGCAGGGAACCACTCGTTATAAATCTCCTAACTGTGATATTTTCAGAAATAGAAGTCGCGTTTTTCTTTTCATCTGAAACATGCTGCGATTTATATTCCAAAGCCACTCATATAATGCAGAATCACTCATGAAGCAAGCAAAACGTGTGCACGTATTTGTACTGGTGCAGAATGAGAGGGACAAGTCCAGAACAGCCTCGCGCATTTCAAACAGGCTGTTAGTTTCACTTTCGCCAGAAAGTCGTGTAGCCTATGCTTAAGGTTGAAAATAAATAAAGTTTATAGTGAATGCCCCTATCAATTGTCTTATATTTACGATTTAGTTTTAATCCAAATAATGCGTGCTAAGTGAGTGAACATCAATAAAGATCACACAACAGAAGAGCGCGCGCTCTCTCTCTCTCTCCCTCCCTCCCTACCGTTAAGAAACTTGTGCATTGTTTTACTTACTTGTTTTTGACATATCCGACAGAACTACAAACTTTCCAGTGATGTCTGTGAGAAAGGAATATTCACTCGACGAGCTCGCGCATCTGCGCCGGCGCGCGCGCAATCCACACAGCGCTTTGCTTTTCAGCTCGCGCACATCAGCTATAAAGGCATTAATACTGAATGTTTAAAAACATTCATTGAATACATCTGCTTCGTAGACATCCTTAATCTCTAATAACTCAATTCTGCTGCCTGTTATTCTGTTGTGTGTTTCTTTGTCTGAATATGGCACTTATCACGTGCTGTGTGGTATCGGCGTTTGGTATCGGGGCATTTTAACGAGTACGAGTACATGAGCTCAGTATCGGGCCCGATACCGATACCAGTATCGGTATCGGTGCATCCCTAAAAACAGGCATGTTTACTTTATCAATATGAAAAAATCCAATTCTGTTTATAATGTATTAGGGGTGTGTGATAAAAAAATATGTCTCGCTATTGGGATTTTTTTCTATAACAATAATTAAACTATTTTGCTGAGTGTGTTTTTGTGCCGGTACCTTAGCTGGTTGAGGCCTTTAGAAACAGAGCAAGTAACTGTCTGTATGAATGGATCACTGAATCATTGAGTCAAATGATTTATTCAAAAACAGATTCATTCAAGGAACGAAACATTGCAGTGTTGCTCCGAGACGCACAAATGTCCTGCTCCGGCTTTGATTGGAACTATTTTTGTAAATGAAAAAAAAAAACAGGCAATATTGTGTCTAAAACGTAACTCACTCGATATTAACTTCTTATTAGTTGAACTGCTGTATAAATGTAATAACATATTTAGCTCACGGGCTAATGTTTAGGAAAACGGCATGTGTGATATAGTTACATAATTACATAACTATATCATATCTTAAAAATACAAAACAAAAACAGATATAGGGATATTTTTTTTTACATTTAGCAGATGCTTTTATCCAACGTGACTTACAAATGAGGACAATAGAAGCCATCAAAACCAACAAAAGAGCAATAATATGCAAGTGCTATAACAAGTCATGGTTACCCTAACGCAGTACACGTAGCAAGGTGTTTTTGTTTTGTTTTTTTTTGCTTTTATATCTTGAATTATAGGGTCATTTTAACTTATTCTAATAGGCTTCATCATGCAGTTAGTGCTTTTGGATTTTGCATTTAGATGCTTTAAGCTTAATTTTTTTCCAGATAATATTAGTATTTTAGGTCTACACAGCACTGACTGACATTTCATTCTGATTGTACTCAAGTTTTCAGTCTGAGCCATCAAACCAATTATAAACAGTTCATTTGAGTGCATGTAAACACAGGCATTAAGTTTAGTTTGTCTTTGTTGGGGCAAATCACACAAAACTCACCACAAAGAACATCTGCCTCTGGTCCTTGTGCGGCAGCAGGAAGAGCCGCAGGACGGTGGTGTAGGGGATCTTATAGTCAAACGTCTTACCGTGCAGGTGCAGGAAGCTGGGGTAGATAAGGATATCATACCTGAAAGACAGACACTAATGCAGTCAAACACAAGTCATGTGCATCACTCAGAAAAAAAAACAGCTTAATTACTGTTCATTATTTATGTACGTTTGAATAAAGGCATTTTTATGAAAACTACCTTAGTTGTATGCAAAAGGTTTTAATTGAATGCAATTGTTATATTATCTGAAAATAAATAGCATTGAATATAATAGTTTTGTTGTTAATTTTAACCTCTAATATGTGACCCTGCCTGGAGCACAAAAGCAGCACAGGTATATTTGTAGCAATAGACAACAATACATTGTATGGGTCAAAATTATCCATTTTTCTTTTATGCCAAAAATCATTAGGATATTAAGTAAAGATCATGTTCCATGAAGATATTTTGTAAATTTCCTGCCATAAATATATCAAAACTTTATTTGATTAGTAACATGCATTGCTGAGAACTTCATTTGGACAACTTTAAAGGCGATATTGTCCTATTCTTAACCAATAAAATTTGTTTGTTTTTCTTAACCATACTCATAATCAATGGAAAGCTTATTTATTCAGCTTTCAGATAATGATCAATTTAAAAAATCTGACCCTTATGACTGGTTTTGTGGTCCAGGTTCCATATGTTGCAAATGAGATTTTTCTTTAATAAAACTAAACTATCGGTATTGAGAAATATCATTCTGAATAATTGAAAAATGTTGCATCTTTTTTTTGTGTTCAAAAGTCTTCTGGGTTTGTAATGATATGAAGATGAGTAAATGACAAAGCTCATTTTTTTTTTTATAAATTAACAACTAATTAACCGATCTGGCAAAAGATGTGTACTGTTGTATTACGGATGCTTTAAACACAACACTTACCTTCCTCTCGGTGTAAGACACTGAAGCTCTTTGAATACACACACAGCGTCTCCAGTAGCCTGGATGACGTCTGCCTTCGAAAGAACATTCTGAGCGAACGCCTGTGACAGAGAGAGATGATCATCATCAGAACCAACACCTGCAGCTCACACACACACACACGTCTGGTTTACTATGCTTGTGGGGACTCTCCATAGGCATAATGGTTTTTCTACTGTACAAACTATGGCTGCACGATATATCGAAATATCGCAAATGCATATGCATATTGCAACGGCATGGGATATCTGAATCATTTTATTAATATGCTACTTAAATCAAAACTCTGCAAAAGTTAAAGTTTTAGGTCGATGCATATAGCAGAGAATTGCTTGATGGTAAAAAGAGTTAAGTGCAATAAGATGCAAAAAACAACTCCTTGCCGACACACACCTGAAGCATATCTCGGACAGCGTGTGATCGTAAAGCACACACACACACACACACACAGAGACACGCGTCTGACCTCGCGAGCACCGAGTTGATTCGTCTTTCGCATCTCCTTATGTTTGAACAGACACATACACACGGAACTACGTCAAAACTACCCGTCTCAACAATCACTCTTGTAAACGCAGTCAGTTATGCTTTACTGTAAAGCTGCTTTGACACAATCCGCACTGTACAAAGCACTATATAAATAATGATGACTTGACTTATGTTTTAAATGAATGTAAACAGCTGAGAAAGAAATGGGATGTGTATCATTACACTGAACCCGTGCAGTCGGTCTTAAAGGGACAGCAGCCTATAAACACATGCTGCTGAAAATGTCACTAATGTTAATCAAACTACAAAACACAAAGATGAATCTAAATTTAATTCATGCATTGGACTATATGCAGTGTTAATTTACACTTATTACATTTCTGTACCAGAACACTACTGTTAGACCTTATTTTATTGATAAATGTTATATTGTATTTATCTATGCTTGTAATTTGAGTGTTCACTTCCCTTTAATCATGTTTGAACTTTCTTAGGCTATAGTTTTTACTATGGTATTGAAGAAATGCTTAAAGTGCACTTTAAGTAATAAACGGAAAACCAAGTTACACTGATATAAAATAAGTGGAATTAATTTAGTTGTGCGTTTCTTCACACTGATGTTAAAATTAAATTTTCAGATTTGCATCATAACTTTTTATGTAATGCTAAAACACTGCTTGTCACTTTCAGAAGTTTTAGTGATGCTTTCTTTTCCAAGAGAGAATGTGAAACATATTGGTTATATAATTTTAATATTTTTATATTTAAATAAAAATAATTATTTTAATAAATATAATTTAAATTGATTTTACACACTTAAAGCAATATCGTATCCCACATCAAATATCGCATTAACAAGGTATCGCATATCACATTTTTCTTCAATATCTCACATCCCTAGTACAAACCGTATTTTCTATCGCCCTACACCTAAACCTACCCCTCACAGGAAACTTTCTACATTTTCTCAAAAAAAAGTTAGACCTCAATTTAGGTCCCCACAGTGACACAAGTCCCCATGAGTCTGTGTGTATTCAGGTTTAAGTCCCCACCGACACACACACACACACCTCCACAGGGTCCGAGCCGTCGTCTCCGGTGTTGGGCGGCACATAGAAGCGGACCTCCATGAGGGACACCTCCGCATCATCATTCTGATGAAACTCCACCGTCACCTCGTTCTTCCCCGTTGCACACTGGGATACGCTGGACAGCGGGATCTCGAAGACGGGACTGTCGCTCACATCAAACGACAGCAGAGACCCTGAGTAGACAGACAGAGTGACCATTTGTGCTGTCAAAATGGCTGAAAAACTATTTGAATGTTGTACTTAAATATTATCAATATTCAAATTAAATTTGAATTTAAAAAGGCATCATTTCATTTATGGGGAAAAAAGCTTTTGCCTTCTCTCCTGAGGCCACAAGTTACTAATGCAGGTTTCTTCAAAGCAATAAAATAATGACTATCTTTGAAAAAAGTGCATGTTTAAAATAATGTTTATAAACCAAATATAATGAATTAATTTGCTTAAACAATTAGAAACAAAACAGCATCATGTATGTATGTATAGTTTAACACAAATGACCGAAAACCAGAGTACTTTTTCATTTAAAAACATGAGATGCAGTGTGATGGGAAAAACGCCATAAAAGACATGTTTTTTACAAGTTGAACTTAAATACATTTTGCATGGCTTTCTAAACATGCAGCTCTTCGAAAATCGATTTATTTATTTTTTTGACAGCCCTATTGACCATGTCTCAAAATCAAAAAAATCTGTTTTTTATTTTAGCCTCAGAATATGACAATTTACACTCCCACTCAAAAGTTTGGGGTTGTGAAGATTTCATGCTTTTGAAAGTCGTCTCCTTCTGCTCACTAAGGCTGAATATGTATTTGATCAAACCTACAATAAAAATTGTGAAATATTATTACAAGTTATTTTAATTGTTTTCTATGTGAATATCTGTTCAAATTTTATTTATTTCTGTGATGCGCAGCTGTATTTTCAGCATCATTACTCCAGTCTTCAGTGTCACATGATCTTCAGAAATCATTCTAATATACTGATTTGCTGCTCAAGAAACATTTCTGATTATTATCAATGCTGAATATTTTTGTGGAAACTGTGATACATTTTATTTTTCAGGATTCACAGATGAATAGAAAATTCAAGAGAACAGCATTTATTTGAAATGGAAATCTTTTGTAACATTATACATTTTTTACACTCATTTTCACTTTTGAAAATGAATGACCCTACTTTTTTTTATTAAACAGTTAATATAATATTTTAATACCTGATTATTTAATGGAAATACTTTTTTAAAAAAACATTAAATGTACAGTGGAGTTGTGTACAGAAATATATTGATTGTATTTTTATTTATCTTTATCAGTCAATATTGTTAATATATGTCTGCATTGTATATCATTTTTTTTACACGCTCATTTTCCCTATTTTAGATTGAAATGATCTTTGCAAATATTTTTTGGAGTGAATCTTTAAAAGAAATATATATATATATAAAAATATAAAAATACTGTTAAATATAACCTTTCAGAAATTTCAAATTTAATATCTACTTCATCATACTGTACATTATAAAACTGACTTGTAGCATTTAAAATGACTGATTTTCGTATTTATTTATTTATTTTAACAAAGCAGCACAGAATTTCCATATCGGTCATTTATCAGCTATCAGCCATAGTTTTTTTTGGACATAATCTCATGTATTCCCTGTAGTGTGTGTAGACGTGTGTGTGTGTGTGTGTGTAGGCATGTGTAGACGTGTGTGTGTGTGTGTGTGTGTGTGTGTGTGTGTACCTGTGAATTTGGCAGTGCCCCAGTTCCAGCCCTTCACACACATGTCCTTCTCCGCCAACTCAACCTTGTAGTTTGTTTTAAAAAACGCTGAGATTTTCTCAAAATCCTGCGGCGAAGAGGAAAGAGCGAGAGAAAGAAGAGATAAACAGAATTAATGCCTCACTTCCCCTGACTCTCGCTCTCATCCAGTCGTGGGTTCATTAATAAAGCGAGTTGGCTGCGGCGCTCGGCCTTCTGGGACGGCAGAGGTGTGTGTAATCCGGCCGGAGGCTGAAGCGGAGCACGCTCAATCAGCCTGTTTATTTATCCAGCGCTGCGCAATCGCTTCCACATGTCACTCCACCAGGTGTGTGCGCGTCCATCTGTGCGCTAATGAGCTTGGCACTGTTTAGCGAATCCCTGACGATCACATTAACATTACACAAACCAGCAACTCTCACACAGTTCTCCCTGATCCTCAAAACATGGCTTTCTCTCCCTAACGTAAAGACCAAACAACGACGACGCTGTTAAAGTTGAACAATGCATCTAAATGCACAGCTCTGTGCAACTCTGTCTGCGTTACATGTTATAGATACTTCAGGAGTTACTGTACCAAACACAATGACTTCATACAAACACACACATACAGAGCAAACCCATTATTGGAGGCCAGTGATTAAGCCCTGGAGAAAAGCATTCCTGAAACATCTTGAATTACACACACACACACACTGCACTTCCTTTGACACAGAGAGAGAAAAAACAAACATTTAAGCAGAAGCTGAAAGGAAGTATTACATTTAGGGCTGGGCGATGAACGGTATCATATTGAGATTGCGGTAAAATTTATGTCAATAATGATGATGAGCACTGGACATTTTTTACTCAATATGGATTAATCTAACAACAAAAATAAATGTTAAACAGCAGTCAATGCATGTTGCTAAGATGTGAGATTGTTCTGCTCCTCAATTGTACGTCGCTTTGGATAAAAGCGTCTGCTAAATGATTAAATGTAAATGTAAATGTTCTGTGAATGAATGGCGTGATTTCGTCTGATACAAACTAAAACTCACATGACGATCTGTGTTAGCGTCTGCATCTCAATATATGAGACATGAATTCATCTAAGAGCTGCTCTGAGAGTCACTTTAGCAACTTTGCACCGTTTCATTTGAGAAAAACTACCGTCAAATACAATAAAACTACAACTGAAAGACCTTCACGACCCGTCAAAATTGAAGTGCGCTTTAACTTGAAGAAATTATGACAAATATATTTCTATTGTATGACAAAATAAAATTCTCAAAGTAGGCCTAATAGTATTATTTTTAAAGAATATCATACAAAGGTATTTTTCATCAATGTATACAGTTGTGTTGTGCAGACAATAAAAATGCAATGACTTGTAAATTAATTTCATTTGATTACATTTTAAAAGCATGATCAAAGTGATCACAGTCTTATTAAATCATTTCATTAGACACCATTTTTATGACAAATTTGTATTGCATCATTAAACACGGAATCCAGGAAAAAATCAAATGGAAAGCAGATTTCACGCTGCCCTAAATTAAAAGGTATCTTACTCTGTAGAGCTTAAATGTGAACAAAGTTATGTTTATATTAGTGCTGTCAAATGATTAATCACATCCAAAATAAAAGTTTTTGTTTACATAATGTGTGTGTACTGTGTATATTTATTATGTATGCATGTATGTATGCATGCATATATATATATATATATATATATATATATATATATATATATATACACACACACATACAGTATATTTTGAACACTTACATGTTTATACATTTATATATTCATATTTTATATTATATATTTAATATATAAAAAAAAAAAATCTTAAATATATACATGCATGTGTTTGTATTTATATATACATAATAAATACACACAGCACACACATATATTATGCAAACAAAAACTTTTAGTTTGGACGTGATTAATCGTTTGACAGCACTAGTTTATATGTATTCTCAAGGTCTGACAAACATGTGGAAAGTATTTCCTTCCCCATTAATGCTACATGAATAACATCAAATATCAATATGCAAAAAATAAATAAATATCATGATCGTATTTTTGGCCCCATCGCCCAGGCCTAATTACATTTATCTATATGCAGCCCTGATCGGTCAATTCTCAGTCGAACATCGCACTCACCGTGTCTTTGAAGCCGTCGTATCTGTAGACGTGTCCGGTGCTGGTGGCCAGTTTGATCCCATGACCCAGACAGACGCGACGCCACTGGGCCGCAGAGAGCTCAGAGGCCGAGATACTGTCCACCTTCCCTGTTTTTTGGCTTTTATAGACCACAGACTGCTTGCTGAACCTCAGCCGGCCATCATTCTGACAACAAACAGCAATGAGAGGAGAGCATTCAGAGATCACTTCCTACGCTACTGCGTTTACATTTTCTGGACAGCGATATATCTGCATGTATATTACATATTCTCTGTGCCTTCTTTAAGGTTTGTACCTAAACACAATCCCAGCAGGTTTAAGAGTAAGTATCACACATATGTTTGGAATGGCATTATATTACTGCAGAAAACATCTGACAAAATGTATAGCATGCAACACTGAAGTTGGACTGTATTACCAAAAAATGGTTTACTACAGTACAATACACACTTCTCTGTGTCCTGACTTTAACCCTGTAAGGTCTGACATTAGAGCTGCACGATTCTGGATAAATTGAGAATCACGATTATTTTCCTCAAATAGAGATCACGATTCTCCCACGATTCTGAACTAAACAAAATAATGTGTGACAAAATATTAATTGCTGCAGTCTATTTAAGAGTGTTTAATTTAAATGAATTATTAAACATTTTAATATATAATACAGTATGGCCAGGTTTCACAGACGGGGCTTAGACTAAGCCAAGATTAGATCATAGTTCAATTAAGACATTTAAGCAATTTTTATAAACATGCTTAGAAAAAAGCATTACTGGGGTGCATCTTGAGACAAAACAAAGGCACTGATATATTTTAAGATCAGTCAGTGCGAGTTTCTTTCAGTTGAAACAGCTCAGATTTACATTTTTGTCTAGGACTAGGCTTAAGCCTTGTCTGTGAAACCCCGGGGTATATGTATTTAAAATATAGTGTATTTAATACACCAACTTTTAGAATTAAAATGATGAAAAATTGGTTTGTATTAATGATTCAATGACTCACTCATACCTAGGCCTGTCACGATAACAAATTTTGCTGGACGATAAATTGTCCAAGAAATTATCGCGATAAACGATAATATTGTCGATCTGAGACCATTTTCATCTAGAATAATGATAATGGCATAATGATGCACATACACCTTTCAAAATTCAATAAACGTTTATTTCCAAAGACTACTTAACACTGAAAATGGAAAACATTTTAAATATCCACAATAACAATGAACAAAACAACCAAAAACAATAAAAGCAATGGACTCTCAGTCTCTGTTAACAAAAAATGCACTTGAATAAATACCAAAAACAATAAATAAAATGGATGTAAACAAAATTGCACTTCAAAAAATATTAAACAATAGGCGCAACATGCATTCCATAACAGGCAAAACTGCCTGTTAGGACCTTTGTAAACAAACAAACAAAAAAGCCTCAAGCCATATGCAAAAAACTTTTGAAAATAATGCTGTTGTACAGTTGTGGAATTGCCGTTTGTGACACGTATGTTCTCCCAGGCAATTCATACTGGCTGTCAAATGTTTGCAGCATTCGTCGAAATGCCGGCTTTTCGACGATACTAAAGGGCAGCATCTCTTTAGCAATCAAGCGAACTACACTGTCGGTGAGTGCACACCATTTTGCACTGTCCTGTTTGTACTTTGTTTGTCGACTAAATGCCCCAGTTATGGTGCACTGTCGGGAAGACGAAGACGGCCCGTCTGTTGTAGCTTTTTTTTCCCATCTGGGAAAACTGCAACGGATGATTGTGTTTTAGGTGCATGTGCATGTTTGTTGTGTTACCGGTTTTAGTCGATACTGTTTTAAAACAAATGCGACATACCGGCTCGCTCAGGTTAAGTGGTTCACCACGGTCATTTGGTTTGAATCCGAAGTGCTCCCACACTGCAGCTGTCGCGTTTGGCTTTGAAACCAATTCCATGTCACAACTTGCGTCTCGTCTTTTCGCTCTTCTCTGCAGTCGCCTCAAACACTCCCGCCTTCCCACACAAAGTCCATGTGACTGACAAGCGCCGCCTCCCCACACAAAAGACAATGCAACTGACAAGAGGGTTCACTTCTCCTATGCTAAGGAAACGAGAGTTGTCATTCAGTCGCGGATAACAAACAAGTATGCAAATGAAATTATCGCGGCCGGAAAAATTATCGAGGTCATTTTTTTTTATCGTGCGATTAATCGATTTATCGACTATCGCGACAGGCCTACTCATACCTCACTTGTTTCATTAATGGATGAATCAGTGTTTTTGAACGAATCTCGAATGAATGATTCAATAACCAATACATTTTTTAACAGTCACTTGTCGCCACCTAGTGGTGAAATGATGCCATCGACACAAACGTTATTTGAAGCGCCAGTTGCTTTCAAAAGACGAGTGGCTCTATTTTGATCGCTACCATAGACATCAATGTTTGTAGCCGAACTATAAACTTTTACCCCAGTATTTCTATGAATGACTGTAAGACAGAAATAATACTGTGTAGTTGAAAAGACTGTTTGTGAAGCTTTTTCTTACCTAAACATGTTAACTGTCTGCTCTCTGGATCAGCTGAATGCAGATTTGAATGTTCCCGTATGATTTTTTCAAAGTTTTAATAGACACGGGCGAATCGTTGTCATTCAGAAATTAGATCGTGTGGGTATTTGAATCGAGATCGCGATCTTTTAACGATTAATCGTGCAGCTCTATCTGACATATGAACAATAGTCAGAAATATCTTCTTTTTTTTATGGAACCGTTTGTTATAACTTCAGACAAAATATTAAAGAAAATCTAAAAAGTCTGCATTGTTATGTTTTGCATCAGGCTTTTATGGCTCATAAAGTAGGAATATGGGGCTCAAACTGGAGGAAGGAAAACTGAGCAAAAACATGCAGATGCTGATATTTATATAGCCAAAAAGTAAAAATAAATTCAGACAGTTTGAAATGTAAATCTATGAAATTTTATAACAGGCTACTCACATAAAATTCATATAAATATCAGTAATCACTCTATATCTCCCAATAATGTCTTAGCAAGATGATATTTAAATGAGTTTTATGATCAAAGCTCTACATTTTTACTGTGGGGCAAAACATATAATGCAAATATTAATATATTAATGCAAATAAACATTCCTCAAATGCCTGATGGATGTAAATGACTTTGTCTGAATAATCAAGTAAGCCTAAGCTGCTTCAGTCCAGTATGGAAATAATACTATATTACTATAATATAAGAGTTATTCTTATGTTCACATCATTAAAAACCAGTAAAGAATTACACAACAAAAATGTGTTCATGTAACACAACCAGAAGGTGAACATTTACAGAATTACACATATGTTGAAAAAAGTATAAACTATTAATCAGATGACAGAAGGCATGTAGTAGGTCAGTTTTGATCATGTTGATACTTTAGAGGAATATTAAACTCATGTATTATTGATGCATTAGGCTTTATAGTTGATATGGCCAGATGAGGTGAAATGTCAAACTGCGACACCTAGGGGTCACTTTAATGTTTGCCAGTTTATGCAGTAGCCCCTCACTGCAGAACAAAGATCCAGGGGGCGGGGTTGGATCCACATCCAGGGGGTGGAGATGGGTAGGTTTAGGGGTGGAGATGGGTGGGTTTAGGGATAAGGGGTGGAGACGGGTAGGTTTAGGGTTGGAGATGGGTGGGTTTAGGGATAAGGGGTGGAGACGGGTGGGTTTAGGGGTGGAGATGGGTGGGTTTAGGGATAAGGGGTGGAGACGGGTAGGTTTAGGGGTGGAGATGGGTGGGTTTAGGGATAAGGGGTGGAGACGGGTAGGTTTAGGGGTGGAGATGGGTGGGTTTAGGGATAAGGGGTGGAGACGGGTAGGTTTAGGGGTGGAGATGGGTGGGTTTAGGGATAAGGGGTGGAGACGGGTAGGTTTAGGGGTGGAGATGGGTGGGTTTAGGGATAAGGGGTGGAGACGGGTAGGTTTAGGGGTGGAGATGGGTGGGTTTAGGGATAAGGGGTGGAGACGGGTAGGTTTAGGGGTGGAGATGGGTGGGTTTAGGGATAAGGGGTGGAGACGGGTAGGTTTAGGGGTGGAGATGGGTGGGTTTAGGGATAAGGGGTGGAGACGGGTAGGTTTAGGGGTGGAGATGGGTGGGTTTAGGGATAAGGGGTGGAGACGGATAGGTTTAGGGGTGGAGATGGGTGGGTTTAGGGATAAGGGGTGGAGACGGGTAGGTTTAGGGGTGGAGATGGGTGGGTTTAGGGATAAGGGGTGGAGACGGGTAGGTTTAGGGGTGGAGATGGGTGGGTTTAGGGATAAGGGGTGGAGACGGGTAGGTTTAGGGGTGGAGATGGGTGGGTTTAGGGATAAGGGGTGGAGACGGGTAGGTTTAGGGGTGGAGATGGGTGGGTTTAGGGATAAGGGGTGGAGACGGGTAGGTTTAGGGGTGGAGATGGGTGGGTTTAGGGATAAGGGGTGGAGACGGGTAGGTTTAGGGGTGGAGATGGGTGGGTTTAGGGATAAGGGGTGGAGACGGATAGGTTTAGGGGTGGAGATGGGTGGGTTTAGGGATAAGGGGTGGAGACGGGTAGGTTTAGGGGTGGAGATGGGTAGGTTTAGGGGTGGAGATGGGTGGATTTAGGGATAAGGGGTGGAGACGGGTAGGTTTAGGTATATGTAAGGTGGGAGGAGTTGGATCTTGATCCAACCACGCCCCCTGGATCTTGTGTTCTGCAGTGAGGACCATCTCAGTTTATGCGTGTTTCATAATAATAATAATAATAATAGTAAATATGAACTCCACACTTGAGTGAAAGTTTAGCATCACCTACCCAAGATCCCTTCGCCTCTGTGTGAATATCATTAAACTCCAGAGTGTCTCCCATCTCTGTAAATAAACAAACATCAACACAGAGGCATATAAATATCATCGCATTCATCATCAGACGAGAGTCACTCAATCATATTAGAGTATGTCTCGCTCTGAAGACTTTCATTCACTTCTGTATGAGCGGCACTATCGCTAATCACACTCATCTCCGTCTTCGTGTTCTTAAAGTAGCACAGCGGCTGTGAGCTCCCTACATAGACAGCATGTAAGGGTTGGATTCTAGAGAGTATGTGTGTGATTCTTAGGCGCTAGTAGCGCTAGAAATGCTGTCTAAACAGACGAGTTCAGCAGCCGCACGTGCAGCGAGCGCGCTTCCTTTAGCTTCATCAGTAAACAATACAAACTTATTTTGACACTTACTTTGGGTGAAGAGCGCCTTTATGAATAATAATAATCGTGTTCCCGGAGGTGAAGATATTTGATGTAAACACAGAGATAACTTCGATGACCAAGCTCTTCTATTCTCCGGTTTCCCGCGTCAAGCCTCCGGGCTCTGAACACAGTGAACCGGAAGCAGTGTTGAAGGGTCATGCGTTTCCATGACACCGCGCGCATGTTTACTCTTTTTTATTATTATTATTATTTATTCAGATACACGAAAAACAAACAAATTTAAAAATGTATTTCAAAATTAGTTTGGACTGTAGAATTGACAGAACGTTTTGATTTGTTTAATTAATACTGCAGCAATCTATATTCCTTCAAATTAAAAATCATTACACTACAATGTTTATTTCATATTTATGGTTATAAAGAGAACCTGTTATAACCATATTATGACCGTGAATATAACAAAATACAATTATTTTAACTAAAATATCTTAAAGCATATTAAAATGTTATTATAAATATTAAATATAAAAAACATGTAATTAAATATCAAATAATAAAAAACAATATGAAAATAAAGTCCGTGATTATTGTCCCTCCTATATGTATATGTATAAGCTATATATAAAGAGAACCACATTATGCATGTATTATAATCATATTATGATCGTAAATATAACGAAATAAAAATATATGTACTAATATATTAAAATGTTATCACTGACATATTATTAATTGTATTATTATATTAAAATATTATTATTATATATCATTATTCATATAGTATTATTACAGTTTTTGCCCATTGCTTACACACTAAAACCGAATGCTTAGACCAAAGCCTCGATACCTAGACTTCTTGTAGCATACCTTAAACACAGTGTAACCATAGCTTAAACACATTGTCAACTTTGCACTTTGTTTGCAATTCTATAACACACTTATTGCGAAACACTACACACGTTTTCTTACATTAGACACTTTGTTCATAAACAAAATCACCTGTTATCATTGGGAAAACACTCTGTTCGAAATGCAAAACTCATCTGGCAATTGTAGGCACTTACATACACACCTGAAAACACTTGCACAGAAAACAGAACACCAATCGGTCTGAGCCTTAGCACTACAAATAGGCCTCAGGTAAACCATTCTGAGAGCTTTGCAAACATGGAGGCAATGAGAGTCAGAATAAGGGAGAGAGGAGTCGGACGTGGAAGAGGACGAGGACGAGGACAAAGACGAGGACCAGTGCGGAGACGTGTCTCAGATGACATCAGGGCTACTCTGGTGGACCATGTGATAAATCATGGCCTGTCCATGAGGGAGGCTGGGCAAAGAGTCCACCCTAACCTCAGTCGCTACACAGTAGCATCGATAATAAGGACATTCCGACTGGAGAACAGGTATATCTTCAAGTTTCTACTCCAGACTGCACCTACTGTATGTGTCACATGATTCTGTATCATATTACTGTACTAACTGTACTATACAAAAATGGGTAGTGCTGTGAAGTATATGTAAAGGAATACCATTGTGATGTTACAGTACTGTGTACAGTTTGAAAGTACAGTATGTGAATAACCTAGCCAATGATATCTTGTGGTGGCATTTTCTACAGAATGGTTGGACGACCTCCTCAAGGTGGAAGGGAGCGGCTCTTCACGCAACAACAAGAGCTTGCCATCATTGAAATGGTGCGAGAAAATAATGCAATCCGACTTCGTGAGTTGCAACAACGCATAATTGCAAATAGAAATGTATTCAGCAATATCAACAGGGTCAGCATTTCTACACTAAGTCGCATCCTACAGAAACATAACTTCAGAATGAAGCAGCTGTACAGGGTGCCGTTTGAGAGGAACAGTGTCAGGGTCAAGGATCTGCGCCATGATTATGTGCAGGTATGTGTCACTTTACTTTACATACTATATATTGTGATGTGGGAATGAGGGTTTATGCTGCCACCTGCCTTGCCTGTAGCTTGTAGTTTTTGTCTATACTTACCCAACCCAGCCCCCTACTTGAGTGAAAATATAGACATTGTAGTTACTGTATGTGTTTTCAGTAACACTATTCAATATTTTCTGTTACAGACAGTTCTGGATTTTGATGCCGGCGAACTGCCACATGAGTTCATCTATGTGGATGAGGCAGGCTTCAATCTGGCCAAAACCAGGCGTCGGGGCCGTAACGTAATTGGACAAAGGGCTGTTGTAAATGTCCCTGGGCAGCGTGGGGGAAATATCACCTTGTGTGCTGCAATTAGTGTCCAAGGAGTCCTGCACCACCATGCCACTCTAGGTCCCTAC
>CM041813.1:3602286-3614786 GCA_023376895.1 Aspiorhynchus laticeps
TTTCAGTGAATAATAATCTTTTTAATAATCTAAAGAACATTTCCCATGCACTATAATCTCCTAAAAATTGCCATTGATAATTCCATAAAGAATCTTTAACATCCATGGAATCTTTCAGTTGCACAAAAGGTTCTTCGTAGAGGAAAAAAGGTTCTTTAGATTATTAAAATGTTCTTCATACTAAGAAAAAAAAATGTTTCTTTCAGGAACTGTTCATTTAAAGGTTCTTTAGGAAACCTAAATGGTTCTTCCATGGCATTTTGAAATGTTTTAAACAAGTGTAAAGAACCTTTAGTGCAATGGAAAGATTCCATGGGTGTTAAAGCTTCTTCAAGGAACCATCAGAGCCAATAAAGAACCTTCATTTTTAGACAGAAAGTTCAGGGAAAGTGAGGATTTTTCTCCTAGCACAGGTTTTATTGTCCATTCCTTCTTTGTTCTGAAGGTCCTTGGCAAAGCCGACAATGTTTCAGGCCAACTTCCATCCATTTAAAATTCAAACTAAATATCCACAGGGAGACTGAGGAGTGTGTGTCGCCTTGTAGAGATCACGGAGTGTGTGAATGAGAGTTTGATGCATCTAGAAACAATCGCCGGATGTCCATCATGTGTGTAAAGATGCATTTATATTCTAACATCCATCTACTGCCATGTGTGTGCGCGTGTGTGTGTGTGTGTGTGTGTGTGTGTGTGTCTAGTCAGTGAAGGAATGCATGTTTGATTGAGTGCAGACTGCACATAAATCTCTACTTTAACTGTACACAGACACACAACATGACCCTGACCCCCTCCACAAACACACACACACACACACACTCGCTCATGAATATGAAAGACTAGCCTCTTTGTGCACTGAACTGACCAGTCCATCATATGGGCAATATAACTTTATATGATGTGATAGAAGGGAACATGTTTTATGATATTGCACCATAATGCTGAATTCTTGGTATTGTTGACTGGAGCCTCAGAGACTCGTCTGTTTAGTGTTAACAGAGACAACAAATCAAAACGGAGAGAAAGACAGCGCAACTGACTGATATACCGATTTGACATCATATCATTGCTGCCAGCTGCAGAGACACACACACACACACACAGATCCGTCCTAATGAAAACCGTTGTTATTCAATAAAGTCGCGGGGGATTTGTTTCAGGGGTTATGTAAATATACCAGTGCTCTGTTTTTGAGCTGTTGTGCTCACATCCAAATAAGCAAAGAGAGAGAAGAACATTCTTCATGTGATTCTCGATAAGATCTACTATGCCATGAGAAAAACTGCAGTTCCCGAATCAACAGAGTTATAATTATCTGTGTTTGCTAAGAAACACCACTTTTATCTGTGCTCAAACTGATAGATAGCAAGCTTAAGAAAATGTTGTAAAAATAACGTCAAATCATGCTGATAGTTGTGGAGATGCATGCTGTGAGTTATGATTTCTGCCTGCCGACGTTCATCCAATGACTTTGCATGGAAAAAAAATATTTTGAAGATTCTTTAGAAAAAGTCTAAATTGGATGTCATGATGTTATTGTGTGTGGTGCCTACTTTCATAAGAAAGAAAAATAAAAACAGAGATCTCTTCAATATCTCGGTTGCCTCTCCAGTTGTTTTCAGAGGAAAAGAGCCTAAACATTATAACAAATGAAGGTTTAAAAACTGGGTGATGCCATTGAAGAACCATTTTTGGTTCCTCAAAGAACCTTAAAGTGATCAGTTCTTAAAAGAAGCATTATTTTCTTAGTGTGAAGAATATTTTAAGAATCTTTCTCTGCGACAAGGTTTTATGGATATTAAAGGTTCTTCATGGAACCATCGATGGCAAAAAAGAACCTCAATATAATCGTGTAATCTATTCATCTTTGATTTTTTTTTTCAGAACGTTTCAGAAGAGATCTCAAAGTCTCTTGAAACCAAGATCATAATTCAGAGACCTCAATATGAACTAAAAAAAAATTCTCATCAAATGTTTGCAAGGGGCATAAATCAACATTATTTTAAAGCTCTCAAACTCTTAAAAATAAAGTTTTTTTTAGTTTTTTTTTTGCAGTGAATACCATATAAAAGCAGTTTTGGCCTCCTTTAAGAACTTTTCAGTGAACTGTTCTTAAAAAGAAGCATTTATAAGAGCATTTGAATAACCTAAAGAACATTTTTTTCACTGTAAAGAACATTTTGTCCAAATGGAGAGATGTTAAGTGTTCTTTATGGAACTACTGATGCCTGTAAATAACCTTTATTTTTATATTACACATTACCAGTTGTCTATTACTATTTCATATAATAGCAGAAACATTTAAGACGATCTTAATGCTTTAATGAAACAAAAACTCAGAGTCTTCTGAGCTCTGAAAGAGAAACCTTGGAGCAATAAAATGTTCCTCGGGGTGCTCTTATCCAGTTATTCACTGGAACAAAAGACAGTTCTAATAAGAATAAGATGTCAGTCAATGTTTATAAGACTTTAATGGAAGATTTCAGTATATCTGATGTTTTCAATAAGCCGTTCGTGCTGGATCAGGATTTTGGAGATGCACTGCTGAACTCTTCCACACTTGATCTAACTTGGTTAGGTCTTGGATGATTATTGTGACCCTGGGTTTGGGGGAAAGGTGTGTCAGGATCAGTGTGTGTGTGTGTGTGTGTGTGTGTGTGTGTGTGTGTGAGTGTGTTTCAGGTAGTGTTTTAGATGAGAATTCCTCGCTATTGAAGAAGAATCAGTGAATCAGAAAGAGAAAAGAGAGGAACAGCTCTGAAAAGAAAAACTGTCAGGGCTAATCGAGGTTAATAAGCTGTTGTTATTTTGGCCGGGGGCAAAAAAGAGATAAACCACTTTAAAGAAGGGGAGTTAACTAAGGCGTGTGTGAGAAGATCAAAAACAACCTGGAGAACTTGACAGGGGGAATATGAGGGGAAGGAGAGAGAAACAATGTGTGACAGCGAGAAGAAAAACCTGGGAGAAGAAAGGATTGAGGAAAACTGGACGTGAGGTTCAAGAAGAGGAGAAGAACAGAGATGAAAAGGAAAAGCAGAGGGGAGGAGGTGCACATATTTCACACCTGTTGAAAACACAATGCCTCAAACAAGTAATTACACATCTCTGCCATGTTCCTCTGAATGCTTGACACAAAAAAGAAAGAGAAGAGAGACACGATGTGAGATGTGTTTGTGCCGGATGAGTCCCCGAGGCTCACACACACTCATAATAGGAGCACTGCGGGACCCTTTCAAGACTTCGGAGGTTCGTTCTCATTTGCTCCCATTTTCCCAGTGTGATTTCTGGTGTGAAAGAGCCTCTGGATGGGTGCATTCACTCAATACCCAATGTAATAAATGCACTGGTCTGTGTACAGGCATGTATATACACATAATCCAAAACAGAAACCTACAAACACACACTACAAAACAAAAACACGTCCCAGAGTCGAGGACCACACACACACACTCACACCCCTGAGCTTAAAAACACACACTCACACACACACAAACACACACACACACACACACACACACTCACACCCCTGAGCTCAAACACACAAACAAACACACACACTCACACCCCTGAGCTCAAACACACACACACACACACACTCACACCCCTGAGCTCAAAACACACACACACACACACTCACACCCCTGAGCTAAAAAACACACACACACCCCTGAGCTCAAACACACACACACTCACACCCCTGAGCTCAAACACACACACACACACACACATACACACACACACACACACACACACCCCTGAGCTAAAACACACACACACACACTCACACACACACACACCTGAGCTCAAACACACACACACACACTCACACCCCTGAGCTCAAAAGACACACACACACACACACACCCCTGAGCTCAAACACACACACTCACACCCCTGAGCTCAAACACACACACACACCCGAGCTCAAACACACAAACACACACTCACACCCCTGAGCTCAAACACACAAACACACACTCACACCCCTGAGCTCAAACACACACACACACACACACACACAGAGAGAGAGAGAGAGAGAGAGAGAGAGAGAGAGAGAGAAAGTACTGTTTGTCAAATGATTAAAAGAATAGATACACTGTTAAAAATGAAAGGGAAAAGTATGACGCTTTTGGTTTGTAAAATATTAGTGAATCATGTTAATATTTAATGTGATGTTCTAAAAAGTCTTTGCAAAAATAACTCTGTTCAAATTCAACATTTTGTTATTTATGTGATTTTTTAGCTATTTATGTGATATTTTAGTAGTGCTTGTGTGATCAAATACAATTGGGGTCACTGTATTTATTGCTATCATAAAATGATTAATAAAGTCATGATGAAATGGAAGCAGCGTCAGATCTTTTCTTCCTTGTTGTGACGCATCTGAGTAAATCAGATTATCAAAAAGAAAAAAAATTAGAGCGGGGACATCAGTATATTGAATATTGACATTTTGATTAAAACAAACAAATTTCATCAAAGAGTTTTTTGTTGTTGTTTTTTTTAGAAATGCATGCATGAATGAATTGCTCATAATTAAAAAAATGCGTTAAATGCGTTATTGAAGTAAGGCAATTTAAGCAGTAGGGATAAATTAAACCTTAATGGTATAATACACTGTACATAAAAATGATTTCAACTTTTTATGACCCGTTTCAATATGAACATAAATCCCTTTAATAATCCTGTGCAGAACTTCTCTGCAGATCTCTATAAACAAACTCTACCAGAGACGGTAGCAGAAGCAGTGCCAGATAAAGCCGCAAGAAATTGTAACCTCTACAATCAAAGCATAACATAAAACTAACTATTTTCATTTCAATACCTCAAAAGAATTACAGCTAAAACCACCATATCACAAAAATTCACTAAAATGACACACCATAATTTGTGTGAAGGCTTAGAAACCAAACATTTACCCAGAGCTGATTACAGACAGATTTTCTCCGCTTGCTGTTATTCCTCAAACAATATCGCAGTCTTCATTTGAGTTTTTTTTATAGAAATAACACAATTATTAATGCATTTCATGAAATGCATTGGCAGAAATGCTCTAAACAGGAGAATTGGGCATCAGTTGTGCATGCAGTGAACCCTGTGTTTTCAGTCGATCAGGTGGCGGTGCTGCTGTTGTTATTGGCTGTGGTTGGGTTCGCTCAGGTGCTGGACCGAACGCTCATCCTGACCAATGAGAGGAGCTCCATCGAGAGAACATACGAGCTGACCAAATACCTGGACCACCAGCTGAAGGAGATCAGAGACACTTACGTGAGTCACTCTCTGTTTGTGTGTGTGTGTAAATGGGACGCTTTTGTTTACAGATGTTTTTGCTCTTCCCAGATTGTTTATCTCCTGGATGCATATAGTTTTAATTACACTGCAAAAAATGATTTTCTTCCTTAGTTTTTTTTTCCTCAAACTCGCGTTTGCATGTTATAAAGTCAGAATTACTAGATATAAACTTGAAATTCTGAGAAGAAAAGTCTGACTTTATAACATTAGCGATATGTAATCTAGTAATCGTGAGATTTTATTCAGTGGTGGAAACAAAGTTCCATACTCTAGAACTTACAAAAAATGTATCATATGAATGATATGGTTTTCAATTTGTTTATTTAGTCGTCTTATAGGAGTACAGTTTTAAATTTAAAGCTTCCAAAAGTGGGGTTTCCATAGAGATGCAATAGAACATTTATGGTTCCCCAAAAAAACCTTTCAGTGACCAGTTCTTGAAAGAACCATTTTTTCTTAGTGTGAAGAGCATTTCAATAATCTGAATAACTTTTTTCCACTATAGAAAAGCTTGTGCAATGGAAAGATTGCATGGAATAATCAACGACAATAAAGAACTTTCATTTTTAAAGTGACAGTTCATCCAAAAATAAAAATTCTGTCATCTGGGGGCAGTCGTGGCCTAATGGATAGCGAGTTGGACTTGTAAGCAGAAGGTTGTGGGTTCAAATCTCAGGTCCGGCAGGGATTGTTGGTGGGGGGAGTATCCTCCTTCAATACCACGACTGAGGTGTCCTTGAGCAAGACACTGAACCCCCAACTGCTCCCCGGGCGCTGTAACATGGCTACCCACTGCTCCGGGTGTGTGTTCACTTAGAATGGGTTAAATGCAGAGAATACATGTCACTACTGGTTATATACTCTCTATATAATTGTGTATGTGACAAATAAAATAATCTTATCTTATCTCATTTACTCACCCTCAAGTTGATGGTAGCCATTATTTTTTGTCCATATATGGAAGTCAATGGCTACAGTCAGTTGTTTGGTTACCAATAATCTTCAAAACATTTTTTGTGTGTGTGTGTGTGTTCAACAGAAGAAATAAACTAATACAGGTTTGGAACAATTAGAGGATGAGTAAAGAATTTTTAGAATTTTTATTTCTGGGTGAACTGTCCCTTTAAGAGTGCATCAGACCGGTGGTTATTAACCCCCAAACGTTGCATATTTTGCATGTCTCCTTTGTCTGACCCGTGTCAGGTCTTGGAGTCTCTACTAATGAGCTGATGATCTGAATCAGATGTGTTTGATTAAAAATGCAGTCGGTTACTTTTGTTGGTAAAAATTGTACAAAATCAATTTTTGAGCAACAAGTACATAACCAGCCAGTGTTTAAAACTATCTCCTTACCTTAGCCCGATTCACAACGGTTAGTTTATAATAATGTTTTCTAATTTGAGTGGTACAGGTAGGTTTTCGCAGGAGATTCGAGCATGGCACTGCGTCATTACGTCACGTCTGTAAACATAAAGTAGTTTTCCCTGCTAGTAGACTATCACATGTGAGGATCCTGCAGGTGGAGGATCATTTATAGCCTTTTCTCACAGCAGCTGGAATAATTAAACATCATTTTGATGGTGGATTGTAATCCAAAAAGTGTGTTTATGAAACACAAGTGACTGAAATGAGATTATATTCCAGTTTTAAATGTGCATCTGATTACAGATAGCCTGGGATTACACAAGATTTGTATTTTAAAGAAAACCAGTTCTAAGGAAGAATAATTAACTTTTTGGGTTAAAACAATTTCTTTATATGAAATTCGAATGGTATGACAATTAGAGGTTAGACTGTACAGAAACTGAAATCTACATGTAACGCTAATGCACACTACATACACATTGTTAACATGAACAATCTGAGAACAAAGTATAACAGTAATAATAATTTGCATGGTTTAATGTGATATGAGCTAACCGATCGTTACATTTAATCACCATTGTAGCACGATTTATTGTAATGCTTTTTTCTTCAGTTGGTCAGAACAAAAGTGTCAGACTTGTTACTTACTTGTTCAGATGACAATATCTGGTGAAACTAGTTATTTGGGTCATATATTCCAAGATGTAGCTAGAATCTGTGATTCCTGAAGGCCCCGTTATACTTCAAACTAAATCGAAGAACGAACTGATGTGACGTCATTTCGAACAAAATCCGGCAAAAAAGAAGTTTGTTTTGGGAGTTCGAAACAGCTTGCCAAAGCGAACTTTCCAGAAAAGTTAATTCCAGCTGCAAAACACCTTTGTACTACCATTGGTCCGTGACGATTACGTCATAGTAGGTGTGCGCTGAAACTCTTCTCTGAGTTCATTTCGTCTGTCGAGTCCTTGGAGGTGAGATACCCACGTGTTAAAAAAACATGAACACAGTGGAGAGCCGCTTTATAGCCTAGTAGAAAATAAAGTTGTGCTTCTGATGAAATGTGACACTGATACTGTTTTTCATGTTTAATTCTGCCGATTGCTTTTAAGCAATATATTGAATAAAGTGCCATGTAAATACACGTGACGTGACTTCACAAGAGTGATATTTGCAGAGCTCGTGCAAACATACCCATGTTGCTATGATCAGATGCTTTATAAAACAAATGCTTGCTGTTTTCTCCATTTTTGTTGTGTTTATTTTGTTACCGAGAGGAAAGCGCGCAGCACATATTTACATATTCATTTTAACATTGCTTTCATCATAGTGGGCGGCGTCGGGATGTTCGCTAACAGTATACCACTGCACATGTATTTCGAACTTCATTTTACCCCTAAACGATGAAGGAAAAGGAACTTCGTTTTGAGTATCTTGGGGCCTTAAGTACAGTATCCACACCGGTGCGGTGACTGACAGCCACACATACTCCTCAAAACATTAGCTTCATGCGTGCCGGTGCACGACCCACGTTAAAAAAAAAATTCTGCAAATAGCTGCAATTGCAGGTTTCAAACAGAGATGGCGACAAAGAGGCACAACTTATGGACTGCAGCTTTAAGGAGACATGCAAAATGTGCACTGTTGGGGTTATTCCAGAAAGCACTGAAACAGATTCTGAAGAGGTCTTTTATATAATTTTATATGTGACAGAATCGATCTAATATGTTGTCTCCTCATCTCTGGATTCTCTCCTCAGCTGTCCTATCTGGGTCCTCCGTTCAGCGATCCTGGCTTCTCTCCTCCTCGTCCCAACAGCTCCTCTCTGTCCGTGCCCAGCGCGGCGACGCGGGTGGACTTATGGCGTGGGCTGGAGAACGGCGCCCGTCTGGCGCAGAACCAGCGAGCCTACAGTGTTCTCCTGTGCGCCGTGAGGGAGCTGGCGCGCTCCACCCTGTGTCCGTACCTCCAGAGCTCCCTCATGCACTTCTGCTCCGGCCTCAGCGGCCTGCTGGGCTCCATATCCGGCCTGATGAACGCCCTGGGCTACACCAACCTCCCGCCCTCCACGCCCGCTCAAGGATACGCCCCACTTCTGTCCTCGCAGTTCCAGAACAGCCCAGCTCCTCTGCGGAGTTACGAGCCTCGGGGCGCGAGAGAGGGAACGACACGGGCGGATCTGAAGCGGGGCAGGAGAGGAAGGAGAAAAGAAGGAGAGAGCTGGACTGCCAAAGAGGAGAGAGAGAAAGAGGAAGGACTGGAGCGATGGGGGAAACGGAGAAGACTGTTAAGCATGGATGAAGAGAAAATCCTAAAACTCAACATGAACTACACAGCTTTAAAATTCGTAAAGCAGCCTGTACTCTTTTCATCGGCGTCTCTACAGCATCGTCGAGCTGTTCGGTCCCCTCACACCGGACTCTCTCCTCTCTCGCTGCTTTATCAGTACGGCGAGGTTCACACTTTGCTGGCGGCCCCCGTGTTGTCGTCTCATCCCACATCAAATGACTTCTCGAGGAAAGTGGAGGGATTCTGGGTACTGAGAGAGCTGCAGAGCTGGCTTTGGAGATCAGCGAAAGACTTCACCAGACTGAAGAAACGACTGCGAGTTTGAGACCCAACAACGGCTTTGTTTCAAAACCTAGCGAGCTGCCTTCTAACAAAATTTCGCAAACCAAAAAAGTTCATTGCGATATACAGTGGTGTTTTCAACAGCAAAAAAAAAAGGTTTTAAGTCAGTTATTTCTATCTTTTGCTGTAGTGTGTCAGTAGGAGATATCAGTTCATATTTCCAAACATTCATTTTGCCATTAATAGTAATAATCTAGTGATATTGTTGTGCTCCACACAGAGATCTGATCTGATCATCATCAGTCTGTCTGGAGTCACATGAAGAAACAGAACAAACTGAGACTAAATCCAGAAGAACTGTGTCTCAAGATGCTTCAAGAATTTCATGAGAGTTATACGTCATCCGACAGCTGAATAAATAAGCTTTCCATTGATGTATGGTTTGTTAGGAAATGACAATATTTGTCTGAGATACAACTATTTGAAAATCTGGAATCTGAGGGTGCAAAAAAATCAAAATATTGAGAAAATCACCTTTAAAGTTGTTCAAATCAAGTTCTTAGCAATGCATATTACTAATCAAACATTTAGTTTTTATATATTTATGGTAGGAAATTTACAAAATATCTTCATGGAACATGAATAATGATTTTTGGCATAAAAGAAAAATCAATCAGTTTGACCCATACATTGACCCATTGTTGGTGCTACTTATGACTGCTTTTGTGCTCCAGGGTCACATATGCAGTGTATAAAATGAGTTGTGTGTATTATATATAGCACAATTCTTCACTAACACAGAAGTCTCTTTCAAACCAAGCAGTTCTCTGTTGGATCAATGGCTAATTTGCGTGACTGAATTGAACCTGTTGTGAAATCTGCGTGGGGAGATCAGCTCGCTAGGTTTGGGCAGAGAGTGGAAACAGACTGATTCACGCTCTGTGGATGGAGATCTGAGGATCTCAGATGGTCTCGCTTTGCACTAAATCACCAAACAGAAAAGAGCCGCCAGTACGTCACGGACAAAGGGAAGAGAGCGCTCTTTGAGAGAGCCAGACGTGATTCAGCAGAAGGAAAGTGAATCATGCTCGGCGTCATGCAGTAGAGACAGGCTCAACGGGCAAAAGTGGAGGAAATGTGGCATAATCAAAGAAACAATGGAGAGTTTTTTGCTGCCTCACAATCTGAGTCAGTAATGCCTCACTGACACTGACTCGTCTTTTTCCAGACACACAATACACTCCTACACATTTGGAAACACATGCACAAATCTGATGTTCAGATGACGTGTGTGCAAACAGAAAAGGAAACATATGAAAGTATTTTATACAAAAACTTCATAATATTTGTAGGCATGGTACCATGGTGATATGTTTTCTGGAAATGTACAATGGTAATATCATGGTATTTTTGTAGAAACAATGAGTACTATGTAAATAACATGGTATGTGAATAAGGTCATGATTTAATACCATGGTATATTTCAAAGTACTATGGCATTACTATGTTTTTTAGCATTGAACCATGGTAATACTGTTTTTTATTTTTTTTTAGAAATGTAAAATAGTAATACCATGGTATTTTTGTAGAAACATTGGGAACTATGTAAATGTCATGGTATGTGAATATGGTAATAACTTAATACCATGGTATATTTCAAAGTACTATGGCATTACTATGTTTTTGAGCATGGTAATACTGTTTTTTTATGTAAAATAGTAATACCATGGTATTTTTGTACAAACATTGGGTACTATGTAAATACCATGGTATGTGAATATGTTAATAACTTAATGCCATGGTATATTTCAAAGTATTATGGTATTACTATGATTTGGGGATGACACCATGGTAATACTATGTTGTTGATGTTTTTAAATGTAAAATAGTAATACCATGGTATTTTTTTAGAAACATTGAGTACTATGTAAATAGCATGGTATGTGAATAAGGTCATGATTTAGTACCATAGTATATTTCAAAGTACTATGGCATTACTATGTTTTTGAGCATTGAACCATGGTAATACTGTTTTTGTTTGTTTGTTTGTTTAGAAATGTACAATGGTGATACCATGGTATTTTGTAGAAACAATGAGTACTATGTAAATACCATGGTAAGTGAATAAGATCATAATTTTGTACCATGGTATATTTCAAAGTACTATGGTATTACTCTGATTTGGGGATGGCACCATGGTAATACTATGTTGTTGTTGTTTTTTAAAATGTACAATACTAATACCATGGTATTTTTGTAGAAAAATTGAGTACTATGTGAATACCATGGTAAGTGAATATGGTAATAATTTAGTACCATGGTATCAAAGGGTCATGTTTTTGAGTATGGTACCATGGTAATAGTAGTAAAGCAGTTTGGAGTAGCATGCAAATACCATGGTATGTGAAAATGGTAACATTCAGTACTATATTACCATGTTTTTACATGAAAGCAAAGCGTTCTTGAAGATTTATTGGGGTGTCACGTAAATACCACAGTATGTAATAATACACCGAGGTATTTATTTGAGACTCCAGTGTACCTTCAAGAATGTGTGATACAAAAGAAGTACCATAATACAATGTTTTCAGAAATGTACCATGGTATATATCAAAGTACCATGGTATTATTGTGTTTTTGAACAGTTTCGTGGCAATCAATCAGTGAAATGGTATGGTTGTATACCATGGTATTCTGTACCTTGGAATGCCATTGTGTATTGATATGATATTCATACAGTCTGTTTATATATATATTATTACCATTCTTTTACCATGGTACCACCACAGTTCCTTTTTTTCTACACACATGACCGTGAGTTATAATGCAGATGTGAGGGTGTATGGATACGAGTGTTTGTATACAGTCTGTACAGTGATTTCTGTATGTGTGTATATGTCTGTTATATTTATTTAATACTATTTATTTCTCTGGGGTACGACTGTATGGTGTCACATGTTCTTTTTGCAGAGAGTACAAAAGACCTTTACTGACTATGGGTGTGTGTGTGTGTGTGTGTGTGTGTGCTCTTACCCCTTGAGGAAAAACTAAAGGGACTGGGAGGATAGCGAGAGTTTTATTCGTCTGTCTGAGCTAAATTTATGACCACTCCGTTCTTTCATGTAATCCCACATCCTCTCATCCCTTTCTTCCCTTCTATCTCTCTCTCACGCCTCTCCTCTTCCCTAGCGCTCACCTACTGACACACACACACACATACACACACACACACACACTGACACACACACGTTTACTTAAATGTGAACATTGCATAGACT
>CM041813.1:3619786-3644186 GCA_023376895.1 Aspiorhynchus laticeps
CTGCTAAATCTAGCAACAAAACTGCTAAGTTGACAACACTGCTCTTTGAAGATACATATGCAATGGTATCTTTGATTTGGGATAAAGTCAATCCAGTCTTTTAGAGTCTGGAGTCTGTCATAATGCTGTCTACGTAGACGGCTCACTAGGATGGGAACAGAGCCACAGTTCTGAATGAAGATAAACTGGATGATAGAATTAGCTCAATAGCCAGTGGTCTGGTCTGAAACTCATCCTGGCAGTTTCTCAGAAGAAAAACACGGTCCGCACGTGTTGGAGTGTGTGAGAGGAACAGGTGATGGTATGAAGCTGTGCCAGGGAATCTGAACTCAATTGTAAGTGAAGGACACACTCGGTTTGATGAGCACAGAGACGTTTGTCTGTGAACGTATGAGAGAGTGAGCGAGCGAGAGGTAAATAAAAAGCTTTTAGTGTCAGAGATTACAGTATCTGATCTGTCTCCACACACACACACACACACACACACACTCGCTCTCACACACACACACACACACACACACACTCGCTCTCTCACACACACACACACACACACAAACACACACACTCGCTCACACACACACACACACACTCGCTCTCACACACACACACACACACACACACACACACACGCCGGGCCTATTTTTGGAGGCTTTTAAAAGTTCCAAGAATCCTCAACGTAAACTAATGAACTGTAACTGTTCCTTAAAATCCGGATGAGCATGAGATGTTCCTCCATTCCGTTCTGCTTCTCCTCTTTCTCTTTCATTTGGCTCTGTTGTTTTTCCGTGACCCAAACACACGCTGACAGGTGAAGAATGGCGTTCTCACATGCCCTCCAGTGATACTGCAGTTAAATTAGTCTGGCCGAGAGCCAGCAGCTCATTTAAGAAGAAATTCATTTCTATTTTTGGTCTGGACTTCAGAAGACCTGGAATAAATAATAGCGTATGTTTACAGTTCTCCGTGTCCTCGTTCACCTTCATTGTACGAAACAGTGTAGCATCAACGTTCCACAGAATTCCATTTAGCGTGGAAATTCCGTTTTTTGTTTCTTTATTATTCACTAGAAGGATGATTATTATTAAGAAGCTTCATTGTTTCCAAACAGATGAAACGCAGCCTTCTCAAACGTGACTCAAGTTAGAATTTACAGAGAAACCTCTTGCCTTACGCTTCATTGTATGTGGCTTTTGAATTCAGTGAGGTGTGAGGAGTTTGTTTGTGTTCCATTCGTTTGGGAACTGTCAAGGTGGAAACATGTTGAAAAGATGAAAAGTCAGCGGAGCCTCCTTTAAATGCTTGAGCAATACTGTTTAGAATCACACACCTGTTTGGAAGCAAAGGGAGCCACACACACACACACACACACATGTTTGTTTTTGTGAAAAGTGGGGACATCCTAGGCGTAATGGTTTTTATACTGAACAAACTGTGTGTGCTATTGCCCTTCACCTACCCTACACCTAAACTTAGCCCTCACATTAGACTGTGTGCATTTTTACATTTTCAAAAAAAACCCTTAGTATGTTTTTTAAGCCTTTTGAATTAGGGGACATAGGCAGTGTCCTCAAATTGTAATTCACTTGTCATACCTGTGTTATTATACAAATTTGTGTCCTCATTTGTCACAAAAACGCATACACACATACACACACACACACACACACACACACACACACACACACACACACACACATACACGCACAGCCCTACATAAAGTTTGGGGAAGCAATTGTGGAGTAATTACAGACATGTGTGGACTCTGAAGGTAAGAAGTCAGTTACAGGAACTCTGACATGTGAGCGTGACCTTTAGAGATCTTTACAGATGCAGACTAAAGAGGCTACTGACAGACTGTATATATACATACCACTGAAACATGTGTTAGAGAATGATCCTGTCAGCTTAACTAGACAAACTGAACAAAGCGTTGTTCACAGAACATGTTATAGACAGAGAGACTGATCAAGCACACAAACGAATGCACATCTTGACCCTTTCAATGAATAATGTACAAAACAGGACTTAAAATTCATAGTTAAACAGTAGTATTTTTTTTCATACTACTGTTCACTTATTTATTTATTTAGTTTTTAATTTTTAGTATTTTTTTTCAAGGAATACAAACTAAATATACGTGCTATTAATTTTTACATTTATTTCATATTAAGTGTACAATTAATTTTATCAACCCTGTCTGATCATTTTGAGAATGTCAATCCAGTTCAAATGTATTTCACTTAAGCCAAGACAATGTTCCTCATTTCATTTAGTTTAACTTGATGTACTATAATAACTAAAACTGAAATAAAAATCAAACTATGTACAAATTAAAAAATAATAATACCAACAAAATTACTAAAACGAAAAGAAAAAATAATAATACGGAAAATATAAACATAAAAAAAATGATTTAAAACATTAATAAAAACTATAATAGTATTTTAATGATTCTAAAATAATACTGTTTTTCATTACATAAAGATGAATAAACTTATTTAAAGTTTTAATAAACTGAAAATAATGAGCGAGTACATAAAAACAAATCCATCTTCCAAGCCATGTCTGTGAATTACATTGATGCATTATTAATAATGAATCATATTCTATCTGTTATTTATGTTGGGATGGAATCCGCGGTCATTAGAGCGTGCGTGTTTACGTCATGTACGTAAATAAAGAACTGGAAGATACAGCTCTAAACTGAACACTTCTATAAATGAGTAATTAATAACCACGGATCATTAACCCTCTTGGGAATCCGATGTAAAAATTGAGAAACCTCGAACCAAAACTTGAACCAAAAATTGAAACAGACCGTTCCATAGCAGCAGGCTCATCTTTAAAACGTTAAGGCTATAATAGCTTAGCCAAGCTGTATATGCTAATATTTCCCAGTGTTTTAATTGATTAGATATGATTAGCAATGAAGTTAAAAAGAAAAACTGTTAGGTATATTACCTGCTTGCTCTTAAGATATATTTTTCGTTAGGCTATTTATTCATTCATCTGGAGGAGACTTTGATATTGTTGGTGACGTTCACATTGACAAGATTCGTGTTTGTAACCATGGCTACGACACCGGCACCTCAATCAGATTCATCCGCACAGAACCGAAGCACGACTCAATGCTCCTCCGCGAGGATCTTGCAGTTTTAGCACCAACCGCTTGAGGGACGAAACTTTTGTTCAATTGCTAACAGCCATTATTCAATACTGAAACCACATTTTCAAAACTGTTCACACATTCAGTGAAACAGAAGTCTATGCTAAACAAAATGTGAATAATTTTTCATTGCTTTCAGACAAAATGCATGCAATGACCACATTTTTCAAAATCCACGAACACTTTTGTCATACAATGCCTCACATCTCTTGCAAAATGAAGCACTGCATTCAAAATATCACAAACACATCTCAAAAGCACACATTTGCAAACATCTTTGCCATCATATTACAGTGTGTCTGTGGCTCAGTGGTACAGCATTGTGTTAGCAGCACAAAAGGTCGTGGGTTCAATTCCCAGGGAACACACATACTGATAAAAAATGTATAGCCTGAATGCACTGTAAGTCGCTTTGGATAAAAGTGTCTGATAAATGTAAAAATATTACAGTTTTTTCCAACTGCTTACACACATTTCCCAAACTGCACACACAAAATGCAAAATGCCTCACATCTCCTTCAAAATGTAACACTGCATTCAAAATGCCATAAACACGTCAGAAAGAAGCATTTGCATCAAATGGCAAACACTTCTTTCATAATAATAAATGTTTGATATACCATGTAAACACTGTTGTTCTAAATCTAAAGCTCTTTGGTCTTTCTTAGGCTTATATCTACATTTCAATACAATGTTCTACAGTGAAAGTAATCAGCTGAGAGGGGTAACAAGTACACTGTAAACACCAATGCAATGTAGATACAGAACATATCTATTAGGCCAAACATTACTGTTGTATACAGTAGCATACAACAAAACCATAAACATATGTAAACCAAACGTATATTCTTTAGAATACAGTAAAGAACTTCTTTGCTCTCGTCCTCCTCTTCCTCTTCCTCTTCCTCCTCTTGCTCTCTGTCCTTTGTTGGCATCCATTGTTCAAAACAGGTATTCTGACATTTGACCTGTTTATAGGCCTATACTACAGTAAAGCAGTGATTGGTTAGTGATCAGTTAAGCAGTTAGTGTTTGCACATGTGAAGAGTGTGTGTGTGACCTGGTGAATAAGTGTAGCATTTTGATTGGTTGTGTTTGGAAAAGGAAAGCAAGTCACTTTCTGCTAGATTTTTGTGTTTTAGGAAGAGAATTGTGTGTAGTGTTTTGAAAAAAGTGTTTAATGCAATTGCAAACTGAGTCAAAGGCTGAGAAATAGCTTATGGTTTTGGAGATTTGGTGTGTAGTTTTGCACTTTGAGTGAGAGGTTTCAGAAATCGTGTGACATGAAAAGAGTTTGTGTGTAAGCAGTTGGAAAAAACTGTAATAAAACCTAATGTGACTACAATTTGTACCTTACTTGATGAAATAAATAACAAATAACAGCTTGTGTTACAGATAGATGCCACATCATAAATGATCTCAATGTCTCCAAACTCTGTAAATCAAATTCAATCTTCCAACGGCGATGAGAAACGAATGTTTTCTGACAAAAGGACTGTTATCTTGTCAGAGCTCATTTACTGATCTGCTCTAAACAGGCTTTTCATGGCAGCAGCGCTGGAGCTGGATCTCAGAGTGCTTTCTGTCACGAGCAATCACATAATCAGCAGAAAACAGCAGCGTTTACAAGTCTACAGCGTTTACAGAGTCTGCGGAGGGGAATCGGTCTCCTTTGGCTCAATTTAACCGAGCAATAGGTTTATGAGGGCTTACTGTGTGAATGACAACACTATTGTTCTTTATCCTCAGGACGGGTGAAGGTGTGGATTTTAATAACACCATTTTAGACATTTAAGACACCTTTTGTTGTTTTACAGTTTAACCCTATCCTACACTTTTCTCCTCTTCCACCGTCATCCATCATCCGTGTCGCTGGAGGTCACACGCCATCGATCAGCTCTCGCTCCTGATGATGATCTGGTGGATCGTGAGCTGAGAGGGTGTTTTCATCACGCGCTTCGTTCTTGGAAGGAAACAGTGTAGTTTGATACGACTGATACAAACACAAACAAAACAACAAAGAAAGAAGGGTGAGAAAACTCAAGATGACATGGCAACATAATATCTGACTTTTTTCAGAATGTAACGCATTATATTACATTTTAAAATGTTAAATTTTATCTGAAATCAAATTAAATATTAAACATGTTTAACTTATTTTACAATATTTCTGTTTTTTTTTTTTTTGATTTGATTTACTAAAATGGCTAAAACTGAAATAAAATATCATTAAAAACTATAAACACATTAAAAAAAAAAAATGACAAAAACAAAAGAAAATAAACACTTTATTTAAAATGTAAAATTTGAAAGTGTTAAATTTTAACTGAAATATAATGAAATAATATTTTTTAAACTTATTTCACAATGTTTTCGTTTAGTTTAACTTGAGCTAAAACTGAAATAAAATATCAATAAAACTACATTAAAAATATATTTTTTAAAAATGACAAAAACAAAAAACAACAGAACCTAAACTTTAATTAAAAATGAAAACAAAATATAAAAATGTTTGATCCAACCACAAATCAGATGTGTAGCTTTCTGATGTAAAAACTACATTTTCTAATTTTTTTCTGTAATCTGATGCATTGTGGTTTTTGAGTTTTCTAAATGCTAAACATCAGTTTCAGCAAGTCATTTTTCTATTTCTTGGCAACTACACTGAAAACAATTCGGTGTAAAAACAATTTTCACTCAGAAAATGCTAGTAAATGTAAAGAAATGTCAAGTGACACACTGATGATTAATAACTGATGAAGTAGAATTATATAAAGTCTTGATGACATGGAATATCAAAAGTGCAAAATAGCATTTTCTTGTAAAACATACTCCAATAATCTTTGCTTTATTTACAACTTTAAAGATCTTGTTCAGAAATGTTGTCATTATTTATCACTACCAAGCACTTTGTTTATATGTTTTCCTCTAAAAGAGAAAACATCACAATATAAAGTTAATATAGTCTCAATCAACAAACACATCAACAAATCATACAGCATTTCAAAGTGCTTGATATCGCAAGAAAGCAGCTCCAAAATAGTGCATACAGCATAATTACTCAAAGAAACAAGTCTTGACAACAATACTTACAAATGAAAGAAGCAAATTCAGCGTGCATTTACTAAGATGAAGTATATACAAAATACACAACATATTCCAAGTGCTATTAAAAAGTTAAGTGTTCTGGTGCCACCATGTGGATATGAATAGCAGCGGGTTGAGCTGGTCGCTGTGGCCCCTGAGAGCCGATCGGAGCCCCGCGGGCCCCACACTGATCCTCTGAGGAAATCATAATAAACTCAAGTCCTGCGTTTCTGCCTTGGAAGAGGAGTTGGTCTTTTACTGAAGTTTTACAATGAAACTCAAGCTCAGCCAAACTCCAAACGTTGCCTGGGGACGAAAATTAAAACCACATGAGAGAGAGAGAGAGAGATGTCTGTTTATATGTTCATACTGATTGCAGTCTGGTCATCATTAAGAACAGAGAAATTGAGGAATGATAATAAGGTCTAATTTACGAGGAATTTAAATCTCATCAAAGCATTTGAGGCCGTTTGTTAGGTGATCTGCTGTTGTCAGACTGTATTTGTAAATCATAACATGCATAAAGTGTGGCGAGTCATTCCTGCAAAATGTGAACTTAAATGTAATCTGATGAAGGAAGATGCTCGTTTGTGATGTATTTCCTGGCTGGCTGCTTTAGCGTCCATATGTGACGTTTTTATTGGAAAATTCATGTCAGCTTCTTCACATTTGCAGGCCTGTAATGTATGTAATGTCATTTCATTTGCTGTAACTGTTTTCAACGCTTCAGATTTGCACCAGTTCTGAGGCTGTGTGCTTTACACCGGAAACACATGCATCAACCTTTGTATTCATTTAGTGCTGAAAACACAGGTTATTGCTATTATTTCAGATTTAAACATTTTCTAGTATCATTCAGTAATGACTCTTTCAATCAGAAACTTACAAAGTTTACATACACATTTTACATTTGAAATACTGTCCTAGAGACATGTACAGGCTAATTGTAAGTTACATACATATACAGTAAAAATATTAAGTTAAATCAGACATAAATTTTACTGTAAAAGTTGTTCTTTTTTTTCTTTTTTTTTTACAATTTATGGTAAAAATATAGGCCTATATTACATGCAGAAAGACTATAAATGCACATGTATACATATTATAAAATATTGGTAAATTATTGTACAATATTGTGCAAAGCAAATGCTATATTTTACTTTTTTTCATATTAATAGCACTAGAGACATGTAATTGTTTAACTGTAGGTTACCGTATACAAAAACATTACATTTTTAAAAACATTATTACACAATACACAATTACATGTATTATTATGCACAATACATGTAATTTTACTGCAAAAATTGTGTTTTTGAGAAAAATAAAGTATGAATGGGCAATTTATGGTGAAAATATGCCATATTCAAAACAATAAATGCACAGTAAAATATTGTTAAATTGTTTTATAAAGCCGAATTTTAGTTCATTTATTCAAGGCTGTTATATTAACATTATACCAGGCAATAAAATATACAGATATGAACAGTGAATATACAGATAGGCAGCAAAATAACTGTAATTTGTGACTGTATTTTTATGCTACATTTCTAGCAATTTCTATTTATTTATTGATGGATTGATTGTTGGTAATGTTTGTTTCATGGTAAATTTCTAGCAATTTCTTTTTACCTTATTTATTTTTTTATGGTACATTTCTAGAAATGTCTTTTTACCACAATAGTTTTTTTCCTCATTAAATGCAACCTATCAGCATACCACGATAGCATAAAGCAACAACATCTAGTAATAAAGGCATGCAGGATTCATGACAGGCTCACAGGACCGCGTGAGATAAGCTATGGCTTGCTGAACAATACTTAATGAGTGTAAGGTCATAATTTGGCACAAAGTGTGCTAAATGTAATTTTTTAACTCTAGACAGATGTTCAGCTGATCTCTGGAGTCTTTAACACACACGCTTCACTCTCAGTGATTCAATTACATCACGACCGTTCATCCCCATCACAAACCACAATCTGTTTATCATATTAAACAAGAACCATAAACCTCTGTCTAGACAGAAGAGCTCAGGCATAGTGTTTAGTGGCAAGAAAAAGTATGTGAACCCCCGGGAATGGTTCGTTTTCTGCATTAATTGGCCATAAAATGTCATCTGATCTTAATCAATGTCACAATTATAGACAAACACAATGTGCTTCAGCTAACAAAACACAAACTCTTTATTGAAACCATTGCATTAAACATGAGTGCTGTGGATGAAAAAAGACTTTTCTTTACCTGTGTTTATGTTTTGTGATAGCTGTTCAAGATTCAGCTGTTCTTCAGAAAAATCCCCCAGGTCCTGCTCGGTCATAGTTTTCCAGCATCGTCTGCATATTTGAACCGTTTACAGCAGTGACTGTGTAATTTTGAGGTCATCTTTTCACATGAGAACAATGGATGGACTCATGCAATGCATTAAGAGTCAGAGATGTAAACGATCAGCATCAATTTTGCCTTCTGGGAAACATTTTCTGTATAGCTTCTGAGTGGCAGTACTAAATGAAAATATGATATTTAACCAAAATAAGAAAATACCTCTCAAAATTATATAGCCACTATTGGAAAGGGGACAAATATGCAGAAGATGCTGGAAAACCAAAGAATGAGCAGAAGCTGGAGGATTGGTCTGAAGAACAGAGTTCAGATGAACTGTTCAGGACTCAACAAACATCAGTTGTGCTTCATCCAGGTAACAACAACAAGCTGAAGTTCACTTTATCCACTGCACTGTGAATGTTTAATGTGATGCTTTCAATAAAAACATGAAAGATTGTAATAGTGTTGTTAGCTGAGGCACATTGTGCTTGTCTATATTCCTGACTTTGATTAAGATCAGAAGACATTTTATGACCAATTAATGCAGAAAACAATCTATTCCAGTGGGTTCATATACTTTTACTTGTCACTGTAGATCTATATTAAAGACGCCAGCAATCTTTTTGGTAACACTTTACAACAAGGATCCATTAGTTAACATAAACTAACAATGAAAAATACTTCTAAAGCATTTATTAGTCTTAGTTAATGTTCATTCCAACATTTACTCATTCACTAACACATTATTAAAATAGCTGAGCTAACATGACTAACATGTTTGTGTTCATCTGTTTCTCCCATTTGCTCTTTTTACACTCTATATACAATCAGATACAATCATTTCTCAAATATTTATTACAATATATACTGATAAACTGAACATTCACTTCAATGGTATGACATGATTTCAACTGATTTCTATTGAACTGTCATGAACTGAACTGCAGCTCAAACTATCTGAAATATAGTGAATTAAGCTACAAACTCGATCATGATGCACTGTTTTCATCTAACATGTATTTTGAGCTGCAGCTCGTCATATTGTGGCCACAGCCATATCACCCTGCAGCCCAAGACCGGTTGCCCACTGAAGCTAAGCAGGGTTGAGCTGGTCAGTACCTGGATGGGAGACCTCCTGGGAAAACTAGGTTGCTGTTGGTAGAGGTGTTAGTGAGGCCAGCAGGGGGTGCTCACCCTGTGGTCTTTGTGGGTCCTAATGCCCCAGTATAGTGACGGGGACACTATACTGTCAAAAGAGCACCGTCTTTCGGATGAGACGTTAAACTGAGGTCCTGACTCTCTGTGGTCATTAAAAATCCCATGGCACTTCTCGTAAAGAGTAGGGGTGTAACCCCGGTGTCCTGGCCAAATTCCCTCCACTGGCCCTTGTCAATCATGGCCTCCTAATAATCCCCATCAACTTGATTGGCTCTATCTCTCTCTCCTCTCCACCTGTAGCTGGTGTGTGGTGAGCGCACTGGCGCCGTTGTCCTGTGGCTGCCGTCGCATCATCCAAGTGGATGCTGACACTGGTGGTGGTTGAGGAGAGACCCCCCCCCCCCCCCCCACATGATTGTAAAGCGCTTTGGGTGTACAACAATACACAATAAAGCGCTATATAAATCATTCATTCATTCATATGAAACGTCTCATATTAATGGAGTGTTTCACTACACTGTAAAAAAATTGACCGTAATTCACAGTAAATTACAGGCTAGAAGTTGCATTACTTTCACAGTAAATTACTGTAATCTAGTTACATTACTTTCACAGTAAGTTACTGTTATTTTTACAGTATTAAAAATAATAATAGTATTTATTCCATACTGTGATTTAGCAGTATTCTGCTGTAGAATTACAGTGTAAACTGTAATAGTAATGCAACTCAGCAGCCAGTATTGTGTTTTTAATTTACTATAAAATGTATTGTTAATACCCCTTAACTGTCACATACGTGATAGTGCACTATCCAAACTTAAAATCTTATAATTAATGAATGCTTTGGAATACAGATATACGTTTGGTCTCTTTTTTAAGAAGACAATCAGCAGATTACTGTAGAAGTGAAATTATTTTAAAATATGAAAGTAACAAAAAGTTATAGAAGTTTAAATTTACTGTTTAGTGATGGTTGGTCACTTTACATGTCGGTCAGTAGCGGATCTTGACAGGAGTGAAATGTAATTAGACACTGTTTGGATGTGCAGAGAGAAATTATTGTAATGTACATGAAAACGGCATGCAGGGCAAAGATTATTATCTGCTTCAAAATTTCAGTGCTTCATTTTGCAAGATGTGAGGCATTTTGTATTTTGTGTGCAATTCTTGGATTTGTGTGTAAAGTTTTGAAAATGTGTGTAATTCAATGTGCCATTTCTTTGTAATTATCTGAGTGATAATTTCTTTAAAGTACATATTTGTTAGACTGTAAAGAAATTCAACTCACATTTGTTGAATCACAATATATTGAAAGTATAATGCAATGTGTCCCATTTCTGATGTACATCCACTGATTTGTTGTAGAAATTTTGCAGTGTTTCTGAAATTTTGTAGAAAAATTGGTCTTTCAGCTTCAAAATGTTGTTTAATTCAATGTGTTATTTTCCATTTCTTTGTAATTATTTGTGAAATTTGCAAGCACTTTCTAAATAAAAACTGTTTCAAAGTACATTTTTAGTGTACTGACTGTAAAGAAATTCAACTGAAATTCAAAATTCAACATTTATTGAATAAGAAAGTAATAATGCATCCCATTTCTGCAATGCATCCACTGATTTGCATAGAAATCCCACTGTTTTTGCACAAAGTCTTGCATGTTTTCCTATACTGAAGTATTTCCCTGTCTGGATTCTGTTTATGATTCTGAGTTCATGATCCTAATCTGTATCTTTGACTTCTCTCTTTGAACGGCCCTCGTATGTTTGGATTATTGGATTACATCAGCACTGATTTATTGATTACTGAAACTGGACTGCAGATTCAGCTTTGAAGCTTTAATTGTTCACAGAGACGATAATCAAGTGTCACTGATACTGAAGGCATTACTCTGAATCTGTAATCTATTCTGAGTGTATTTATCAATACTGTTAGGCTGTGTTTTCCAGAACCCTTTCACTCATATACGCCGCCTTCATCTTCGAGAAGCTTCAGCCAATCTTAAATTCAAACAGCGTGTCTTGAATATAGAATATAGAATAGAATATTTTTTTATTTCTTGAGAAAGATGACGGACCCCTTGATCACTCGATCAGTTTAATACAATACTCAGTTCCTTTAGAAGAACTACAGTAACACACTTTCCATGAATAGTGACAGAAACGTTAACATTATAGCATTGAATAAACATAAAAATCAAATGTAGTTTATTATGTGAAGAGTAATGTGAGACTAAAGACTGGAGTAATGATGCTGAAAATTCATCTTTGCATCACAGAAATACATTACATTTCAAAATATATTCAAATAGAACACTGATAATATTTCACAATATTACTTTTTACTGCATTTTTAAAGAGGCGTCTTATATATATATGTGTGTTTAATTGAAAATGAAGTGGCATTATTTATTAGTTTTCTGTCATGTTGTAAAAAAAATATTCAATAATCAGATGCAAAAAAATGTGTGCCAGTAACTGATTACATGTATTCTGGATTATGTAATTAATTCCACAAATTAAGTACTTGTGATTAGTTAATTAGTGAAAAACTACTCCAAATTATAACCAAAAATGACATGTAACAGACTTGGACCAGTTAACAACCATCTAGCAACACTAATGCTAACATGCATTCAAAACAATCATGAAACCACTCATTTTCTTTAGAAAATTAAACTATCTAGTTTACAAATATGACTTTCAGTATCAGAGGTGTGTAGTTAGCCTCAGATAAAGGGAGTGTTAAAGGAATAGTTCACCCAAAAATTTTAATTAGATGAAAATGTTCATTGCATTGCATCACTTTCTCCACCAATGGATGCTCTGCAGTGAATGGGTGCCGTCAGAATGAGAGTCCAAACAGCTGATAAAAACATCACAATAATCCACACCACTCCAGTCCATCAGTTAACATCTTGTGAAGACAAAAGCTGTGTGTTTGGAACAAAACAAAGAGTTTCCGGCTAAAATATTCATAATCCATAATAACGCTTCCTCCAGTGAAAAAGTGTTCTGGTCTGAATCAGGAGAGAAATGCACAGATCAAGCAGCGTTTACAAGCCAAAACAGCTCTAAACAAATATGAGAGTGGATTTTAAAGGATGCATTATTATGGATTATGGACTTATATTTTATTCAGATGCAAAGGTTTTAATCAGCTGATAACAGGATGTCTGACTTCTCAACACGTAGATATAATTGCAGTCCAATAAGAGAAAAAAAAGTTAACATTTATATTAAAATAACACTGTTTGTGCTGTCAGATTAGCATAAACATAAAAAGCTTTGATCAGTAATCAGCAATCAATCACGATTGTTTGCCTGATCAGTCACTGCTGTTTGATGTTAGGGACATATGCATTTATATTTACCTCAAGCAGCTTTTGTTGTCTCTTAAAATTTCCCCTGATTTTTAAGACTTTCTTTGATTCTATAAAAACACAATATGTGAAGTTAAGTTTCAAAACCATTATTATTAATATTCATCAACACACAAATTAAGGCTAAGGTTTGTAGTCCTTCTCTCCTCTGTATGTAATGACACATATGCTCTTTATACTCATCAGTGATTTACACCAAGACCATCCAGATCTTCATCCACTTCAACAAACTGAAGGTCTTATTTTACAATCCACCAGCAGAGGTCAGTCTTACCTCGTTATTGACCTCCATCTTCACAGCTGTTCACATCCATGATTAGATTAATAGCACTTTGTAAAGTTTAGCAAGTTTCCTCACTGCAATTCCTGCAGTGGCAATTCTCCTGATTCTGTTAATAAATCCAACCTGTAAATATATATCATATCTGGCAGCGCCGTGCACAGATATTTTGAGGGGCAGTGCCCCAAAAAAACTAAAAGAGAGGCACTAGGGGGGTGGGTGCTCGTTAATACAAATGATCCAGTTGTTACAAACATACAATTAAAAGAGAAGACAGCACACTCTGTAATAATTTCAGACTTTATTGTAGATGTTTTGATGAGAGTGAGCTCTCCCTCCCTCTCTGAACCTGCTTCTGCCTCATCTTCATTAGAAGTACAGAGTGGGGTAAGTTGACCCACCCCCTGTATCTTGGCAAATACACTTTTATTGTCATGTGACCATGTATTTTGGAACACCCATCATTTCTGCCAGACTGTGAAAAGGAGAAACACATGGGGGGATTGGACGGCACCCATTTACTTTAAAAACTGTATTTGGCTCGTCAAAGTAAAATTGTAGCATAACAGATGTAACGGTTGTTACATCAAAGCACATTTACCCAGGTCTAAAAATATTTATGATACATATAGGTGATTTAGCAAACATATAAAGACATGCAAATCATTTAATGCTTATTATTATTAAGCTAAATATTAGCCTGAACTGGTAAGCTATTTTATTTCCAAAAATGGCAGCTATGGGACAAAGTGAGACAAATTTTGGAGTAAATTGAGTCCGCACTTTAACTTATACCCCTCCATAAGACACTGTAGTTAAGTTCAATCTCTGAATTATAAACTGGTATTTTAATGTGATATTAGTGGTTTAGTTTATCATGTAGTTTATTTGATAGGGACAGTGTACAAGTGCACCAAATCCCTCTCTGATAAGAATTAGAGATTATAAGAGATTATAATCAGATATATATTTCCACCTCTAGTCTTATGGCCAACAAACTCTCTGTTTAGTCTGTTTTTATGAAAGCTACAACTTTGGAGTTCAACATATTGTTTCAGAAATGTAAACAATTAAACATTGAAATTTAAACTACATTTGGTTGGTTTTATGTTGTTAAAGTTAACTTTATGAAAATAATTATGACTTTTAAGGAAATTATTAAATTCGTTTTTAAATGATTATTTATTTCACACGGGTTTGAATCAGATTCGGTCAGATGGTCATTTTACACTCAGATGGTGAATGTTACTCGGGTCAACTTACCCCTAACCAGCGATGGGCAGTATTTAAATACATGTATTTCAAATACAAATTTGAAATACAAAATGCTGTATTTAAATAAATTTTCCCACACAGTATTTTGTATTTGTATTTAAATCATTTTTTTCACACAGTATTTTGTATTTTAAATACATTTTGATGTATTTGTGCCCATCTCTGCCCCTAACCCGGGGCAAACTGAGCCATGGGAACACTTTTTTATAAGAAGCCATGTTTTTAGAACCCTATAGATACTGTACATTGTGATCATTTAAAATAATAGGAATATTTTCATTAGGATATATACTTTAATTGTACTTCTGCGTCATTTTAACTTATCTTGAGGACCACATAAGTAAAAAATGGCTAATCTTACCCCACTCTCCCCTATAAGTATTTCATTTAATATTTTACAACTTATATTATATACCAAGAAACAACTAATTTAGAACATTTATGTTATTTTTTTAACTATATAGGCCTACTATTAATATGGTTTTAATAAAATAGATTACTAGTATCAAGTGATTATAATGGGAAATATACTTAAATACAAGAATGAAAGTGAGACAAACTGTTAAATATTCTATATGATGATTTACCTGCAGCTTTGAGTTCATGTTTGTAATGTTGAACGGCCTTTAGCCTCCCTTCACTCTTTCTCTCTCTGGCTCTCTGTCTTCTTCTGTTGTGTGCCAACAACAGCTAATGTGTTATTTATATTAGATCTGATCAGGTACAGTAATTTGATTAGACATTACGTGGATATTTTGTTGTTAGCACTTTAGAGACAGAGAGCATATCATTACCGACAGAAATACAAAAACAAACTACCAAATTACTAATTCAGCGAATCATATGCATTGCTACACTCTAAAAACTGCTGGGTTAAAAACAACCCAATTTGGGTTATTTTGGCAACCCAGCGCTGGGTCAAAAAGGGAAGAACCCAGCGCTGGGTTATTTTAACCCAATAAGTTGGGTTATTATGTTTAACCCAGCATGCTGGGTTGCTTTTTTATGGTTTAAAATTACTACATTGCTAGGCTAAAATGAACCCAAATCGAGCTAGGCATTAAACCTACAAATCTTGTTCATTTTAAAATCACTTTTACACACAAAGAATGAGTATCAAAAGATAAATATTTATTAAAAACAACATGAGAAAACAGTCAAAAAGTAACATGCATGTAAGAAGAAATGCAGAAAAGTATGGCATTAACAGCTACAGAGTTTATAAATGAAGCATTGAACATTTGTTGAATATAACTTAAGATCAAATTTGACTTTTTTTGGTCAATTTTATATATTGTATAAAAATATACAAAACACTATTATACAATAAGTGTACAATTAGTTAATAGTCAAGTTCTTTACAAACTATTCTGGCATGAGAGTACACAAATAAACCACAACATTAACACTTTTAACAGAAGCATGTGTGTGAAAGAATGTGAGCATGTGTATGAATGACAGTGTAAACTCCATTTCTACTAAACACAGAACAAGCATTTAACATTTGTTTTTACAAATTATACACTTACAGTTTGTTTCATAGTCTGTAATGTAAATATGACATAAGACACTCACGGACGTTATATTAAAAGTAAGTTACCTCTTCCGTTCAGTAAAAGAGGCCGTTAAGGCCTCCGTTTCTGAGGCGAAAACCGCGTCCGCGTTTTATTCAATATAAGCTCTTTTCGGACTATTTCCGCCTTCCATAAAACCTCAAAATACTCCCGGACACAAACAATGAAGGATGACTTTACATTTTTAATCTTTACTTACCATAACGTCTTTCACTCGCTTCTTTCAGGCTGAGAAAATAGCGGCTTCTCGCGCTGGTGTCGTCCGATGGTGACGTGACGTGCGTGCTCTCCTTCAGGTCCGCGTTCCCAACCCAGCATTTGGGTTGAAAAAATAACCCAGCGTTTATTAGAGTGTAAGAACTTCATTTGAACAACTTTAAAGATGATTTTCTCAATATTTAGATTTTTTTGCACCCTCAGATTCCAGATTTTCAAATAGTTGTATCTCAGCCAAATATTGTCCTATCATAACAAACCACACATCAATGGAAAGATTATTTATTCCGCTTTCAGATGATATATGAATCTCAATTTTGAAAAATTTACTTTTATGACTGGTTTTGTGGTCCAGCGTCACATATAGTCTCATTAGGATAAACAAAAACACACACACACAGTTTTTTAATTATTATTTAAGTTAAAATATAAATAATATAAAAGTGTAAAAACATTTTTAAGACATATGAACAATTTCAGACTATATAAACTGTGGAATCAATGTTTTTATTTGATGTAATTTGATAAATACTAAATTTGCATGTGTTTCCTTTATTAAACACAACGAGATCTTTTATCTTATCAGATCATAATATATTATTACACATATTTCCAGCAGATGGCACTATAACATATTTCTTATCAATACAACTCTTATCAGCATCTGGTATTATAGAAGTTCATGTATGTCCAGCAAATACCACGTTTTATTTAAATAATGTGACTTGAATAATTCACACGATGCGTTATTAATATTTTATACATTATAAAAATCAGGTTTAATTGTAGTTTATCTCGCGGGTTGTTAGCGATTCAATATTTTGAGGAATGATCGATATACACAACAAGCCTGTTTAAATTATCATAACAATTACATGTAAAATATATATTTTTTAAAATCTATAAGGATAATAATATGTCTATTAATGCAGTCTGTTTACTAATATAAGCTAATCGTTCAAACAAAACTCACTGTAAAAAATACCATGGTAACCAGTTCGTTATTACGGCTAGTCACTACAATTAAAAACATTGCTAGGTGCTTATTTTCTGCCAAAACAATAAAATAAGATGACAAAACATAAAGATTTACACTCTTATAATATTTAAGGAATATCCTGTTTTAATGAATGATTTCACAGTAGCCTAATAACTTTTAACTGATGCTTTTAACTGAACTATTGTGGTAAATACGTTAAGGGCATGATAATGTTATCGTATAATATTAATAGCAACAGGGACTGTATGTTAATAGTGTAACGCCCTCGATGCGAGTCACAAACGAGCGGAACAACCAGTGAAAGAGAGGATAGTGAGGGAGTTCCTCTTCATCATTAAATATGAAGACTTCTGGAGATCTCTGAAGAAACAGAAGCTCTACTATTGAACTATAACAACAGAAGAATCTGTAGTATTTCTCTTTTGTTTGAGCGCCGAAACAGAAGAAAACAGGAAATAACGCGCGGCTGACATTTGGAAATTGTATAAAAAATGAAGTAAGTTGTTTAAATTCTCACTACATTAAGTTTTAGATCAAATAATAATAATAATGGCTGTAGGGACAAACAGTAGTTTGATGGGTTCATGTTTAGACGAGTGTAAATAGAGACTTTGGTAACTACACTGAGACACGTGGCGGTGTAACTGACATTAGTTGAATGTTTTCATTGTTTCCGCGAGTTTCACTTATTTCTCTCCATAAACTTGAAATGCTCTCGTGTGGTGTTTTAAATGAGCTCAGATGTGTTTTCCATGAGCTAACTAGCTGTTTTGTGTATGGTTGTAGTTGTGGGCAGCATAAGGCGAGTTCTTGAGCATTATTTCACCGGCTGAGGACAGAGTTTGTGTTCGTGATCCCGTCGAGAAACTCGACACTAGCGTTGTTTCTCATTGGGACACGCTGAGAACACCAAGCCTTTGTCCTCGGGGGAAATAGAGAGCGCAAAACTCGGCGTTTTGGGTTCCGGGAGGGGCACACATGGGGCACACAACCGTTTCCCCGTTTAGTGACTCAGATCTTCTTCTGAGAGGAATCGGCTCGATTAATAGCAGAGATCACGAGGGGAAAGAGCCATTGTTTCTGGTGAAAGTGGAATTCTGTGGAAGCCTGTTTACGCCACGGAATAATAATAATAAAAGCATAAAGACGATAGTTGCGACTTATCTCACAATTCTGTATCTGTTTTTGCAATCCTGAGTTTGTCTCATAATTCTGACTTTTCCCCTTGAAATTCTGATTTTACATCTCTCATTTTTGTTTTTGTATAATAAAAGTAATCGCGACTTTTATTTATTTTTTTACATTTTTTATTAAATTTATTATTTTTGAAATGACAAAGTCATGCAGAGATTCCATGACTCGAATTTATTATTTTTTATTTATTTACTTTTCTTCTCAGAAATGTGAGTTAACATCTGTCTATTGTTTATCTCACAATTCTGACTTTTTTCCCTCAAAATTGTAAGTTTCCTGTGGCTCAGTGGTAGAGCATTGCGTTAGCAGCGCAAAAGGTTGTGGGTTCGATTCCCAGGGAACACACATAGTAATATAACATGTATAGCCTGAATGCACTGTAAGTCGCTTTGGATAAAAGCGTCTGCTAAATGTAAAATGTAAATGTTTACATCTCGCTGTTTTTGTTTCCGCTACAAAATAAAAGTTATTGCGACTTTAATTTATTTTTGTTTTTATCAATTCTGACTTTTCTTCTCAGAAATGTGAGTTAACATCTGTCTATTCTGAATTTATATATCATAATTCTGCCTTTTTCCTCCAAATTTGGAGTTTCAATTCTGTTTTTGTTTCTGCCACGAAATAAAAGTAATTTTAAAAAAGTAAGTAAAAAAAAAAGTAAAAGCAACTTTTATTATTTTTCTATAATTCTGACTATTCTTCTCAGAAACATGAGTTAACATCTGTCTATTCTGAGTTTATATTTCACAATTCTGCCCTTTTTTTCTTATAATTGCTCTGATTTACAGTCTGTTCAGAATGCAGATGATGATTATTACCAGAGAGCGTAAAGGATTTTATATTTTTAATTCAATTCTTCACCAGAGCATGGTCACTATATTGAAGGTGGATAAGACAGGAATAAATAGTGACATTATGTTGCTTTTTGGCGAGGGTCACTCAAGGTCAGGCACAGATGGAGAGAGGACACAAATGGAAAGTTAAGGGCATATTTAATATTTCAATCTTGAAATGCTCTCAAGCCTTTTAAACCTGAACTTCATTATAAAACATTTTCTGCTTATAAACAGTTATAGAAAGGCGTGTCTGCTCTTTCATATGTACACACAGGGTCACTGATAAAAATTCACTGGGCCCGGGGCCAAAGCAAGCATCTAATAGGGGCCATCCTCCATGTCTCTGCTCATAGGGACTGATAAACAGACGTACTTTAGTGGTCCCCTTTAAACAAACACACTGAACGTCAGTCATTCCAGTCGAGTGACATGCAACTCAGTGGACGGAGCTGTTAATAGTTACTTTTTAACTATGCAACGTGTGAAATGTGGCTTGCAGACCTCTATGCCAAGAGTTTATAGTAGATGTCTGATGTTTTTACTAAACACAAGACACCAAAACCATATTCATGCGTACTGTAAACAAACACACACGTGTGACTGACCACGACTCGGATGACCTGAAAGCTGTGATATTTGGAAATGCGGATGGATTTCCACCATTGTCAAACCTGCTTCTCTTCATTCTGGAGAATATGAATGTAGATTATTTTGAGCACGTGCTCTAATAAACCGTGTGAGTTACAAAATAAATCCATCCATAAGCCCAGCATTTGAGGACAAAGATGTCTAGTGGACTGTGTCTAATCGTATTAAACACAACACACTGAATCAGTGTCCTGCTGAGATCCCTGCCGTTTCTTCTCTCTGCTTTCTATATATCTCTTGTATTGCCTGTGTCTCCCGCCCACACGCTTATATCTCTCTCTTTCTGTATTTAGTGTGTGTGTGTGTGTTAGTGAGTGTTTTGGTTATCCGAGTTATAATGACCGATCGTTTTCAGTCATGTCATGGGATACGTTGACCCCCGTTTACAAACAACAACTTGGACGCATTTGGAGAAAAGTTATATTCTCTCTAGAGTCAGAGGATACACATTTCTCATGCCTTTCAGATGCAGGCCCTGATTTGATAACTAAACTAAGGGTTCAAATTTGTGATACAACAAAGCATGTGTGATTGTGGTTTTATTGTGAGTGGTTTCGCAAAGAGTGCATGCAAATCAGTTGGGCACACCCTCTATTAAGAGGAAGCTTTTACGTGTGTTGGTTGTAGCAAATGTTAAGGAGTGTCTCTTACATCTCACATTAACTCCCCAGAGACTTCAAGATTAATGGGTGTCGGTTTTAAAGGCATTTATAGGCCCGGTTTCACAAACAGGCTTAGCTTAAAGGGATAGTTCACCCAAAAATGACAATCCTGTCATTTACTCACTCTCAAGTAGCTCCAAACCTGTATGAATGTGTTTGTTCTGCTGAACACAAAGGAAGATATTCTGAAGAATGTGGGAAACAGAGCAGTTCTGGGGCACCATTGACTTTCATAGTATTTTTTTTCCTATTATATGGAAGTCAATGGTGCCCTAAAACAGCCTGATTACAAACTTTCTTCAAAATATCTTCCTTTGTGTTCGGCAGTACAAAGACTTGAACTACTTGAGAGTGAGTAAATGATGACAGAATTGTCCTTTTTGGGTGAACTATCCCTTTAAGCCAGGACTAGGCCTTAGTTAAAGTAAGATATTTAAACAACTTTTACAAGAAGAAAACATTACAGATGTGCATTTTGACACAGAACAATGACACTGAGATATTTTAAGAGATGTCCGAGCAAGATATTTTCAGTTGAGACCGCTCAAACATGCATTTTAGTCTGGGACTAGCTTAAGCCTTGTCTGTGAACCCGGGGGATAATGTTAGAAAAGATTCCCATTTCACATAAATGCTTATTATAAAACTTTCTATTAATCAATGATTCCTAAAAAAATGAGCAGCAAAAAAAAGTTTTGAACATTAATAATAGTAAGAACTGTTTCTTGAGCAGCAAATCAGTATATTAGAATGATTTCTGAAAGATCATGTAACACTGAAGACTGGAGTAATGATGCTGAAAATCACAGGAATAAATTACATTTTACAATGTATTCTCATAGAAAAGTGTCATTTTAAAAAAAAAATATTTCATAATTTTTACTATATATGTGTAATCAAATAAACACAGTCTTGATGAGCAGAAAAGACTTCAAAAACACTGAAGACTGAAGTAATGATGTTGAAAATTCATCTTTGCATCACATGAATAAATGGCATTTTTACTACATATTCAAATAGAAAACCGCTATTTTAAATTGTAATATTTCACATTTTTACTGTTGTTGTTTTTTTATCAAATAAATAAATGCAGACTTAGTGAGCTTGCAAGACGTTTTATAAATGTTTTTTTTTTTTTTAATCTTACTAACCCCAAAATTTTGAATGGTAGTGCATCAAAACTACAGTAGAAATATAAGCATATATATATATATATACACACACACACACACACACACACACACACACTAGTCAACATTTGAAATGGATCAAAACCTTTCATCAAATTTGTCCTAAAACCGAAGTGCGTTCTTGTCTTAGGACAACTTTGATGAACTTTTTTGATCCACTTCAATTGTTGACTAGCTTACTGTATGCATGTATGTATACATGCAATTTATAATACAAACTATATATTTGTGTAAGTATATTATACCAGAATGATTGTGGAGTGGAATTCATACATCACATGCAGAAATTACACGCATTTACACCCTCTCTCTCTCTCTCTCTCTCTCTCTCTCTCTCTCTCTCTCTCTCTCTCTCTCTCTCTATATATTTATATATATATATTATATATATATATATATTATATATATATATATATTATATATATATATATATATATGTATATACATACATAAATGCATACATACAGTGTATATATATATATATATATATATTTATTTATTATTATTTTTTTTGCAGAACTTTTAAAATGCAATCCTCAATAAATTGCATTAGTAAATCAGCTAAAGTAGCTAAATCGGGTTAAAAATGTAGTTTGCTAAGGCAGAATATTGCTTTCAGAAACTATATATTTTTAAATATGCCACTGTGTGTTTACTGACAGCTTTGACACTAATTTCTTCTCTGTCTGATTGGAGGATGGCTCCGTCTCTGTTGCAGGCGTACAGCAGGCGCTGGTGGATGGCCGTCACAGCCGTGCTGGAGAATCTGTTGTGTTCGGCCGTGCTGTTGGGCTGGGGCTCTCTGCTCATCATGCTCAAAGGACAGGGCTTTTACTCGCACCTGTGCACAGGTAATCAGTCATAGAACTCAAGCAGATCACAAGCATCCTACCACAGGTCACTAACTAGCACCGAAAGAAAACCGAGCCAGAGTTCCTGGGAAACTTGAACTGCGTGGAGACTTTAAAACTTAATAAAGTGTCCGTCTCTTGCTTTCATTGACCTTCTCTCTCTCTGTCTTTCTGTAGAAAATACGACTGTTGGTGTGAACGCTAGCGCACTAGAGGATTGGCTGAGTTGTGATGAACAGGAAGAAATGCTGAACTTGGGCTTCACCATTGGCTCATTCCTGCTCAGTGCCGCCACATTACCATTGGGTATATTAATGGACCGGTTTGGCCCCAGACCTCTGCGCCTCGGTGGAAGGTGAAGACACACCTACACACTAATGACCGAGTGCTTACTGTATTTTAGATCACAGTGCCAACACTCCATCAGGAAGCAACGCATTTTTTTAAGAATGCACTCGAGTCATGGAATCTCTGCATGACTTTGTGCATTTCAAAACACTGGCTAATATGTGCATATAAGAGCACACTCACATTCAAGTATGTGTGTTTATTTAATAATCTTTCATGTTTTGCATTTTTTTTCTTAGTGCGTGTTTTGCGCTCTCTTGTGTGCTGATGTCCATATCATCCTATCAACCAGAAGGTGAGCTGCAAACAAAAATACACACAGAATGTGCACGAGTCTACATATTACAGCAATAATCAATCAATCAATCAGTTATTTTCAAAACATTTAACTTTAAAAATATTGAAAGTCAGTAGAGGCTATTTTAGTAATCACTTATTATTAGGATTTCAATTAACTAAATGAAAGATTCAAATTTTCTTTTTTGTTGTTGTTGTTGTTTTTTCCCCCAGAAGGAATAATAAGGCCCATTTTTGCTTGATTGTTGCTCCATTTAAATATACTGTAGATCAGTGATAAATCAATATACTGACAGGGACAATTAATTAGCCATTATTTGACCATTTTGTGAATTAACAGAAGTGGTCATTCCTCCTTCAATTTTAAAATGTACAGACAGCAGAACGTGCATTTTCCTTTCAAATATTAAAATGGCGTTTTTATTCACATCTTGAATTCTAAGTAAATTTTGTGTAAAATGTTCATAAACATTCACAGCCATACCCAAATCAAATGTCGCATTTAGTAGCAAATGTAGCATTTATATATATGCTACTGTATACAGAAGGCACATCAAATTTGATTTGTCATTTCAAAGTCATTGCCACAGTTTTGAGTTGTTCAAGCACATATTTTGATTGTGTAATGATGGTTTGCACCTTTTGTTCTAGTCCTCTCTGAACTCATTTTCTTGGCTCTTTCACTCAACGGCTTTGGAGGGATCTGTCTGACCTTCACATCTCTCACGGTAAGAAAAAAGAAAATGGTAGAGAAAGGAGCACATGGGGTCATGGGTCGTGCACGTTTTGTAGTGCAGCTGTCACATGAAGCTTTTTGAAGTTTATTTTGTCCAGACAGGTGTGTGGGTGTGTGTATTTATGTGTTTGGGGCAGGCAAAGTTCGTCGCACATGACTAAAGGAGAAATTCTGGCTTTTC